>JAEIFT010000205.1:0-463510 GCA_018904225.1 Lordiphosa mommai | reverse complement strand
GTTACGGAAAGCGCTGCTTTCTTGTTTTCATCTGAAGAAAAAGTGCAGCTGATGGAAATCGATTTTTTGAAGCATGGGTACATTCTTCTTTGGGTTTCATTCTAGATTGCTTAAAAATTTATTTCGACACTATGTTTTCATATAAATAAGACAGATTTTTTAAAGCATTCAGCTTTAAGAGCTTTTAAGTCTTTTCTATTTGCCGAAGTACATTCATATATTAAATTCATGTACTGTGCCAAATAATTATAAAAAGGTGTTGGATGCTTCCCTGTATCTCTTTCTCATTCATAAAGCTCATTTAAGCTAATTATAATAATTACACCATACTATTTATAAAACTACAGTCCAGTATAGCCCATAATATGCTGTTAGAATACTTAAAGGGCTTTTAAAACACTCTAAAATAGTTGAAAACATAAAATCTGCCTTAACTTTCCCTTACATTATATTTTTCTAAATATTAAAACAAAATTTTTTTTTTAAATTGGAAATAATCTTTCTAAATTTGATTTAAGTTAAGAAACTTCATTTTTAAAATTATAAGTAACATGGAAAATACCGTTACCGGAACCGAAACCGTTAACCGAAATAAACCGTTTCAAGTCACGTAACGGTATCGGAACCGGATCTGATCTTAAAATTGCTTTTAGAACCGAAACCCGTTAACTGTTATAATAAGGAACCGAAAAAACCGTAACCATACAGAAACGCTTATATCGGTACCGTTTCGATTTCTTATAATTTATCTAACTGATTTATAATTTTTTTTAAAAATATTTATATTTCAGCTGGAGAGATCAATATATGTATACATAATATTTAAGCTAGAAAAATGTTAATCTAAATTATAGAGATAGAGTTTCTAAATTACCTCCTCAAATTTAAAAATATTACTTTCAGTTTTAAGAAAGATTTGTTTTACCGCTTTGACTATTTAACAAAGATAAGAGTTATATTGGAACGTAGAATTATATTCTGGCTTAAAACAATCCAAAACGCAAAGATCTTTAACTTAGCTCTGTTTTTAACAGGGCATCAGCAGATTTTAGGGTGGATTATTTCAAACCAAAATTAAGATATTTTTCAGCTATTATGTTACTGCGATCAAATCATAAACAAGATACAAGATATGAAAGGGATAGTATTCCCATAAAAAATATTTTCTAATCTATTTCATTTTTTGTATATCTAAAGATAATTTAATTTTTGAATATTTGAAAAATTGTGCTTATACCGGTACATACCGGTATACCAAAATAAAAATTCGTGTACCGTATCGAAACCGAAAACCGAAACAAGTTAAAACCCGAAATATAACATCAAACGGTAAACGGTACCGGAACCGTTACCGGATCTGAAATTCGTTTCGGGATTAATCCCTGATAATTACATTTTTCTAACATTTCTATATTTAATGGGAAATTCTTCTTAGACTTAATAATCCTTTGTTGCATCGGAGGTTTATATTCGCCAAAATACTTTTCCCTTTTAGAAAATTTTTCTTATCTTAAAAAAGAGTTTGATTCTAGTTTTTCTTTCTGGGTGAATTTCTATAAATGTTTATTTAAAATAATCATAAATCAGTAAAATAAATAATAAGAAATCGAAAATGTACCGGTATAAGCGTTTCGGTATGGTTCCGGTTTTTTGGGTTCCTATTATAACGATCAACGGTTTTCGGTTCTCAAAAAAATGTAATATCGGTTCCGAGTTTCGATACCGGTACGTGCTCAGAACAGAACAATAATTGAAGTCTTTTATTTTATTACTCAGAAAATTACAGCTATCGAAAGACAAATTTTTGAAATATTTTGAAGTAAAAAAACTAAAAGACTTTTATAGTATGATTAAAAAATAAAAGTCTCTGAATGAGTTTTATTTACTGAATTTGATAATAAAAGTCTTTTGATATTTTTTTTTTTAATAAATAAAATAAAAGTCGTTGGTTTTAATTAGGTAAACCCAATGAATTATTCACGGAAAGAGCAAACCGCTGAAAAAATAACAAATTAAAAGACTTTTATAGCGTGACTAAAAAATAAAAGTCTCTGAATTCCAATTTTTTTTACAATAAAAAAAAAAAATTTATTAAATATTTTTATATACCAAAAAATAAAACTATTTTAATTTATTTTTTTTATAAAAAAAAAAAAATATTTAATATTTTTTTAAAATAAAAAAATCAAATAAAAATTATTTTTTAATAAAAATCTCCAAATATTTAAAATTTTTTCAAATTTTTTTTAAAACCTAAAATATACATATTTTGAAAAAAACCCCATTTCTGACCGATCGGTCCTATAGCAGCTATAAGCTATAGTCATTCGATCCGGTTGGTTTTGACGTCATAAAACTTCAGTTTGATAACTTTTAAACCGAGACACAAGTTTGCGTAGAAACAGACAGACAGACAGGGCTTAATCGACTCAGCTCGTCGTCCTGATAAAGAATATATATAGATTATAGGTATAGCAATCTTTTGTAAAAATATGTATATACACTTTGCAAGTTTATTATTAGCATAGTTCTGGGTTAAGTCTTAAACTAAGCGATGATCTGGCTTAAGTTTAATAAAAATGTCACAGCAAAGTCTGGTGATACTGATGATAGGATTGGGAGTTCCTTGAAACAGCTGTACAGACAACCAAATTAGGTACACAATTGTTGTGACACACAAATTTTTCACTCAGTGCGACTTAATGGGGTCACATGCTTGAATTTGGTTTTTGTTTTTTTTTTGCTTCATAAGCTGAGTAACTTTTTTGTTATTGCTCTTTTGAGCCGATCAACGGACCGTGGTGCAAGGGACCGCAGGCTGGATTAGTCTACCGAGATTAGATTATAGACTGACATACTGGCACTAGACTACACAAACTGAAATTAAACAGATAAGCGTAATGAATTGTTTTTGCAAGTAATTTAATATGAGGAAATAAAAACTCTCATTGTAAAACCTGACCGATTAAGTTGCTCATGACATTCATCAGTTGGATCTTTAAATATTGTAATTATCACCTTTTTGAGTAGGTGTCAAGTTTTTATGTGGCAGCAAACTAAGATGTCAGCATGATCAGGTTTTTATGAAAGGCATGCAAAATTGTACCGAGGGCTGTGCAATGAACTCCAGTAAATTCGCCATCAGCAGCATTTTTTGTGTGCATTTATATGGTAAATACATTTATTTATATGGTTTGTTCATATTTATGGTTGTGAAGAAGAATAACAAGATTTACATAAAACTCAAGCAGGTACGTGGGGCGACTGATATGTAATAATAATGAAGACAAACAAAATTTTTTTGGCTTAGCATTATCCATCAACTGATTGTTGTCAACGTCTAATTTGAAATGACAGAATTTTGGCGGGATTTAACACCAGTATACCGACATGTGCATTATTCAAATTTTTTTTCTTATCTCTTTAGTTTAAGCCGGAACTACCAGTCTGGCAATCTGAAACATTTTTAATCGATTCAAACACGTTTTTGATACTGCATAGCCTTTGTTTATAGTTTGATTAGTTAATCTACAAATTCGGATTTTGAACATGACGATAGAGAATCGGCTGATCAATAATATTGCACACGGGACTTTACATGTTAAAGGGGGAACCAATGCAAGGTGCAAGGTTTGTCGTGCCTGTGCTCAGCTAACAAAGAAATTGATAAATAGTCCGTTGAAAGGAACTGCTGAACACGGCCAATTCTTTCTTAAAATAAAAGACGCTTAAAAAAAAAAGCGGGTAATAAACATTCACAACAACTGAACATTTCTATAAAACGATAAGATTCGCTGCAACATGAGATTTTTTTTGTAGTCTGTATTGCATTGATGGCCTGAGACTTCTTACTTGGTATGGAAAACAGTTCTTGTTCGTGTCAATAAAAATTGATGTTCGAATGTGTAAAAAAAAGACTAAGATTGGATTTGGGCAGATTTAAAGTATTTCTTTACTATTCGTTTAATAGGTCAGAAAAATTCTTCTCAAAGAAAACTTTATATTTATTATGGTGTAAATCCCGACTAAAACAAACATATATATAAAGATAGTATTGATTTTGTTAGTAAACCAGTTTGGTTTCTTTTCATTTTGATTCATCAGCTGTACTTGGAAAATATATTTGGTGCGCAAAAGTTCGAGACAATAGATGGCAGCTTCAGCACAAAACGGTCGTTATAGTCACACTAACATTATTTGTAGTGAATAAACATTAAAGTTATCACAATGGTTGGAATGTAGAAAACAATGAAAAATTGCGCTACATCTTGCCCTGGCCAACTAGGATTAAATTCCATTTGAAATGCAAAGTCCGCTGTCTGCTTATTCCGCATAAAGCAAAAATTATGGCTTCTGCCAAAAGGGCCTATCTTAAATTTGAAACTCATTATAATTTTGATACGAACGGTTTTGGTGTAAGTAACGCATAACGCTCACATGTACCGTAAACGACACATTCAAAGCCAAACGTGGTTTGAGTTTGGGCATCCTCATTACAATCGTTTACAATGGGCACGTTCAGCAGACACACTAGATGACTGATCAGCTTAACAAAACTGCTCCTATTATTTAGCATACTTTTGAAAAGCCATATTTCTAATTTAATTCGACATTTTAAAAGCTACTATGTAAAAGAGAAATAGCAATAGCAATCGCTATTACGTGAATTTGAATCGCCATAGTAATATATCATTGATCAGTGAGCAAATATTTTCTGCTGAATACGATTGTCGTTAATTAGGCTTATCTTATTTGTTTAAGGAACAAAGACAACAATATTAAAAAAAACAGTTGAATTTTTAATAGATTGTAATTGCCACCACAAAACATTCGTTGGATACGTCTTAGGGTCGATTTCAATGTACATTTTTCTACAGATGATAATTATGCAAGATGGCATAAAATCTAAATCCGAGCTGAGTCAGAAAAACCCATGAGTGTTAATCACAATCGCATAATATTTTATACATATATATTATACAAAATTATTCATTAATTTTGCGTTTTTTTAACAAGTGCGACGTCAAAGCGGACTTAGTTCTTAATCTTTGCCAAATATTGACCTACTTTCACTTATCGGTTTAGAATGTATATTTGCTATGGAATTTTTATATTTTAAAATGTTCAAATATGTGCCAGTGGAATTAGGCTATAAGTAAGAACAACTTTTTTGTTTTTGATGCGGTCAGACTGACATGATAATATCGATTCGGCTGTTGATGCTGATCAAGAATATATATGGGTGTCACCATTGGGTGATTACATGAAAAATTTACAACTTGAATTTTTTTTGGGTTGCAATAATTTTTTTTTTGCAAACTTTGTTGAAAAGTAGAAGGTACGTAATTTCAGGCTTTTCCCGAAAAATGACTAGTTCGCGGTCAAAAATATTTTTAAAAAGATGTATAAGATTTATACAAATGTTATTATTATTAATTTCTTGATACGATAATCCATTGGTAACAAAAATATGAAAAAAAAAATCTGTAAAATTGCATCAGATCCTAAACTTCTAAATTACACACTTATTCAATTTCGAAAATTTGTAAACAAAAATTTATTACCGCGAGTAATCCTCAATATTTCTCTAGTATCCAGGAATATTTTGTATAAAACTGAAATTGGGACCTCAATGGTTTCGGACTTATGACCATTTTTGTCATTTATTTAAATTATTTGGAGTGTGATTTTTCAAAAACTGCAATTTTTGCAAACGTGAATAGGTTTTTTGTAGACTATTATCTGTTTTAATAGCTGAAATATCTTCACATTCCTTACAATCGCAGTTCCCAAATAATCACACTTCCAAATAATAAATAATAAATGAGAAAAAAATGCTTAACTCCACAACTATTGAGGTACCCATTTACAGCTTTACAGTAATACAGTAAATTCCTGGATACAAGACGAAATTTTGAGAAAAACATGAAGAACATAAAAAGATACTTTTTTTTTGTGTTCAAATTTTCGCGATTTAGTTGACTAAAAAAATTGGCATAATTTTAAAGTGTGAGTTACTAAGAAGCTTGGGATCTGATGCAATTTTATTTTTTTATTTTTTTTACAATGGTTTTCTGTAGCAAACATTTATAAATAATAAAATTTTTTTAAATCTCCAATTTTCAAAAAAAAAAAAATTTAACGCGAATTAGTCATGTTTCGGGAAAACCCTGGAAAACGTACCCCCACTTTTCAACAAAGATTGCAAAAAAATTATTTCAACCCAAAAAAAATGCTAGTGAGAAATTTTTCTTGGAATCAACCATATATTTTATAGCGTCGGAGATGATTCCTTATGGCTTTTATATAGATTTGAACAAGCTCATTATTATTTTTGTACCTTTGATACAGATGATCTAATTAAACAAATTTTTCTTAAAAAACTTTTACGCATAAGGTCTCCTTTACCAGCTATCGGCACCCGCTGTAAAGTATGTAGCCTTGAAAAGGCTTCTCTCTTCTTCTTTGACGTTCGGATTCGGCATTAAACTTGAGCGAAAATTAAAGGGCACTCGAGCCAACAGATTGAGAGAAGCTCGGCTTGGCCCTTTGGGGCTGTAGTGCCAGATATTTTTTTGTCAATTTTTTTTTATGTCTTGGTAAAAATAAATACTTTACAATTAACTTTATGCTTTGATCCTTTTTTAAAAAATTAATTTTTTTTTTGATTAAAATACATTTTGCAGCCCTGGGAAAATCAATTCAAGAATCGAATAGAACATTAATTTTACCGTTGGTTTTTTTGTAGACAAATTTTGTAAGGAAGTTGTAGCAACATTTTTTTCAACTCAGCCTTTAGAGAGAAAGGGGGGCCCTTCACTGTACCATGGTTCAATAATTACTGGTGTGGCGGTTACTCAAAGCTACCACTTAATACTTCATATATTTTCAGTCTCTCTTACTCTCGCCTTTAAGAGCATTAAGCAAAAGCTCTAAATTCACAAATTTCCGTCGCCGACTTACCATATATAATTCCACCATGCACTGTACTACGAGGACTCCAAATGTCTAAGACTCTAGTAAAAGATCTTTACATAAGCTGTTAATCAACCAGTAAGAAATGAAGAGCTCAACTGTATCTCATAAAACATATTATCCCACTTGTTGACCCATTTCATATTTATCTCAAACAAAAGAAATTATGCGCAACAACTTGAACTCTGCCTATTAAATAAGCTTATTGAAATTCTAACTAATTGAAACATTAACAAACCCAGACTCCCCCCCTCCGAAAAAAAGCAACAACAACAATAAAGTGTTGATAAACTTAAGATATCATCACAAGTGGGAGCAAGGTTAGGCGTAAATAAATTATGTACAAGTAAATGTTTTGTTTGAGATTCTGCGTCTCTCGTGTTTTGTGGATCATCCATTTCTGTTGATTAAAGTGTAGCGCCACTCTCAAGGCCATTTCCGATGACATTTCCTATGCGATTTTGTGTGTATGTACGATAATTCATTTTCCAGATAAGAACCACACCCACTCACATGCTTCTGTTTCTATTTGCGTTTTGTATACGTATTGTACATAGTCGTATTGGGTCGCGAACTTGGAGACTTTATGCAAACCGGAGGAGAGTATTGCATTACAAATTGTATTTATACACACCCGCCGGTTGAAGTACTCTTTTTTATATTTTGTTTTGTTGTCCCTTCTAGAGTGACAATATGACCATGATGATTGGGCGGGAGGGCGACGCTTCGCTTTGGCCCCTTTGTCTTATTGTCTGCATGGGTGATATCATCACAATTTTGCCTAATAAAGTGTAAATAAATACAATTTGACAACAAGAATATCAGTTTCTAATATGTAACAACAAATATTTGCAGGTCATTAAAATAAACTAAACAGCCCAAGCCTTAGAATATGGGGGTCGTATGAGTAATGTTGCAACTTAAGTTAGAAAGATAAGAACAAAACTTTGTTCGAAAGAATTTTAAGGTCATTGGTTAATTTTTGGCGCGCAGCTAAAGTGCAGTTGCAAATGTTCTTCGACTTTGCACGTGGTCTGTGGCTTTTTCATTAAAGCGGAAATAAATTGTTAATATGAAATGTATTCGTTCAGGCATACCGAAAGAAATGTTGTAAATTAATTTTTTGCTGATTTTGCGTGTTTGTCCAATTATTGTTGATGTATTATTATATTTAATCATGTTTCGTAGAGTACTACACGCTGATGCATACAACTAAAAAGTGCAAGTAATTTGTAAAAGTATATAGATTACGTTGTTGTTAATTTTGGTTGCCCGTTTTTGCCCAGTTTCGAAAAAATCACGTTTAATAAATCGTCAAATTTATTTAAATTGTAATTATATGGCAGCTATATGAAATAGTTGTCCACTTCGAAACAGATTTTATAAGTTGTCTTAATAGTTAATAATATGAGCACAAACCGAATTTCAGTTCAATAGCTTTAAAATCAACAAAGTTGGTGAAAGTCAGAAAGATCGCATATATGACAGCTATAAGAAATAGTGTTCCCATCAAAAACATATTTTCTAAAAATACGTGTAAAATCAAATTTCAGTTCAAAAGTTAAAAAAAAAAAAAACAAAAGGCGACGAGATCAGTTATTTGGCAGCTATATACATAATGGTCTAAGCCGACCAGAGTGTATCAGAAACTCTCAGATTGGTTGACTATATCTTATATCTGCCAAAGGACCGATCCACAGTGGGCAAAATGGCTTATCTGGCAAAAGAAAACTTATAAATTTTTAACTAAAAAAGATTTGGGATTGCTGTTTATTTGTTTGAATGCTAATTAATTAAGAATCATTTAAAAAAATTTTTTTTTTTTTTTTTGCGGAAGATTTTAAAATATAGTGCCTGTTGGCTTGGGCCTAAAAAATATTCTGTCGTTAGCAGTGGCAGATTGTGGCAAAAAGTCCGAAATTTTTACAAGGAAAACTTATCATTTTAACAAATTCAAAAAGAATTAGACCGAATGCAGCCGGATTAAGAAAGTTACATTCACTGAAAAAATATTTTTTTTGGGTATGACTTAAAAAAAACGTGCGTTTGCAAGCCGACATAGTGCCTGAACAATATTCTGTCTTTAGCAGTGGCAGGTTGTGGCAGACAAATCTAAATATTTTACAAAGAAAACAAATCATTTTGACAAATAAAAAAGAATGAAACCGAATGCAGCCGGATTTAGAAAGTTACATTCCCTGAAAGTATAAAAATAGAGGTTGATGTCCATACGATTGCAAGGTTCTACCACGATTAACCATTAACACACGGAACATTTCATTCGAATTCAAATCAAAAACTGGCTGGTTTTCATATTTTAAAATTTTTTTTTTCTTTCGCTAAATGGACTGTTTCGCGCAGTGCGCGATCGGTCAAAAAATAGTTCTAAGTGAAAAAAAACCTTTTTTGATTAGCGTTCTTAAACTCAGTAATTAAGAATATTATATGTTTTTAAAATGTTCAGCAAAATTTGGTCAAATTCGCTAGACTACGAGTCGAATCACGGTAATTCGAACTCTCAAGAAACCCAAAAAAATAATCGAATTAAATCGGTAATCGAATTAAAATAGAAAAGAAAAAAGAATAGTTTTCTTTTATAACACATAAAAAATAAACACTTTTTTAATGAAACAGTCGTAAAATATTGCTAAATAATTCAAATTCCTAAAGGTTGGAAAATAGGTTTCTATTTTCCATACATATGTTGCCTACTTCTAGGCTGCGTTAAAAAATAATATGCTGGCGTTGCAGGCCCAATCGCAGATATTTTTAAAGCATCCTAAAAGTGGGCAACATAAATTTTATTATGACCGCCTAGATTTGCAAATAGTTTAAGATGAATAAACGGCCCTAAGTGAAAACCACTTTTTTGTTCTCTGTGATAGCGTTCTAAAGCACTGAAATTTGTAATATTATATGCTTACAAACAATTTTTACAAAATTTTGTTAAAATCGGATGACTATATTCTACAGCTGCTTAAATTTATAAATCTATCAGATAACCAAAAAGTGGCAAGTCATTGGCCGTGTTCAGCAAAAGGACTTGCTCTCTGATGAATGATACATTTATAGGAAATTTATGTAGCATACTTTTTCTCTGGTGTTTAATATGATATTTACATGGAGCTTTTCCAAAAGTCAAGTTAACAAGACCCCCTAAAAATATGCTAAATAATAACAGTAGTTTTATTAAGCTGATCGGTGATCAGGTGTCTCTGCTGAACTCGACCATTGGCCTGACCCAATCTTTTAGTAGATATCTATAGTTGTTGTTAAATCAAACATTTCGGATCAAAACAGGTTCAGTTTCAGCTAATTTCTAACATGAAGTTCGGATTAAGGCTGGGCTTACAGTGTAAGAAGACGGAAGTCTAGATTCGAACAAGTTTGGTCAAAAATTGGCTGGCAGTTCCTAACCAATTTTTTT
This sequence comes from Lordiphosa mommai, assembly GCA_018904225.1. Taxonomy (NCBI): domain Eukaryota; kingdom Metazoa; phylum Arthropoda; class Insecta; order Diptera; family Drosophilidae; genus Lordiphosa; species Lordiphosa mommai. The sequence continues at coordinate 453,108 of JAEIFT010000205.1, read as the reverse complement.
TTTTTAATTTTTACGTAGTTTGAACATTGTCGTTGAATCGCGGCCTCATTATTGAGTTATATTTTGACCTATATTTTGTTGAACAAATTTTCTTAGAATTGTTCCTAGATTACGTTCTCGCTATACGCTTGATTGGATTTTTTGACCTGAACAAAATAAGCTGCCACATACATGTTTTAGATATCATGCTTATGTCCGCTTTCACGTTAACCAACTTTGACTTTGGCCAATTTAATTTTTTCATTTTGCTTTCGAGTAGGCCACTCAGACTACAGACACTATTGGTTTTGGTTGCATTATTATACCTGCATTTGCATTTGATTTATCTAAAGCTGAAGATGAGTTTTTGCTCTTTGTAGGTAATTTTTACATCAGTGTTCTTTTAGGTTGGTTTTAATAAACGTTTGTCAGACAAGCAGATATAAACTAATGTTATGCTTCATTCTTTAACAAACATTAGGCTAATTTTATTATATCCTCTGCAAAGGTGAATTTAAATAAAATATTTTATTTTCCATTTTGTTAATTTGTTTCAATAACGAAACATAACGAATTTACCTTGTCTAACAATACCTTTATCTAAATCAATCTAAGTTGTAACAAATTATATCATGAATCATATATCACGTGCAAATATTAGAATTTCCAGCTGATGCGCTCTCTGACCACCCTTGCTGTGAGTTGGACCATAGCTGGCCCTTGTCCATTAAATTCAGTCCCATCGGTGAGATTATTTCATTTGTTTCCATTAAATAATTTATAATTATCTAAAAAATAAAAAAATCTCCATTATTATAAAGTTATTAATTTCGTTCCGCTAGATTAGCAATTTCAGCCATTATGTATCGGTTCGTAATTCGTTCTCTATTTTTGGACGAATTACATGTGAGGAAATAAAAGCTAAGTTTGGAACCTTGATATTTTTATTTAATCAGTTGAAAAGTGGTCGTTCATCTGTTTTTGATGAGTAGAGGCCAGGGACGTGAAGTGTCCAGATCTTTTAGATTGTTTAAAGGAAGTCGAACTACATTTGAAATTAAGCTTCGACTATAAGTTCATGATCTATGGGAAATTTTAATTTTTAATTCTCATATTTTAAATAATAAACTATATTTTTGCTACGAGTGTTCACCTTTGATGAAACCTGAATTCATTATTAACACCAAAATAAATAAACTGTCAAAATTGCCTTTTTCGGTAGAATATTCTCAACAGAAGGTATGGTTTTGTTATTTTTGGGTAGTTTACCAACCTAAAAAACTAATAAACAAATTTGAGAAGATCTTGCATCTTCATGGCTTGTTATGGAAAAATAATTTTTAAATTTGGAAAAATCCATCCCCATGGTCGGAAAATGTAGGGATGCAAAGACAAACCGTATTTTGATCCCATTATAGCACTAGATGTGGTCGCGAAATTGGGATTTCGGCGTGATCTTAAATCAACAACTTGCTCGGGCTGAACTTGAACCATTCAAACCGAATGAAAATTATTTGATATTTTAAAAATCCTAAGTGCCCTAAAAATTTAGTTGGGTCCCGTGGGACGGTAAGGAATGGTATTTAATATGCGGGATGGAATCCACTTCTCTTTCCCACGTCGATCTTTAATAATATACCACGCCAAAATGAGTACTCTCCTGACATTATCCCCAATTCGATTTCTTTTAACCTCATAACGTTTTTTGTGTGGTTTTTTAAATTAGTTGCAAATTCTTTACTGCCTCTATCAAGTTATGCTCTGTTCTTGCCAAAGCTGTTTTTGAAGTTTCCCAACTTCCTCATCAGCTAGGTTTGCGGACTTTTTCAGCCATTCGGCCGTCTCTTGCTTGAACCGGTAGAGAACGCATAGCAGAAAAATCAACTAAACCTGAAGATTGCTTGTACACAAAAAAACATCCGAACATATTTTGATAAAATCCAATCCTAAACGATGTCAGAAGTAGGTCGATCCCTGAATTTCTCAAACCAATTACGAATAGATTGAATTAAGTACGAATTTACCAATCCAGAAATACTTGGACTCGATTTTCAAGTAGAATCCGAGCTTGAAATAAGCCTCTACAGATTGACACAAGAATACGGGAATTGTTTTAAGTCTTTCGTTCTTAAAACTTCAATACGAAGGTCGGGATCAAATAAATTTTTTGAAACTCGAATATAGCACGCCGTTTTTTTTTGTCTGTGTATATAACGTGTGATGCCAGACGAACTGTGTGAGTGCTGCCCATCACGGTTGCGGCCGGTGCTGTCCAGCATAATTATTTGATTTGCTTATTACTGGACCAGTATTCATTTGATCGTTTCCAAACTTGGAGGATCAATAAACATTGCTGATTACTATATATGTATAGAAAGACCATAGAGCGTCCTTCTGGCTGTTATATGTATCCTCCTTGTACCTTTGGTACAGAGTGTTAAAAATTAATCATATTTCTAAAAAATTGTTTAGTGTTATAAACAGGTTCAGTAGGTCTGCGAGATCAGGTTCGAACCACGGTTCAGGATAATGTTTTTTTAACATATGCCAAAACATGTTAATGAAGAAAAATATATAATATCCTTTTTTTTACCTTGCAAAGGGTTTTTTTATTATTTATATAACTGCCGTAGGAACAATCGCTCTAAAAACTATTTCTAGTAAGAAAAACTTTTTGTTTTCAATGGTAGCGACTTCAAACTCGGTATTTATTAGTTCTATATGCATTTACATAATTTTGTAAAGCTTGATAAAAATCGGGTGGCTATAGCATTAAGCTGCCATAGGAACCATCGGTATAAAATGTGGTTATAGTGAAAAAAACTTTTTTGATTTCAATGGTAGCGTCTTCAAAAATGGTATTTATCAATTCTGTATGCTTCCACAGAAAGTTTGATCAAAATCCGACAGTAATAGCATAAGCTGTCATAGGAACGATCGGTTTAAAAAGTAATTCCAGTGAGATAAACTTTGTTGTTCTCATTGGTAGCGCCTGCAAACTTGGTATTTATTAATTATATATGCATCTACACAATTCTAGAAAGTTTCGTGAAAAACGGATGGCAATAGCATTTAACTGCCATAGGAATGATCGGTCCAAACTCTAGTTCTAGTGAGAAAAACTTTTTTATATTTAATGGTAGCGTTTATTTCAAACTTGTCAATTGTTAATATTATTTGATTTAATACAATTTCGGTGGGTTTAATCAAAATCGAATAAATATATCGTATAGTTTCCATACAACAATCGTCTTCTGGTTTACAAAAAGTGGCGCCATCTGTTGGTCAACTTGGAAAATCACTCAACTAACCTTGTTTTAAGCGACAAAATAAATTTTTGTAAGATAATCAGGAAAACCATTAATTATATTAAGTAAATAAATTGCAAGGAAATTTTAACATCGGCGGAGGCTAATAGTAAATTCTCAAATGGATAGAATTGTGTGTTCAGAATACAAAAACTTTCAACAAAATTTGGAAACTTGCAGACCTGGTTTAACCTTTTCGGTTCAGGCAATATTTGTTGAGTCAAATTAAAACAAAATAAAAACAATTTTTATATAATATTTGTTTCCGATAAGCTTAATCGTTTATAGGGAACATTATCACATTCGATATCACTTGATTTGAAAACCGGAACAAGAATGTATTTTTCACTATTATATAATGCATACGCTTGAAGGCAGCATTTCAATTTTATATATTTATAAATGTAAGAAACCATTCTTTTAATAAATAAAAAAAAAAAAATTTACTGTTCCAAAAATCAATTAACCACAAATTTATCTGATATATATAATCTCATTTGATTTATCCCACATCAGCCACATTTTGCATACATTTTTTTAATCCCAAAAAAACATCAGTTCCCTTTCATTGGCATGTTCTCAATTTTTTGTTGTATTTTTTTTTTTTGTTGACATTTGCCATAAATTTTGCACATAACATTTGGTTCAACTGAACTTTGATCTACAAAACAGAAAGAATCATTTTTGTATAAATTTCAGAGGCGCTGCAATTGTTTACACACACATGTGTGTATGTGTGTTTTTGTGTTTGTGTGTGTGTGTGCTCTATTTTCTGTATGATTTCATTACAAATGCCAAAGAAATTTAAAAAGAAAAAAAAAGTGAAACCGAAACTGGAACTAAAGACCCAAAGCCACTTAAGTTCAATTCAAGTTTTGCATATTGAATTTGATTTTAATTGAATTTGTTTTTTAGTTATATTATTTTGTAAATGATTCACATGATTTGCACTTGATATTGAAACACATGAAATTTCAAAAGATATTCATAAACATCTTCTGTTGTGTCGGCACGAACCGAAACTCAGAAACGCATTGAATTTTTTGCAAACTTTTCATTTATTTATAATTTCCGTTAATACCAAGCAGAATTATTCTTGTTGTTGATTTGATTTGCAACACGCGCGTTTAAATTCTTAAATTTGTTGTCTACTACGTGTTGGGTGTAAAAAAAAGCTTCCGAATCGCTTGAAATGCGCCGCGAGACTGAGACAACGACTAGCCTGAGCGCATAGTTTTTTTGTTTTGCTTAGCGGCTGCGGTCAGTGTATTGGGGAGAGCGGAGGAGTAGACGACGCTACATGCTAGAGACTCTCAAAGGGCCCAATGTTATTTTTCTAGTGTTATTAATAAACCAAATAAATCTCTGAGAATGTTTAGAGAGGACGTCGGGTTTCTATTGTTTATGGTTTCTTAATGATTTGTGTGGGGAAATCGTATATTTCTCTCTGAACAAGAGATAAGTTGACAGATGAAATGCAAATGTTGCATTAAACTCAGGACAATCTCAATTAGGTACAATATGTGATTTTAATAATTTTTGCAAAGTCAGCATTATAGTTTTTCTTTATAATATTTTAATATCTTTTGTCAACTGCCTACTCATCTTTCGTATTAATATGGCAAGCTAATTGGTGGTTTTGATTACTAAGTCTTTGTATTAAAAGTTTTTATCACACAGCAGAAGGCATTCTGTTTAAGTTTAAGTATAATCGAATACTTTTTTATGGGCAAAAAGGTTATTATACTCTGTACCGAAGGTACAAAGGGTATATTGAGTATGTAACAGTCAGAAGAAAGCATTTCTAACCCTGTAATGTGTATATCTTCCACAATTTTGGAGTTAGATTGTTGGGACCTTTAGGAGATTTATTCTACTCCTCATTCTTTATCGATTCTCCCTACATCATTTTTCGATCAGATGAATGATATACAAGATATAAGCCAAACAAATAATTACGCTGGGCAGCACTGGCCGCAATCATGATGGGCACCGTTAGTGTGACCCCACTTTTAAAAATTATGAGTTATATACAAACTTTGGCAGGTACAGAGTATATTACAGTCGAGCTTGACCGACTTTCTTATTCGTTCAACTTGAATTTGTGTCACTGTTTAGTCAACAGAACCTTCGTTCTGCTATATGTAAAATTGTGGGGCGGGAAATGTATTTTATTCCATTTTACATAAGTTTTGTCGTCCATCAGAATGCATTTAACTAATTCATTGAGCAAACGGGCAAACTCTCTATTTTCCAATTTCTACTTCCCGTGGACTTTTTAAAAAACTTTTTGGCTTAGTGCGTTTTTAAGTAATGATAATGCTTCACTTTTAAAATCATAGAGACACTTGTTTCATTTTTTTTTCCTCCCAAAATATCGGACGGACATTGTTTTGTGTCTATTAATAGATGCATAAAGAGCCAAAAGAGTTTTGAAATGTGTTTTAAAATAAGAGGGTATAAAATTGGTTGATCTAAAATTTTGTATATGTTTGGAGCACCTTAGCTTAGTATAAAGCAATTTTATGACCATTTCAAAATCAAAGTTTTTTGAGATACAAAATTTTTGTTCAAAGTAGGCGATGATTTGTGCTGATATGGGGACTTAGGATGGTCGTAGAGAAATTTCCCTTACATATTCTTAAAGGTGCATATGTGACCTTATTTATCTATATTTTGTCGAATGAGTTGTCGCTACTTCAAAAATTGACTCCTGGTAGACCTTTTTTTGGAAATGCCCATATGGGTCATTCTTTTGGAAACCGATCAAAAGGATTTTGATTTTAATACAAAATCCGAAATTCGACCCGATCATTCCATGAAATCGTACAGTGTGACCAGAGTTTGGATATACTAAATTTGACATTAATATACCTGATTTCCCATTTTTGCTCAAATTTTGACTCCAAAATATGGTCACACTGTACATTAACCAAATTCAATTAAATATCAATGGCAGCTGTACGATATAGGTGTCCGATCTGGCTGATTTTTTTTTTTTTTTAATTAGTTTGATTTTTAAATAGTGTAACCTAAAACAATAAATTGTATTACATAGATTAAGATGCTATATCAAGGTGGTTAAGACTTCGAAAAAAATCGATCATAAATTGTTATCAACAATTATGTAATATTTTTAAGTAAAGAATAAATTGTTTAATTTATTTATTTTTAATAGCTAAAATAAAATTCTATTCCTAACAATGAACCCGAGATTTGTTCGATAAACAGATTCAAAGATATCAATTTTTTTCAAAAACCTTTTTTTTCGGCCTTTGGATTTTTCAAATTTTTAAATTTTTTTAAAAAATCAGCAAAAATTATTTTTTGGTAAAACTACTTTTTCATATGATAATCTGGGTCAAATTTCGATTTTTTTTTATTAAAATCAAAAATGGGAAGTTTAAAATCCGTTCAGTTTCAAAAAGAATGACCCATAAATCTCATTTAAAAATTCCGAAGTCTTGGGATTTAGTTTTTTTCGTTACCAGTTTTTAGAAAATCTTTAAATGAACTTGTTTCACCGAATTTATGTATAATAATTTTAGTAATTGTCAAAACTAAATGCCAAATAGTGGAGAATCGTTCAAGCTTTTCAAGCTAACGGATCTTCACATGACATAAAGTAATGCTCACTCTGCGAGAACTAGGCGATGGAAAGTCTGCTCTTTCTTCTTGGTACAGTCCTGCGTTTTGGCAAACAAAAAAGACCACATACCTGATTACATACTTTTTATTTATTTTTGAGATCTATCCCAGCGCTACGGGTACATTTAAACCTATAAATTGCGCATTTGTACATTTAACATTGTTGTTTACATAAATACTACTAAATTGTTCCACAGTCGAATAGCATTTATTGTAAACTGTCTTTACATACACATAACATTTTTTTTTTAAGAATTCACTACTATTTACCGAAGAATAATTATCGAAATCTATAGATATGTACAATTATTCAGTATTTTTATATATAACAACTATAAATTCAAACCCGAGTTGTTGTAAACAACAGCAAAATATTTCGAATTCAGCCTAAAAGAAGGCAACATAAACGTTTCTTAATATTCACATAGATTTTTAAAACATGAACATGAGAAAACGGCCCTAAGTGTTCTTTCATTCAAATTAAAACTTTTTTTTTATCCACGGTACGCCAATCGTTCTCAGATGTCATGAGTTTCCGAGAAAAAAGTTAAGATTACAATCCTTACAAACAATAATTTTGCCTTTTTTCTTCCTAAGTATAAGCTTTACATATAAGCTTCAGCTCGTGGCTTTTTTCTCAGTATAAATAAATCAAATCAGTTAGTTACTTCAAGTGCATGCAAAAAAGTGACCCGTTCTTACCATATTCAATGCAAAATTAAAAATAAATCATAACGCTAAATTATCGCCGTTGCTCTCTTATCTCTAAAGTTTGCCAATACTTTCCAAGTACGTCACTAAAATAGCAAAGCAACAAACGATTAAGTAAACAATAAAATGAAACAGTTAAAAATTCTTGTCCCTATTTAAGTGCATGACATTGTATATACAATGTTTATTCCTATATTTTTTCCATCGTCTTTTTGGTTTTTTTTTTGCGTTGACAAAATTTCCTAGTAAAACAAAACCCGGGATAAAACCCGTTTATCTAAGTATTTAATTTTTATGACACAGTCAGCAAGGCTTTTATTGACCACCAGACAAACAATATACAAAAACATGTTCTTACCATGATTAAAGATATAAATTTTAAAAGCATTTTTTTTTATTAAAAATTGAATGTATTATGCACTTGCTGCTATATTCAGCTTAAGTTAATTGCTGGCATTTCTTTCTTTATTATTTTTGACGTCTTTGTAAATTTTTTACAAAAAACTTCATAAATTGGAAGTCTTTTAAAATACCATTGCCGAATCCGCTGAATTACCCTTAAACCAGTGATGGCTTACACAGAAAAAAAAATAGGAAGATACATCCAAGTTTAAAAATATTGATTGAAGGTCGGGATCCTTCGGATTGAAGTTTTAGGAATAAAAGACTTGGAACAATCCCAAAATTCTTGTATCAATTTTATAAAGCTCATACAAGTTCTGATTCTACTTAATAATCAAATACAATTGGTATATTCGTAATCATCATTTTGTAGTCAATCCTTTAGTATTTGGTTTTAAGAAAATCAGGGATCGACCTGCTTTTGTCATCGTTTAGGATTGATTTTTTTGTGAATAACTCAAATTTTTTTTTCTGAGTAGTGGTCAATTGCACCTTCGAAGCCCGTCCCGCTATTCCGTTCATTATAAAATGAAACATATTTTGTCATAATTCAATAACACAAAGAACTGATTTTAGCAAATTTTTTTTTTGCGACTTATGGTTTTGAAAGTGAAGGTTATTCTAAAAATATACTGAACTACGAAAGGATTGACTTAAGAACGAATTTTTGTAACCAGAAATTCTTACCTTGACCCCGTCTTTAGATCGGGTCAGCTGACTTAAGCTCGAAATAGGCTTATTTCAATAACACTCAGGATTGATTTTTTTGGTCAACCTCTCGTTATTCCAAAGAACCATGCTCTTCTTGACAAACGCCGATGTAAAGCAGGGCCGGCCAAATGGAGAGGACTGAAATATGAGCTTGTGTTGGTGAGTGCCTCAGTAGACAGCCAACTCACTTGCAAAATCAAGATTTTCTGTGCTCACCGATTCACTGAAAAATTCCGATTCTGTGTAAAAAACGAATGCGCTCGGCCCCCGGTGGCTATGAGCTGGCCCGCCTTGATGTAAAGAGAGTGAAAGAGAAAAATTTCTACATCGGATGACTATATCTTATGGCTGCCATTGGAACAATCGGTTATAAAATAGGTCTTAGTGAGAAAAATTTGTTTGTTTTCAATAATACCGCTCTTAAACTCAGCAATATTGCATATTATAAACTGTCAACCTAACCATTTGGTCTAAATCAAATGACTATATTCTATAGCTGCCATAGGATCGATAGGTTGGAAAATATGTCTTAGTAAAAAACCTTTTTTGTTTTCCATGATAGCGTTCTTAAACTCAGGAATTATGATGATTATATGCATTAAAACAGTTTTAACAAATATGGTTCATAGAACCGATCGGGTAGAAAATGGATCTTAGTGAGAAAAATATTTTTGTTTTCTATGAAAGCGTTCTTAAACTCTGTAATAACGAAAGTTTAATGCTTTCAAAACAGATTTGCAAAATTTGGTAGGAATCGGTTGACTATATCTTAGAACCGATCGGACGTAAAATAGATCTTAGTAAAAAAACTTTTTTTGTTTTCCATAATTGCGATCTTAAACTCAGGAATTATGATTATTATATGCATTCAAACAGTTTTACAGAATATGGTTATAATCGGATGACTATATCCTATTGCTGTCATAGAACAGATCGGGTACAAAAATGCATCTTAGTGAGAAAAATATTTTTGTTTTCCATGAAAGCGTTCTTAAACTCTGTAATAACGAAAATTAAATTTTTTATAATTTTTAATAATTTGTAAAATAAAATTGTTTACGGGACTTGATTGAATTTTCATTCACGCGCCCATCACTGATTTGATTCGAACCTAAGCCTAAGTTCAACGACCATCTGAGGCAGTAGCCCAGTTTTTGATACTCCTTTTTGATGATGTTCCCTTTTTTTGCTGTCCCTTTTGTAGATGAATTCATTCACTGAAAAGTGCATGGAGAAACATAAGAAAAAATTTAGACAGTTAAAATAAAATTTCAACTCGCTCAGCGAGAGCAGAAGCCTCCACTCTCTGAGAGTCAAGCAAAATATGTATAAGAGTAATAACTGTAATAAACATTAAATCAAATAAAGACATAAATATTAGAAAAATGTATTAAACATATTTGATTTCACATTCTTGAGTTAAACTACAAGTAAGTGTAATGTCAATTAGTAAGGTAAACAATTTGTCTGAATTTAATTGTTGTTGTATTAAGATGTTAAACATAAAACCGAGATTCGATCTATATGTGTGAAACCTGTTGCTAATTTGAGGGCAATAAAACAAATCAGGTTGTCAAATTAAGTCTGTTCTCGGTCTACACATTAGTATATTGTGAGGTATGTAGTCAGAAATGTCTTATCAAATAGAAACAATAACCACAAGCCGGCGGGGGTAATTTCACTGTGTGTCGATGTCTGGTTTCCACATGCGATCGAGCGATCGCATTTGACATTGACATTGAAACTGAATACCGAACACGCTATATGAATACCGTCTATGTGTGCCCCCTTCCCTACAGCAACAACAACAGCGACAGCAATAACCGGCTGGCCTTCTTTGCCCAGAAATCAAAATCACCAACAATAACGGAGCATTAAACTAAAGCGCTAAAAAAGTTAGCTATTTAAGCCAAAGACATATAGACGGGGTGGGGAGGGGAGGTGCGGCTGAGACTTTGCGTCTTGGGGGAATACTGTGAGTTGTCACAGTTGACTGAACTCACAGTTGAACTTACTCACTCCGTAGACACTAGATAATTTCATTGAACTAAACTATAAAAAATCGAAACAACTTTTTTTTTAGTGCCTTGTGAAATAATTTTTTTTTTCGTACAGGTTATTAATAGTTTCTCCACTTTTTCATAAATATTTATGAAGAACAGAAAACTGTTCTCTATTAACCTTAAAAAAAAATATAAATTAATATTAATGATTTTGTGACACATTTTTAGCATATGGCAAATGCAGTAAATCGTTTCCCCAAATGAATGCAATAAGTATTGATAAGATTAACCGTTGATAACAGTAAAGCTATGCCCAAATGAATGCAATTAGTATTGATAAGATTAACAGTTGATATACAATAAATAGAATAGAATAAGCCCAACAGGATGAAATTAATATTGGTAAGTAATCGCAAGCGAAATTGATAACATCGTTTTATGAGCGCACTTAGTTTTATTAAAAAGGGGCGGCTTTTTTTTTGCATTATTTAATTTGAATGGAACTTGCAATTTATTGAATATCGATTTAGCAATTAAATGTGTTAAAATTGAAATGCTTAGCAAATTGATTAGTTATAGTATTTACTTTAGGTAAATGATAAATCAGTTAAGTGAGAAATACTTGATTATTAATAAGAAACTACTTCGAGCAATTGCTGTACGCAAACTTGAACAGTTATTTTAAGTCAACAATTTGCTGTTTTGAGTGTTTAAATAGGCGTTTTTTTTAAGTAGGGGAGAGTTTTCCCTACAAGTATTTCGTAGTCAAATGGTGTCAAGTTCAAAAATACTTGATTAAAGTACGAAATTATTATAGGATGTTTTAAAATTTCCAAATACTTGACCTTGTCATGTGTTGGAATATCTAAAGTATATTTTGGTTCTGAATAATACACAACTTTCTTCTTGTGAAGTAATGTCGAAATTTCTAAGCAAAAATTTTGAGAAAAAGCAGACGCACATTTTTTTTTTCAACATTTACATTTTGTGAAAATAAAAAAATTATGCAAAAATACAGAAATATAACAAAATGCCTGAAAAATATATATCAAAGATAATAGGTCGTCTTTTAGAATTTTTCCAGGACAGAACTGAAAGTTTTATCCCACAGGAGGGGAAAGGGAATTTAACTAGTAAAATCTAAAACCGAACTTGGGGAACATTTATTTTCTACGCTAGATCTAGGAATATTCAAACTATAAGTATTTGGGGTACTATTGTACCCCGGAAAAGCTTTTATTTCTGGGGTTCTGGGGGTTAATGTCAAGGGCTTCTGAAAAATTGAGAAATACATCACAACAAAATAGGAGGACGAACTATCATCTAATTTTGACGTTTTCAATAATTAAGGAAACAAAACAAAAACATTGCAAAATCAAAAAATTTTTGATCCTTTTGATCTTTTACATTTCTCAGGAGTGAAAAATTATTAATAGTATATACATTGACAAAATTAATGCCAAAATCTGCTGTGAGCAGTTAAATACAACAATGTTTAGTTAAACGAAATTATAAACAGTGTAAAAATCCATTTGAATTTGGTTGATTCTCATACAAATGGGGTAAGAATGTACCCCAAAGACGATCCACTTTTACTTTTTAAAAGATTTTCGTCCATAATCCTAATATATCATAATTTCTGTAGTTTACCAACTACCTCTTAAGGGTCAACAAGCAATCGGGTTGCAACCAAGAACCATTGCTTAAAGAAATAATTCACAATATTGTTTAGTTAGTTGTATTTTTCAACTTTTGTTAAGATATTGTCGTTCCGTTAGGTTAGGAATATATCATATAACTTTAGTTATTAATATTTCGAAAAGGTTTTTTCGACTATATATAATACATTTGTATTACAAAAAAAGTAAAAAAAAAAAAAAAAAATTTTGAATAAGTTTTTTTTTTTATTTTGTGGCAATTTAATTTAGTTTTAAAAAAAAAAACCTGATAACAATACACCCTAAGAATTTAAAGATATATTAAAAAATATGAGCTGGCGTGACGTAACCACAAACAGAGTTGAGTTTTGTCTTGTATTACAAAACTACAAAACTTTGAAAATTGGGCAAGACTTTTTGTTGAAATCTTTTTTTTAGTTTTTTCATTTTCCAATTTACCACTTTTAAAAATCGTCATAGCCTAAAAAAGCTTTTAAAATTATTTTTAATATTTACCTTAACTTAATCAAGTTAACGCACTCAGAGAAAAAAGCGAGCAGATCGTGCTTGATATCAAGCAGATTTCGTGTCAGAAGTTCGACAAAACAGAATCTATCTTGGATCCAAAAAGAAAATACTGAAAACAAGCATGAATTTTTAAGCTCGATCTGCTCGGTTTTAAATTTAGTCGGCTTCATATCAAGCATGATTTATTCTCGAATTCAAGAAATTTCTTCTTGAATTTAAGCATTTTAGGACAAAGTTGCTCAGAGAGCGAGAGAACGAAAAATGCTCTCGTTTTTTCGATTCGCTCTTAGCAATGCGAACGCCTCACCTCCCTTGCTACCAAACTCAAAATCGAGCGCACAAGTCTTCTCCTTATTTCAAGCAGATTTCTTCTTGAAAATTCAAGACGAAAAAAATAAATTTAAGCCGATTTCAGTCTTGCCTAATAGTGCTTTAGATTTCTCTGGGTGTGATCTTTAAATTTTTTTGGTCATGATGGCCTTTTTCTGTGAAATGCCTACTGATTAATTTTGTTTGATTATATAGGTACATATTCCATAACACAATCAATAATTTTAGAAAAGCAAAAGTCTGATTTTTAAGTATCTGCCAAATCAGCATCAGTTCGTAAATATTACACACGTAAAATACATGATTAAAAAATAAACTAACAATGCTCTTCATATATTAATAACACGTTTGTTAAAGAATGTTTTGAACAGGGTTGTTTAATATTTTTGTCATAAAAATGAACGTGATTTTCTTCGTAACACGAACACGCTGCTTAGTATTTTTTTTTTAAATTTATAATTGGAAGGCCTTTCTTTCCAATTTACTTTCCAACCAATTAGTTTCTCAACGTCATGCTAAATATTGTACTTATTTTGATTATATATTTGATTTTAAATTAGTTTTCATTTGTCATTGTTGAACCTTACCTTCGTGTCATCTAGTTTGTCTGGTTTACTCGAGGTTACGATATATATTTATTTTCGAATGTAAACCACAAACTATAATTAAAATTCATTTTTGTGCATTTTTGATTGGAATGAGAAAATTGCGGTGATTTATAATTGCGGGGCAGTGGATTCGACTACGCCTACGGAACATCTAATATCAAGTTATTAAATAACTGTTACACAACCGGTCAGCTTCTCCAGCTATTGGCGCCAGCAATTAAGTAAAGATAAAGTAAATTAAAAGCATACAAGGATCAGATATTAATTGAAGCTCGACTTTAACGCTCTGAGTAGATCAATTCATGTATTTATTAATGTATAATAGAGTCTTTCCTTTTTGTGTAATTTTTTAAGGTCCATGTAGGAACTGGACGGTCAATAGTCTCATTGTTTCCGACACACTTTAGCCAAAGCAGCTAATAATCAGCAGCTTAACCCCCGATCAATACAAATCGCTTGAATTTGGTTAAAGTATCAATTACCTGGCAACTGGGCTGCAATTCACAAACCTCAAACATCACCATCATTGTTTGCTGTTACGTCAATTATATTTATTATAACTATTTATTCACATATCCGGCTAGAGTCAACTAACTCACGTTAGGCTATAATTCACTTGATCTTTCTCTCTCTAAAAATATGAACAAAAGTGGCTAAAGCGTCTCTTAAAACTGATTGTGCATCAAAGTTCCCTTAAATGAAAAATTCTACATATTAGAATTTCCATCTTTTAATTATACCATAAGTTGCTTCAACTTGCTTCAACTTGATTACATAAAATGTGTCTGTAGTTAATTTTACCGACACCTTTAAGAATTACGTTTTAATGAAATTAAAATAATAAACAAAAAACACATATACTTAATTGGTTAATAACATGATCCGGCATTTTTTATGGTTTGTAATTATATGGAAGCTTTTTAATTATCCAAAAGAAGTAAGAATAATGCGCAAAAAAACGGCGACATTTAACATTGAGTTCAAGGAAGTGGACAAACCTAAAGGTGAGTGCACTATTACATTAAAACAGTTAATACTTAGAGATTTGCATAGGTTGAACGTGATTGTCATGCGAATCAAAATCGCATTTTATTTACTTGTCAGATCATTTTCCTTAAGCTTAATGCACTTTGGTTCTTCAATTCAATTAGAAATTAGATGCACGTAAAAGCATTAGATTATACAAACATGTGTAAGAAGAGTGCTTGGGACGATTTGTTTGATCAATGAAAAGTAAAAGTGTTGAATTGGAAATCCCATTTCATATGGGAAATCTATGTCAATTGCCTATTAATTGAAAATAAATATTTATAAATATGGCATAAATTCGCAAAACTTGAATTTAAAGTACAAGGGAATTCTTCTCACTGGGAAAATGTTGACATTTTCAATATGATTTCGAATGGGGATTACCATGTGTGTATTCATTATTATGATGCTATTGTGGCGGCTGTCCAAATTCTTAATTATCTGATCGTTGTTAAATTTGGTGGATTGATAAATATTACTGATGCTATAAATATCTAAAGTACGAATTCAACTATTTATAGTGTAGCAATGTGTGACTAAATACAATACATTGATTTGATTTAAGGGGGTATTCTACCTTTGAAAATTTGTTTACTATTTTTTTACACTAAACTACAAAAAAAAAACCTGAAAAATCGAAATTTTTTTTTAAACGTCCGCCAATTTTTAAAAAAAAATTTTAAAATATGATTTAGGTACGGGCCAGAATTACATCAATTCTGATCATTACCTCATTTACCGTTTTCAATTCCGATGACTTGGAGTCCCGGAATCATGGCCAACACTTCTGCCCCTTGTTTTTTGAGAGCTTAATGGCAGCCGACTTTTACATTTTTATATTATATAGTTAAAAAACAATAAAGTTTATATTGTGGGGCTGTTCAAAAAGTTATCGGCCTACCAATTAAGCTCTCAAAAAAAAGTGAAGAGGTGGTGACCATGATTCCGGGACTCCAGGTTATCGGAATTGAAAAGGGTTAATGAGGTTATGATCAAAGTTGATGTAATTCTGGCCCGTACCTCAATCATATTTTTCAATATTTTTTTTAAATTGGCAACCGTTTCAAAAAAAAAATTTAGATTTTCAAGTTTTTTTTTTAGTTTAGTGTAAAAAAATAGTAAAAAAATGTTTTTTCTCTTGATTGAGGTACGGGTCAGAATTACATCAATTCTGCGTCGATTGCAACATGGCTAATCAAAATCGGTTTAGTAGAACTGGCGGAATCATGGCTACCAGGTCGAAAAACGTGGTTTCAAGAAAAACTCGGTTAAAGTTTTGACCAACATTGAAAATACTCACGTTAGCAAGAACAATGCACCACTAAAATGGATATATCTGCTAAACTATTTCGAATATTTAAAAATAGTTTTTAGTGGATGAAAGGAAAATGTCCAAGCTATAATAATAAGGCAAAACAAAAAATATGTAAAAATAAAATATATTTGAATTCATTTATAAATAAAATAAATAAAATAATTGTTTAAATATTCCAATATTCATATTCACCATTTATTGGCCATTAGGCCTTCCTCAGCGAGCTGCCACTGTGCACAGCAAAACAGCTGACTTGGGCTAGGTCAAGCTTTTGGTCTCAAGACCAGAGATAGGATCATAACTGTTAGAAGAAATCTTCCGTTACTTTTTTTTGTGATTTGGTTTTGCTCTGGCTTATCAGCTTTGACTTAACAGCGGTCCATGCCTGCGCTTAGCAAAAGAAGTAAAGGTGACCGACACAAGCTTCTGTTTTTAGTATGGCTCTTATATTAATTTTGGGTTATTTCTTATTATTTCCTATTTCTCTTTTTGTGTTCTTGAGAGAAAACCTCTCTCTTAAGCCAGAAGCCAAAATTATCAAATCAACAATTTTGACCTATTAAGGGCGTATGATGCAAACCTCGCGTACTCTTTTAAAACAATAAAATTTTAATTAAGGCCTTTCTAAATTTTTGAATTTTATTTTTGATGAAGCACAACGGCCATTAAAACCCAATAAATACACAACAATTAAAAGACTTGGCCTACCATAATACACATGAATAATAATCCAAAATGTATTACACTAATGGGAATGTTCTGCTTTACGTTCGCACATTTTTGCTCATTGCTTGCCATCCAAGTAATATATCTTTTACATATCTTAAGTGATTTGAGATTACTTACAAATCTATGAAAATCATTTTGATCAGCTTATTTTAACAATAAAATCCAGAGCTGTAAATTAAATTACAATAAATTAAAATTACGATCTTTTGGATAATTAAAATTTAAATTACCATTAAAATTACGATTTTTTCGTAATTAAAGATTTAATGACAATTTAAATTTGTATTTTATACCCAACAAATTAAGGTAAGTCAAGTTATTTTAAAATTTTTTACGTAATGAGAGTTGCAACCAAAATTACTATAATTACTTTTAACTACCAAAAAATAAATTTTAATATACATTTTTTTTTAAATAATTGTAATTGTAATAAAAAATATTGGAATGGTAATTTCATTTACAGCTCTGTCAAAATCCACATAAATTTTCATTATTTCCAGCGTTTTTTGCAGTGATCATCAAAATGAAACTATTTAGTCATTAATGTAAGTATAATATTTCCTTATTTTTTCCTTCCTAACTAAGAATTTTTTTTTTGATACACTTAAGGCCTATACTCAGATAAGATAAAAAAGTGATTTTTACAATTCTTTATATAAATAGAAACACTTTCAAGCAGCTTTGAAAGCTGAATACTATTGAATAGCTTCCTTATTTATATGAAGTATTGTGAAAAACTAAATTTTTATCTCATCTGAGTTCAGGCCTTTAACTAAAGAAAAAAACTTAAAAAATTTATTTATTTATTTTAAATTGCCACCAATTTTAAAAAAAAGGTATTGAAAAATATGATTGAAGGCCAGAATAATTGGCAGGCCGATAACTTAATGAAAAGTCCTCGGGTTAAAAAAAAATTTGTTGAATTGATTTAGTAAATTAATAAATAACACAAAACAAAAAACCAAAATAAAATTAAGCTTTGGTTTTTTTTTTGTATACCCTTTGTAGGGAGTAGTATAATTGGTCCAGATGTTTGTAACGCATAGAAGAAAGCGTTTCCGACCAGATTAAGTAAATATATTCTTCTTCAGTGTGACGAGCTAAGTTGAAATAGACATTTTGTTTTATTTTGCACATATAGCTTTTAATTAATCACACTAGCCAATTTTTGTCTAAATATGTACAAAAAATTAGTCTTAGTTTTATCTTTTTTCCAAATCGGTGCAAAAACAAACATTCAAGCATTTAAAAAAATCGCGAAAATAGTTTATCGATAATAAATCGGGGAATCGATTTATTTTTCATGTGTAATTTTCGTGTTAAGCGGGCTACAATACTTTAGAAAATGTTGGTTTCATGCATTGGCGAGATTGTTTTTTAGCAACATCATTTATAAAATTTTCAGCAAAACAGCCACATCATAAAAATTAAAAAAATTTTTTTTTTTTTCCTAAAACTTCAATAAAGAAAAAACATTTTATGTCCGATTTTTTGCGTTTGAAGACTTTGTTTTTTTTAAAAGAAACCTATATGTTCTTGACTGTCAAAATAAAAAACATAAAATTTTTATTTATTTAAATTTATTTACAAGCATTTTACGTCCAAAAATTTTTTTAATAAACAAAAAATATTTTTTATACATTTGAGCTCATAAAATTTAAACCGTTCATCGTGCTAGTCTGAGTCCAAATAATTTGACCAAGTTTTTTCTTCGTAATTGTTTTTAGAACATTCAAATGGGAGCAAAAACAAATAAGAAATGAGAATTTCAGTGGAGGCACCTTTGGAAAAAAGTCGAAAAAATTGATTATCTATAAAATCTCGATTACAAGCCGATAGAATTTTATCATGGCGATTTTCGTATTTAGCGTCCCAAAATAAAATAGATAAATTTGGTTTGGTCAATTGGAGAAAAATTGACTTGCATTTTGTCGACAGCTAATAACAGCTTCCTTTTAGTTTAAAATGTTGATGAAATTGTTGGAAATTTGATCGGGAAAAATTGATTATCTTATCTGATTGATTGATTGATTGATCTGCTTTGCGTGAGATTTACAATTGAAGAGTTTAGCTTAATCGGAAATACGTGTCAAATACGAATGCATTTTTGATAAGTAATCGCAGCAGAGATTTTGCAAAGATTAAATAGAAGGGAAACTTATAGTTTTAAATAGTGTGCTTACAAAAATTTAACCAAGTTAACCTAAATTTAAAAAAATAATCGAATCTTAATACTCGATTTCATTAATTGACTTAAGATATTGAATTATTTATCAATTACTTTTCTCTGTGCTAATTTGTCTATGATGTTCTAAAATATATATTTTTTTCACTTTCGCTCTCGTTTCCAAATCAACAAGTTAAGCTTATTACCCATTTGTTTTAAAGAATAAGGCTCATATGACAATTAATTAAAAAGTAGTAGCTGATTAAACATGTTCTGTGTTCCGTAGTATTATTTATAGTCTTACAATCTCGTTAATACTGGTTCATTTGAATATTTAGAATTTTATGTTTAACGGTGGCTTACCCTTTTCTCGGCTTAAGCTATAAAGCCTTAAGTCAAAGCGTAAAATTAACAATAGTTTACGCATATTTAGCTATTCAAACAAAATCAAATAACCTTGGTAGGAACTTAAACTAGTTCAGTGGGCCATTTGCTAAAACATCTTTAATTAAATTCATGTTCTTTTTGAAGACATACTTAGGAAACACTTTTGATTTGCTGATAAGAGGACATACATATAACCTGCTATTTACTTATTAAATAACTAGTTCGTTAATTGTTGATTATTATCAAATTGTTTATATGCTCGTAATTATCTATATTGCAATGCACACACTTTCTTAATCATAGACTAGTAACATGATAGAAATAACAGTCATTTCAGAGGGGGTGACTATTTTTATTGATGCCAAATGGATTACTTGAAATACTTACTCGGTGGCTCGTTTCAAATTTATGACTAAGTGACAAAAAATAATCTTTTGCAAATTGAGCTTTAAATTTGATCCAACAAAATTTTCACAGCTTTGTTAATTCACAACGCAAATCTTCACGCTGTTCACCTGCTCTATTTTTGGATAATACAAGTGCTGATAATTATGTGGATATTGCTAATTTATCATATTATATCATAACTAAATTTTTATAAGTTTAATTTTATTTTCAAAGCGTTCATTCATGTTTTCAAACAAATCTAATAAATTTAACTGGGCTGTTAACAGCTTTTAATTCGTTTCGATTTCGTCGTTTAAGGCATAGCTCATAAAAATCTGTGGTAAATCGGCCAAGCAATAAACATTAAAGCAAGCTGCACGAAATTACAAACACAAAAAAAGTATTCGCCTAATTTAGCATCGTATGGTTACTGGCTAATTCTTATAATTAAAAGACCGCTCCTTGGACACAATTTTAAGTTAATTAATAAGATTTAATAACAATTGCAGCTCGCTATGTAGGGTATACCGAAAGGTACGTATTTGACTTGCTTCAAAGATTGAAAAAAAACACAATGAGTTAGTTTTTGAAGAAAAAAAGAGGAATCTTTAAAGAAAAATATTGGTGTTCTTACTTTAGGTACGCAGAAGAATATATAAACAAATTAATAATAGTACATAAATTATGTTCAAATTGATTTAATTTTTTATACAAAGCCAAAAGCTATTATTGGTTAAGAAATTTGCTAAGCAAAAGCTTATTTGTACACAAACCAATTGTATTCTCTAGCAGCAAGCTTTTGATAGTGTGCAAACACTTATACATAAAGTAAAGCGAGACCGAGTTTACTTATACTAGAATTATTTGCCAGAAACTCAAAAATCCAAGACTATATGACAAGTAACTTTAAAATTTCGGTCTTATCGCCCACAAGATCGAGTAAGTTGGACGAAAAAAGACTTGGAATATTTTGTTTGCATTGCACGCCGCACAAATTTTTAAACTTCCCGCTAAGTAACTTCCTTTCAAATACCAACTGATTGTGTTTGACTGCTATTGAAATCAGAAAACCTTGTGAAATTCGACAAAAATACAAAACAAAATGAAATTTTTGCGTATAAGAACCATTTCCCAAGCCAAGGAAAGGCTATTTCCTGTTTCCAAACCGAATGAAACATTTTGTCAGAAAGTGATTTAGTTTAAGGGGGTCGGTCTTCTACCTTTGAACATTTTTTTTTTTAGATTTTTTTAATTTGCCTCATTTACTGTTTTAATTTCCGATAACCCGGAGTCCCGAAGTCATGGTTACCACCTCTACACCTTTATTATTTAGACCTCAATTAGCAGGCCGATGACTATTTGAACAGCCCTTGAATTGCAAAATATTTTGTTTATTTTATTATTTAGTTAATAAATAATATAAAAAAAATCAAATTGATAACGCTCCTTTTTTTAAACACTCAAAAAACCGTGTGCAAAGGTAGAAGACCCCCTATGTATCGAGCTTAAAGCACATTTTGTTGAGATAAAAATATATTGTTATTGAAAAAGATAGTGACATATTAAACATTGGTGTTTTGTAGATCATATTTTAAAACTGGTATTCTAGAACATATTTTTTCGAAACCGAAAAGTACTGAAACATTGTATCGTTGGGAAAAGGTTGTTCATTTCACTACACATGTTCTCTTGTTCTTCTTTTCAAAGTAAGTCAACTCACTCAAAGAACTCAGTGGTTCAGTTGTTTTGTTGTTCAGTTGTTCTAAAGTTCTGTTGTTCTCAGCTCAGCTGTTCCGGGCCGTTTTGATTTAAAATTAAACACCTACTTAACTACTGAAGTTAAAACCACGTTTGGGACTGCCACACCAGCGAGTTGCTTAAAACAGAGTTGCCACATATTTATAAACAGCAAAGAGTCACTGAACAAGAAAGAACAAATGAAGAGTCACTGAATAGTGAGTAATTGAACTGAGAGAGCAGTCACTGAGCAAGAGTCCCTGATCAAGAGTCAATGAACAAGAGTCACTGAACAAAAGCCAGTGAGCAAGAGTCACTGAGCAAGAGTAACTGAACAAAAGTCACTGATCACGAAACACTGAACAAAAGTCAATGATCAAGAGTCACAGAGCAGTGGTCACTCAGCAATAGTCACTGCACAAAAGTCACTGAACAATAGTCAGTGAGCAAGAGTCACTGAGCAATAGTCACTGCACAAGAGTCACTGAACAAGAGTCACTAAACAGAGTCACTGAACAAAAAAAAAAAGAAAGAAAGAGTTTAAGAAGAACATGTTTACTTGTTCAGTTTAGTAAACAGCTCATTTTTGTTCACTCATCCATGTACAACCAAACTCTAGTATTGGTATAGCTCCGGCTCAGAGTTTTGTTTTATAAAAAAAAAAAAATAACTCCCACAATTTTATAGTTAGATTATTCAGACATTTTAGAGCTTTACTCTACTCATAATTAAGTATCGAGCAACAATACATCATTTCCCGATCAGAAGAACGAAAGTAGAGTTGCCACCCCTGCAATTTGAAAAGTCATCATATCTCCCACTATTTTAAAGATAAATTTGCTGGAACCCTTCAGACAAATATTTTTATCATCATTACTTATCGATACACCGTACAACATTTCTCGATCGGATGAGCCAAAGTAGAGTTGCCAACCCCAAAGTTTTAGAAATTATCATATCTTTCACAATTTTGAAGATAGATTGTTCGAATCTACTAGATATATAAATTAATCATCATTTCTTAACGATCCACGATACATCATTTCTCGATCGGATAAACCATAGTAACACCATATAAAACACCATATCTCCAACAATTTTGTAGATAGATTGTTCAAATCTTGTAGACATATATTTAATCCGCATTACTTATCGATCCACCATATATCATTTATCGATCGGATGAGCCAAAGTACCAAATCACCAAATCTTCCGCCATTTTGATGATAGATTGTTCAAACCTTCTAGGCATATATTTAATACTCATTACTTAATGATTCACCATACTCCGTTTTCCGATCAGATGCACGATAGTCGAGTTATAAGCAAATCAAATAATTACGCTGGGCAGCACTGGCCGCAATCGTGATGGGCAGCACTTGCACAGTTTGTGTAGACATTGTCATTAAATCTATCTATTTGTATTCACTTTCAGTCGTTGCCTAAGATGATGCATTTGTCGTCTCGGTGGCATTTGTGGGTAACCGCAATCAGACAGGCAGCAAAATTATTGCATCAGTCGCTGTACCATAAACCACAATCAGAAAACACAGAGAGAGAGAGCAACCAAAAAAGGAAATTATGATGATAAAATGTGCAAGCCCATAAAATCAATGCACATAGCCACACCACACACGCACTTTGGTCAGGGGAGGGTTGGGAGGAAAAAACCCCCTTACCACAGCTGTCAACGGCAGAAGCTATGTCAGAGCCAGAAGTGCAGCAAAGCTCTGCAGCGGAAGAGCCAGCAGAGCTAGGCTGGCTGTCAGCTGAATCGCGGCTTTGGGTTTTGGTGTTTTGTCAGATGCACGAACGCCTTCGCCACTTTGCACTTAACTTGCCAACAATTAGTTAGAAAATTAAATTACTTCAAGACATTGCATGCCGCATGCAACAGAGAGAAAGTAATGTCCCCATACCAAGGACCCAATACAATGATGTATTTTTGATGACAGCTGCTGCGAAAACACAACAATCAGCAGAAAATTGCGAGGGCGATGAGCAAAAAAACAAAACACACAGAAAACATAACCTGTAGCTTCGGGCCAACAGAGTGTAACCCCCATCCCCTGCCCCGAAAAACCCCAAAAGCGAAAGTTCACACCGAAATTGAAACCCCGTAGAGGGAAAAATCTGTGTGGCATCATCTAAGGCGCAAAATGAAGATGACAATAAATTCCGATTCGATTTCGTTTTGATTTAGTTTAGGGAATATCATCATCCTATGGATTACCACAGCAAACGATGATGAGGACGCCAACGATTGTCGCCTTATGGCAAAAAGGAGAGTAAACACAAATAGATAAACGAACAACAAATAAAAACCAGCAAAACGAAATGAAAATAAGACAAAGCACACACACACACACAGGGTCGCGATTCCAGGCACTGGGAATAGAGGGACAGAATGAGAGACATTCACAACCCTCATTGGCAAACACATTCACCAAATCCCGCTCAAGCTTAAGTTGGCTTCGAAATTTTGATTGAAAAAATCACAGAGACATTTTTAGTGCGCCAAAGGCACGAAAATGAGTAAGAGAGAAAAACTAAGTCAGTGAAATGAACGACAAATGGCAAAATGTTCGAACATGAATTTATGTAATAATTTTTGCGTGTGGTTTTTGTGATTTAGGTATTTATAAGATCGCACTTTTCTAATATACAAATTTTAAAAAACATATTTCAGCAGAATAAAACATAATTATAAGAAATAAAGACAAAGATTAATTCGTACTCAATTTTCCAAAAAAAAATCATCTAGGAACCAAATTTATAAACTATTGGGTTCAACGATAACACAGGGCAACAAAATGACCACTTTTGTGAGCTCTGGCCTTCCTTTTTCTAATGTCTGTTCTGTGCCCTGATTCCAAAACTGGTCTCGGTTTTTTTCCATCAGCTCTTGTTTTCAAGAAATGTGGAAAAACCATTTTGCTGTTTTTATAAATTATAAGTTTTTTGGATTTATAAGTTTTATGCGAATATACAACAATGCAGCCATAAAAAATCAAGCGAGCCGCATCAGCAAACCCGAAAGTAACTAAATTGGACCTTGAAGATAATTTTTTCTCAATTTATAGCAAATTTTTCAGAATAAACCGTCATCTACAACCTATTGCGTATATCGAAATTAAAACAACATATTTTAGCATATAGCCTAACATATCCGCTATTTTTACGAATTTTGTTGCACTTTTATCAGCTTGTTGGACTATGCTACACCCGTTTTTTCACGAAAAAGTGAATTAAATTTTATGCCAGGATTACTATATTAATTCACAAAATGTGTCTAGGAAATATGAAAAGGATACTCGATTTAACCTAGCTCTTACATTAATAGTCAAACCAATGTACAATAACATTCCGGCAGCACTAGATTAAAAAAAATTTTCCCCAAAATTGAAGTTTTTTAGTTTTAATTTGATTTATCCACAGGTTTCTTATGGGAAAAAATGCGAAGAAATGTAAAGTTTCATACAAAATCCTTCAACTTTTACATTGTGCTTATACGGAGCTGAGAAGTACTGTTGCGCCTAACAGCACATGAATGGAACCTATGTTAAGCCTGTGGATTTGATTTTACTATGAACAGCTGAAGAAATATTGGTGCAAACAATGTTACTTCACCCTTCGTCTGCCTTGACACCAGCTAATTTACTTACTTCGCAGGTGCGTATGGGGCTATAGAAAATATTAGTCAAGAAGCTAAGACAGTAATTTCATTTTAAGTAAGTACGCTGGAAGGAAGCACCTTAATGGCCAGCGAAGCTGGTGTGTGTTATCTCAGCCTCATTAAAAACATTGAACAAAATTTCCCAATTAATACCGTGTATCCAGCACTGCGGAAAATAAAAATTCCTGGCAAACTTCATATAAAAAACAGAGACAGGAAAGTTCTTCGAAGCACTTAAAAAAACTTTACTCCAACTGATTTAATAAAAAAAGATGATATTTAAAATAAATGATGTTTAAGAAAGCTAGGCGTGTCGTTTTAGAGATGGATAAAAAGCAACATAAGTAGGTAACAAAGGAACTGTAGCATTTTTGTTAGCATTTGCGTAGAAGATTGAAATTTCGCTTTTGTAAAAAATATAGTATTTGAATTAGGTTAAACGCGGTTATTAAGCACAAAGAGAAACACGGATAATTAGACGTTTTTTTTGAATAAGGTAAAGTTTACCATTTAAAAAAAAAAAAATAAATTTTTAGAGTAGTTTAGGAAAAAGTGATAAAAACTATTTAGAATCAAATGTTACATTTAGCCCAGATATGAATTTGTCAAACTCTTACATTTTATTTTTTAATGTCGATTTTTCTTCTTACGTATGTCTGCAATTTTTAAAGCTAATCCTCTAGCTTGATAACGGAAAAAAAACGTTAGACTAAAGCTGAGTAAACGAGATTAGCGTCGATAAGTGATCTCTGCAATGAGAAAAAATTTAATGAGCCCTTGTACAAATTCTGTCATTCCATCCACCCTTTTTTGAATTTAAATTAATTAAATGAAACCTTTCTCTAATTGTAAATGTCCAAATCAAACGAAAATGTTGTCAATTGCTTTACCTATTTCCATGTTCTTTCTTCCCACGTTTTGTCACATATTTTTGATGCGATTTGTAGCAAACGACCAAACACAGAAAAACGAAGGGCATAAAATTTGTTTTTGATAGAAAGTCATGTCAAAAACAATGTCCAAACTATTGTATGTCATCCTTTTTTGTTTTAGCATTTGGTGGGTGTGTGCCAGATCCATCCACTTGGTAAAGTGGAGCCCAGCGTTGAGTTTGAGTTGACCCTCATCAAAAGCTAACTAAAAACTTTTCGTTTTTACTTTAGTTTTTATTTCAGTTCGTTTTTGTCTTTTGACCAAAGTGGAAAATAAATGGTTCCACAGGATGACCATTTACGTGATGTGGGCGAGTGTGTGTGTGTTGGTCAAAAAGTTGAAAGCCGAGCGTCACTTTTTTGCACAATCCGAAACAAAAACAACAACAACAACAACATCTGTGGCCGAAACAAAAGTCAAAACGAAAGTGGAACAAAAAAAGCCAATAGAAATTTAAACAGTTTGACGCATTAAATGCTCATTGGGGCAACAAAGGCCGGAACTTTGTGTGGGGGGACACTTTCAACACCCAAACAGGCTGTGGGTTAGTTCGGCTTGAAAATGAATGGCTAGTTGATAGACAAATATGGAGCTAGTAACACACATTAAAAATTTTGGTCCTTCGAGCCGGATATTTCAATATAATGATTAAAATATTTTCTCACACTTAGGGCCGTTTTCTCATGTTGCTCAAACCAGGTTAAAAAGTTGCCTACTTTTAGGCGATGATTAAACGCAGCTAAAGTAGGCAATGTATTTTCTAAAAAAGCACCTATTTTGAAAAAAACATGAAGATGAGAAAACTTTGGTCCTTCAAGCCGGATATTTCTATAATGATTAAAATATTTTCTCACACTTAGGGCCGTTTTCTCATGTTGCTGTTTTTCAAATTCAGTTGCTTTTTTGATTAAAGTGAGTTGCCTACTTTTAGGCCGATGCGATTTTAAACGCAGCCTAAAAGTAGGCAATGTATTTTCTAAAAAAGCACCTAGTTTGAAAAAAACATGAAGATGAGAAAACGGCCTTTGGACTTTAACCACTTTTGAATCGGTTTCAAACCGCTTTCGATATGGCCTATGACTCTTTCCTGATTCATTTAAAAATTTTTGAGAAAACATATAAAGATTTATTTTTAAAAGAGTTTAGATAGTTCTACTCAGCCAAGAGCTGAAAGCCAGCTCCTCTATTTTGTGCTTACTCCGGCTTAACAATCGACCAACCTGTTAAATGTCAACCGGGATTAGTCTGGTCCTTAGCTTTTGGGGTTACCCTAAGCAAATCCATATTTAATCATTTCTCTCTGCTGCCGAGCATGCAGCATATTTCATTTAAACTCCTCCACCTCCGCCTCCTCCACTTAATTATGAATCCGTGCCTATCACGATCAAAGCCTTCATCATTATCATCATCCTCATCATCATTGTCTCCTGCTAGTCCCAGTGTCAGTGTGAGAAGTTGAAGTTCCACTTCATCAGTCAGCATCGACGATGCTAGGCACCGCAGGCTGTTTCCTGTTACCACCTGTCCTCCTCCAAATGGGAAAGGGTCACTGGGAAAGTTTCTTCCTATGTATGTGTATGTGTGTGCGCGCTTGTGTGTGTGTGTGTGTGTGTTTGTGTGCTTTAAGGCTACTCCCTTTGTTTGCTCGCTCGGCTCGGATGTTGATGCTGGAGGGCGCCAAAGGCGTTTCACAGATTTAACTGGACGTGTGCGGCATGTGCCGTGTGGTTTTTGGTGGATTTTACTTAAGGGAGCATCTCTGCTTGGCTTAGCGTTTAAATGTGTGTCGATGCTAGAGATGACAGTGTAAAATTTTAACACAAATAATGGTTTATATTGAGGGTATTCACTAGAACTGATTAACTTAAAAATTTTAATTTATAAATTTTGAAATACATTTTTGACATTTATTATTTTATTAAGCAGTTGCTTTTCTTTATGTTCTTTTCAAGACCTTTCGAGGTTTCAAGTCCTTCTCAAAGCCCTTCCAACGGTATGAAGATGACGGTGCTTATGCCTAGAATCTTTATTTCGTGCTGTTTTCGTGCATGCCCGTGCCGACTACCTTATTAGCTAGTCACGAAAAAATATCTTAATAAATGGAAAAATAAGTAAAAAATTGGAATTAAGATTACAGAAGTACTCGTCTTAAAGTATCGGAACCTAAATTTTGATTCTTATATAATTGTCCGTGCCTAGAAGTTTTTGTTTGGGACCAGGGAATAATCCCGAAACGAATATCGGCCGTTCGGTTCCGGTACGTACCGAAATGAGAATAACGGTTAAAGGTTCTATTTCGGTTTTCATTTTATTTCGGTTTTCGGTTCCGATACGGTTCCTAGATTTTTATTTCGGTATATCGGTACGTACCGGAACAAGTATAATTTTTTCTACATTTAAAAATTCAAAATGTTTTAAGATATCCAAAAAATTAATGGATGTAATAGAATTGAAAAATTGTGTTCTAAGAATGTGCCAAAAAATAAAGTTTTTTAAAATATACAAATTTCTAGCCTTTTTTTTTTGGACAAACAATTTAGCTTAACGATTATGTTCGCGCTTCTAGTGGTATCCCTACACTTAGAAAAAAACGAACAAGAATTTAGGAATTCTTATTCTTTTGTCCATAAGATAAGATAAGCTCGCCTTGGGAACGATTTTTCATCTTCCGCATAGAACTATCTGTCAAGTAACCTTAAAAATAACAGAGAAAGTTGTGAGATTTTCCTTATTAACTTCTATAATATCTTTCTAAAAATTTGACAAATATTTCTTAGTTATTTTTTTTAAATAATCGGCCCTTAAATCTTCTGTATCCCAGCCAAAAATAGAGATCTTTCGCGATTTGGATAGATTTGAACCCATGGTAAAATACTCAAAGGGATATCAAAGAATCATTTCTAAAAACGCTTTAGGACAGTGGAAAACATAAAAATCTGCCTTAGCATTTTCTTACATTCTCAATATTAAATTTAAGGGGAAAATTTCTTTAAAAAAGAATTTATAAAATTTTTGAATTTTTTCTAAGTGTATATATCGATATTTTATATATATAAAAAATATTATAAACGGTAATCGGGTTTCAGTTCTCCAAAAAATTTTATTATCGGTTCCAGTTGGTTCCTATTATAACGGTAATCGGGTTTCGGATCTCAAAAAAATTTTAATATCGGTTCCAGATTATTTCGGTTATCGGTTCCGATTCCGGTTACGGTATTATGTGAGGTGTGGATGATCAATCTCCCATAAAAACACAAAAAAAACTTAAATTATTTCGATTGCGTGGTTTGTTACCGGTACGGAAGAAAGTTCTAGAGTCTATGGACCATTAAAAATGAATGATTAGTCGTTACTGGCGTTGCCAGAGGGTTCCACAGTATTATACCCTGTTTGGGACTAGTGCTGTATAATGCAACCAAAACCTGGTACACGCTATTCTCCAGCTTGGAAACGATTGATAAAAGTGCGCTAATAGTCCAGTAACTCACTTCGGAGTGACCAACAGCGATTCTTTGAACGGTGAAGCCACAAAAATATCTATCCAATTTCGGATACTCAATCAAGCCGAACCCAAAGATAAGCTTCAAATATGAAAAAAAAACTACGCTAGTTTTCTAAAACGAGAAATCGGTACTGGATAGCTGAAAAATTACTTCGAATGCTGCTGTGCTGCTGCTGCCTTGTTTAGGTTGTGCAAGGCAATAGTTCTATTTCAAATCAGCAATCAAGCTTGCAAGTGTAGGAGAAAGAATTTTGTTAATTTTCAACGATGAATCGGTTCGAATTTGTAAGACGGCCATTATACACTCATAAATAATGAATTTCGGACTTAAGAAGGCAAAAATCAAGTACAAACGATTTCAAAAGCTCATCATCATGTTTTTGAAAATCTAGGCGGCGAATGAAATATATTTAATATATCAATTACGTGACGTGAATTTAAACGTGTCACGGTGTGTCACGACAGGTCACGACGTGATCGTGAGGAAACACAGACTTTCGTGCGTGTGTATTCGTGATCCGTGGGTAATGCGTGCAAGTAAGAGTTAAACATCGTGAATATAAGTCATGCAGTAATCACGTAATTATTTTTCTGTTATATTTGATTAATAATATTATTTCCTAAAACTGTTTTCCGCTGCTCGCTCCATGAATAAAAGCCATGATAGAACTAATGATGACCTCTCCTTTAATCGTGCATGAATCGTGCGTGACACAAAACGCTCAAAAAATTGTGTGCGTGAATCGTGCGTCAGGATATTTCTATTTCGTGAATCGTGCGTTACGTGATGAACAAATCCATCACGCTCGCTCCTCTAATATGAATATATAACAGATCCCCGCTTACTTTCCTTTTAGGTTGATTAATTTCCTAAGCCCAATCACAATGTGAAAAGCGAGTGGAATACAAGCAAATATATTTCAAACGCAGTCCTAAAAGTAGGCAGCAATAATTTTCTAAATATCCACCTAGATTTCAAAAACATCTGTATTATCTTGATACCAAAAAATTATTATGTTTTTAGTCATAATTTGATACAGATTTTATTCTCTGCTGTTTGCACTCGTGTTCTCTTCTTTTTGGTAGATCGATTACTTCACTCAACTTTCCAGAACACATCCCTTTCACGATCCCATCTCTCACGCCGTCATCTCTAGCCGCAGCTCTGGCTTTACTGCTGATGGAATTTTAATTAAATACTCGGGTGTCTATGTTAATTTATATGCGCATATGCTTAGCCAGCCCAAATACCCAGTCTCCGTGGCCTCAGTCCCAATTCCATATTCCGCACTGATATGATGAGGCTGGCGATGAGTTGGCTGGTGACTGGCTTGCCGTTTGGCTGGGTATAAGGACTCGGCATCGTTTTTTGAAGTGGCTGCGCATGTTTGTGATTAAGAGCTTTATAGTGTCGCGCCTGTCCTTGTCCTTTAACTCAGTTTCATTGTTTAAAATTTAATTATAATTTAATGCTTAGTAAGCACTATTTCTCGCATGAAGTTATGCCCCTGCCGCTGCCACACTCAGGTCTGTTGCTGTGGTTTTTCGGCTTCGTTTTGCTTTCTTCCTTTTTTTTTTTTGTTCCCAAAGCCACTTGATATTATCACTTCAGGCAACCCGCCCCACTTCGTCTGTCTGTTGACTGTTGGGTCTGTCTTTCTGTCTGTCTGTCTGTTGGTTGGGGTTTTGACTGTGTTCTGGGCTTTTGTCTGCATTTTGGTCGTCACCTGGTTTTCGAGATGAAATGCGAAAGAACTTGATATGGTTATAATTTGTTGTGCGGGTGTGTATGCTGGTTTGGTTTGAAAATGCTTAAAAGACTACGTGCCGGCAACAGATTGACATTTTCACATTCAACTTAAAATTTTTGGTAGGGTTGGGAGTGGCCGGGGTGAGTGTGTGTGTGTGTGTTGGTTAACTAATTGTGGTTAAAGCTTACCACGTTTTTATGAAAATTTTTATGACAAAAAAAATATGTTTTTATTGACCTTATAATTTTTAATGTTGGTAAGTAGACTGTGTAAATGGAACATTTTATTTCCTAAGGGAAATTTCACCATTTTTTGTATTAGCAGAAAAAATATTGTCAAAAAATATTCAGGTTAGGGGTTTTTAATTGACCTTGTTCAAGGGCCCTAAACAAAAAAATTTTAAACTGGAGCATTGAGATGCTTTTTAATCAAACCCAAAATCTTTTGAATACAATATAATCCTTTCCCTTACATTAAAATAACAATAGTTTTTTCCTACAATCAGAAAAAAACCGAGAGCTTTGTTTTTAAATCAAGTACACAGAGAAAAATATGACGTTCTAAATGGGGTAGGGTGGCAACTGCTTTATCCACCACCTTACCCGATGATTGCTGTGTTCCTAATTAACCAAATTTTTTTTAAAAATAAGAACAAATTGTTCATGAAACAGTTCATAAAGCGAGCACAAAAAACGTTCATGAAACAAGCCCAAAATGTTCATGAAACAAGCATAAAATGTTCATGAAAAATTGTACCCCAATGTTCATGATTTGAGAACAATTGTGCTTGATAGACTTTTGTCAACGAATGTTCATGATTTTGGTACTTTTAGAACGGATTTTTTTTCTCGGTGTTCAAACGTTGTTAATAGTACGAAAACACTTGATATAAGTACGAAATACTTGGTTTAAGTACGATTTTTCAATCCCGAAATACTTGAATTTACATTAAGTGTATCATAGGCTATTCAAGGGTTTTTTCAACCATATTTCTAGAACGAAATGGACTTAATCCGATGCCGATTCGTTCTTATTAGATTGATTCGTACTTAGTTTAAGGAGATTCAAGAAAGAATCATACTAAATATTTTAAGTACAAAACGTTTTTAATTCTGCATTTAAGTTTTTCATACTTGATTTAAGAATTTGTTCTCGTTTTAGTATCATTTTGTGTAAATTTGAAACTTAAGACTGATTCGTACTTAGTTTAAGTTCAACTAAGTACGAATAATAATTGAAATTTTAATTCCAAACCGGTATAAATTCCATCCCGATCGTTCTAGACCGCTGGCAGTTGTTTTTTCCGACTGTACTTAAGGCCAACAAAATTACCACTTTTGTGAGGCCCACTCTTCTTTGTATTAAACTCTGTTCCAGTTTTGCACTGATTCCAAAAAACTGGCTCGGGATTTTTCTATCAGCTCTTGTTATCAAGATGTCGCAGAAAATCCATTTTGCGTAATTTTGGCTTATGGAAAATTATGGAGGTCACACCAAGCAAACATTTTTAGGTTTATGAGTTCATCAGCGAGGTTCATCAGCAAATCCGAAAGTGACTAAATTGGCCATTAAAGAAAATTTTTTCTCTTTTGATACCAAAATTTTTAAAATAAATCGTCGTCTACAAATCAGTGCGTAAATCGGATATCTAAAACAACTATTTTAGCATATAGTCTAACATATCCGCTATTTTAACGAATTTTGTTGCATTTTTATCAGCTAGTTGGAATGAATTAAAACAGATGGCAAGACAACTAGATTGATACACAAAATATGTATAGGAAATATTAAAATACTGAGGGTTTTCACTAGTCCTCGTAAAATGGTAAATGGTAAATTTACCACAAACTAAACTGAACGACCCTTTGTGATTCATGATAGTAATTTTAGTAGTAAACCGGAGTATATTCAAAGCTTAATATTTACGAATATTTTCTGCTAGGTCGGTGGCGTAGGGCGCTGAATGCATAACTCTAAAACTGATGGTTGTGTGTTCGATCCTTGAACAGGGTGGGTGATAAACAATTTTTTTTTGTTTTATTATCGTTTGTTTGGCTCTACCTAGCCTATGTTTTTATACTTTTCTTAAATCGGTAATAGTTTGGCGCTTTTACTTTCATTCATTTTGTTGCATAAATTTCAAATTTGGTTGATCTATTCAGTTTTCTTCTTCTCCGAGATCTAATTGTTCATCAAGAAAGGCGTACGGACTGACAGACGGACTTAAGTATATCGGCTTTTGAAGCTGATAAAAAATATTTATACTTAGCGGGTCGGGAATTCTTTCCTCATCCAGTTACATAAATTTGCATTAGAATAGTGCACCATTTTTACTTTACAATAACGTGAATGAAAAATGAATTACATATTCATAAAAAAGACACAAAAAAAAATATTAAAAAAAAAAAAAGTCCTTTTGTCTTTGCCGGGATTTGAACCGACAAATTACAAAAAGAAGCCATCGTGCCTGTCCACTCAGCCATCGCCTATTTCGAATATAAAGTAGCTAAATTGCTATATAGGAGTGACACGATTCTAAGTTTTTTATTTCGATACTTTGATTTTAACACTTTACAATTTTACGACGCATTTTTTATAAACATACCCCAGGGTCTCGGAAAGGTTGTATTTTTTTCTCATGTGTTTTGTTGTTGTATCGTAAACTTATGGAGTTTACCATTTACAATTTACCATTTTACGAGGACTAGTGAATACCCTCACTATAACTACGTTTATGCTTTTAAAAAATCATGCGTTTTTGCCGCAAAGTGGTTGATACAGCATTAAAAAATTGTTTTATTGATTGTCCAATAACGATAATTGGGCAACCATTAGTATTTCTAATTCGCTGAAATTACTTGTCCGAGCACAGCTTTAACTAAACCTCCAATTTACATCCTTCAAATCGGACTTACATTTTATTTTATTTCCATTTATTTCGTAGGGGGTAACAAATAAGGCTTAAGATTTCTGACCTTGGGGGGTAGATTTTCCGATAATCCGCATAAAGCGTCTGTAAAACGTTTAGAACCTAAATGCGAAGAGGATAAAAAAAAAAACAAATATCATACAAAATAAAATGTCAATAAATGGTAAAATATTCCCAATATCCGTCTAAGTACTCGCTTTTACCACAAATGCAAACAGGTGTCCAAATGTTAGCTATGTAGCTCTTGCCGTTTGACCTGTGCGTGAATGTCAGTCTACTTTTAATTATATTAAACTTACGGTTGTGTTCTTTCTGAGTGCAAAGAGTAGTATGTGGTGAACAAGTACATAACGTAAATAAAATGACAGTCTAATTTTGTATTTTTAATAACTTTTAAGCTTTTAATTAAAAATATATTTATAATTTCTTATATCTTTATTCTAAGCCAGTGTAAATTTCATAAATCTCATGTTCAGTTCCTATTTTTCTATCTATATATACACTAAAATATGCTCTTCACTTTTAAGTTAAACTACCTCAGCCATTATGTATCTGCATCAATATTCACTTTCATTTTGGCCAAATTAGCACGACTCGTGGCATGTCCGGGCTGCAATTGCAGTGCCTTTCGATAACAATCGACGGCCTGTTGCTTTAGGCCACGCATTTGTAAAATCGCACCCAGATTGGCGTGAGCATGTGCGGCCTGGGGTTGCATGGTAACAGCTTTACGATACCACAACTCGGCTTCCGGCAAACGATTTAGCAGACGCAGTGCATCCGCCACGCCAGCCTGTAGGGCAAAGTCGCGTGGTGCCAAGGTAGCGGCACGCAGACGTTGAGTGAGTGCCTCTAGATGGCGCTGCTGATGCTCTAGAAAGTCGGCTGCGAAAGAAAAGGGAAAAAAATTCATGAAGATGATTAAGTTATATTAAACATACCAGAAAAATTTGATTGCCGATCGGCTGTGTGAATTTTCATTTATTACGGGGAAAAACAAGTGAGAAAGTCGGTCTAGCCCGACTGAACTAAGCTCTGTACCTGCCAAAGTTTGTATATAACAGACAACTTTAGCGCCACAAGCAGCGCTAAGCGAAAGTAAAGTGCCTCCTTTCGCCGCTGTAGCGCTGCTCAGACGCTATTAGCATTGATATTGTTCTCGCTTTGAATTTTGTTTTTCTTATAGCTTGGAAATAATGAAATTTAATTTATATTGCCTACTTTTTAGGGCTATGTGTGTTCTAAGGAATTGTGAACTTTAATTTCTATTGCATACTTCTATGGGCCAGCTGTCCTAAGGCATTGAGAACTGTCATTTTCATTGCCTACTTTTTGGGGCAGCGGTGTGTAAAACCGGCACAGACAGAAGAGGAAGGTGTGGCTGACGGTTTATACCCCATCCCACTTAAGGGGGTCTTCTACCTTTGAACAGGGTTTTATAAGTGTTTTTTAAAAAAATATGGAGAGAAAACCATAAGAGCTTTTCCAATATGGTTTTTTTTTTGTGTTATTAATTAATTATATAAGAAAATCAAACAAAAAATTTTTTGAAATTCGAGGGCTGTTCAACAAGTTATCGGCCTGCCAATTAAGGTCTCAAAAAAAAAAGGTGTAGAGGTGGTAGGCATGATTCCGGGACTCCAGGTTATCGGAAATGAAAACGGTAAATGAGGTTATGATCAGAATTGATGTAATTCTGGCCCGTACCTCAATCATATTTTTAAATATTTTTTTCAACATTTTTTGGATTTTTTCTTGTAATTTAGTGTTAAAAAAAAGTTAAAAAATTTTTTACTCTTGATTCCAGATGTTTTGGGAGAAAATATATGTTGCCTACTTTTAGCAAAATTATTTAAAAAGCGGCCTCTAAGTAGGCAATAAATCTATTCTCCAAAATCCCCTAGATTTTAAAAACATGAAGATAAGAAAACGGCTCTTAGACTTTGCCCAAATTTTTGTTTTCAAATGCTTACCATAATGATGATGTCCACTGGGCTCCAAAGGCGCCATTTGAATGGCCCTTTTGAACCATATTTCCGCTTCAGCATATCGACTGCTCTGTAGGAAAATTAACAAAATAAAGCTTACTCAACAATTTTAATAAATTTAAGAAAATTTGTACACTTACATTTCTAGCCAGCGTCTGACCATAGGTCACATAAGCCAATCCCTGTTGTGGTTTCCATTCCAAGGCCAATCGTTGCTCTTGCTCAGCCTGTTCCCATTGCTGCAGTTGCGAATAGACTTCACCCAAACGAAGATGCAAAGCAGCTCTTTGATCGCTACTCAGTGTGTCCAATGTTTCCAAGGCTTCTTTAAGAGACTCTAGGGCTAATTGGGGTTTTTTAAGTAATCTGTAGAGAGCACTTAGTTGTAGGTAACAGTTGTGACGCGCCTCCACATGTACCCTACGATCACGTACACCATAACCCTCCAGTCTAGCACCTGTTTGAAGTACTGAAATGGCTTCTTCGGGCTGGCTTAGAGCCTTAAGAGATGTACCCAGGCTTAAATATGCGGAAGCCAGTTGAGGTCGTAATTGTATGGCACGACGGTAGCAAGGAAGAGCTGCACTAAAGTTCAACTGCTGTTGATGCACTAGACCACTGAAAGTAGGCAAGATGAAGCGAAAGTTATTTTAGGAGAATTTAAAAAAATATATCATTTTTTCGAACATTTTAGTTACGAACTTAAAACCAAGTATTTATCGAGCAAATAACGATTCTTGAAATGAAGAAGAAAAATTTTTTTAAATGAAATCAAAGTCTTATAGTTCTTTTTTAAAACAGTTTTCTATATTTTTACTTTTTACTTTTAAGGCTTCAAAAAAAATTACGCAAGCAATATTGTTGACGAAAATTTAATTTTCTTCAAAGAATTGACTTTCGAATATTTATTTAAAATTCAAATAAATATCTATTGTAATTATATTTTCATTTCTAATACTGCATTTTATACATTAAGTAAATTCCCCAAGCTTTTGTACATCAAAAATATCACACCCTTATTTCTACGCCCTGCACTATCTGCTCTCCCTTTGCAGCTGCGGGTCAGCAGCAAAAATCTACTCAAAAGAAAAAAAAAGCTGATTCTTGAAGGTCAACATTTTCAAGTATTTCAGCTCGCGCCACTGCAGCAATTAGGTCGCTTGAGAAACCGCAGCAAAGTGAAGCCAAAGTTAATTTGCTACCCCACACTATTCAGTTGCTGGAACGCCACAGCGTTCAAGTCCAAGTCCATTCCCTTGAGTTAAGTAACTAAATGTATGCAGCTTTTCTTTAGTGTTTTGTTTTCCCTTTTTTTGCCTGCATTTTTGAACAACATTTTTGCTTTATGAATTTGTATTGAGGTTGTTTCCAAGGAGCATTTTTTTTTTATATATTTCGAATTTTTGCACTTTCAAAGTATTTCCAGGGAAATGAATTTAAGAGTTTATTAAGTTAAGGGAAAATAGTAAAGAAAAAATGTTATTCTTCAGGAAGTTGCTCTAAATTAGTAAGTAAAATTAAAAAATTAAATGACAGTCTTTTCATTCTTTTCAATAACTTAAAGGTAAAGTTTTAATAACAAATATCCCAAGACAATTTTATATGCATTCATCTCTTCTCTGAGCCGGTGCCCAAAAGAGTAGGCAATGTTTCAGTTATCGACTCCTTAAGACAAATGGCCCTTGGAAGTATGCAATAGAAATCACCGCTCGCCATTTCTTAGAAATGCCCTTAAAAGTAGGCAATACAAATAAAAGTTCATCATACCAAAGCAAACACATTACTGAAAATTGGTAATATAAAATGAAAATATACTGTTTTTGACTAAAATGTATGAGAAGTACAAATCTGAATTTTAAATGTTTAATTTCTGCAAATATTGGTTAAAAGCAAAAACTAAATTATATAAATTTAATCGAAATATCTCTTGGTTACGTTATTTTCAGTAACAGTATTGTAACAGATCAGTTAATCAGTTACTGACCTCTCTGTAAAACAGGAGAAAATGGAAAGTTAACCCATTTTTTTAAAGTTTTGGTTATTTTAATTGGTACGCCCTTTTGGTATAGCACTTAATAGATTAAAAAGAGGTGGGGATGCAAAATGTTTCAGATAATCATATAATCACAGAGTAACTCTGTTTTTTCTAAGTTTATGTGACAGATAGTGCTATGTATGAGACAAGAAATCGGCCTTTGATGTTTGAAGTTGATTAAACTGTATTTAAGACAAATCAAGGCCTGGCGGTTCAGAACACGAACAACTACTTATTTAAGGAGTTCGAAATTGGCATACTACCCACTCCAATCTTAAAAATATTGTAATTTTCTTGGAAGAAGAAAAAAATATGAAGTGTAAGTATTAATTTATTTATGCTTTTAGGCTTTCTATAGCTCTATAGAAAGAAGCTTCAAAAAGTCTCTGGAATTGATCGAAAAATTCTGCGTACAAGGTTCTTCTTATATCTTACACAAACAATGTTTTTTTGAAAGTTGAGAGACATATTATATGATTATGTTATACACAGAGAATAACCTCATTTAATACAAAATATTAAAACTTTCCGCATTGTTAAGGTATTGAACAAAAATCTGCAAAGGTCAATACTTATCATATACCTTAAAAAGATTGGAGCAGTCATCTAAATATTAAACGATTTTCGAGATTCTATGATTTAAATAA
This sequence comes from Lordiphosa mommai, assembly GCA_018904225.1. Classification (NCBI taxonomy): domain Eukaryota; kingdom Metazoa; phylum Arthropoda; class Insecta; order Diptera; family Drosophilidae; genus Lordiphosa; species Lordiphosa mommai. The sequence continues at coordinate 414,010 of JAEIFT010000205.1, read as the reverse complement.
GTTTGGAATTTGACTTAACGAACCTTAAGATCCTTGTTAGTGAAACTTTTAGCATTTTAATAAATATAAATATAGTCAAAACCTGAAATGTAATAGACCTTAATGTTATTTTTGGTAAATCTCGTTTAAAAAAAAAAACCAAAAAATTTCGCCGCTGAAAAATTGTATCGATTTAAATTTCTCAAAATTCCTGGTAACGATTTCGAGCTAAGGCTGGCAAAACTTTAAAATTGTACATGAGGTTCGGTTCTGGTTCGGTTCTAAAAAATGACAAACCTTTGAAGGAAAGTGGCACATTAGAGTAATAATGTAAAGCTTTTCCTAATCGTTTTTTTAATTGGAACTTCATTTCTCAATTAAACTTGCTCTACTAATTACGCAATAAATGAATTTTGCATAAAATGATTTGAGGTTGCCTGCATGAAAGTAACTTTTAGTTAATCATTTCACCCATTGGTGCACTCGAATCGCACTAACATGCCTTCTACCCTCCCAGTTCTACCGCAGTGTTGAAGTTCACCCAAATGCGAGAGCAGCTCCACTTTGAAAATGCCGGGCGGTGTGTAAACAAATATCAATGCGATGCAATACCATGCCGGTTTGCTTTTGCTCTGTCGCTTGTCGTCGTCATCATAGTCTGCCCGGTTTATTCATACATGATGTCTGGGTTCTGGGGTTTTCTCTCTCGTATTTTGTTTTTAATATAAACAAAAAGTTCGTCGTTTACACTCGTCGCTCGTATACATGAATAAGTGCTTTTAAATAAAAAAGACAGCATTTTATTTCGCAGCAAAAGAATTGAAAAAAAAAAAAATAAAAAACGTAACAAAACAGTGCAAAATAAACCTAAGCACAGATTGCATAACATTCACCGACAACAGCAACAACAACAATTGCAACGGCAACAACAACAACAACCGAGTTAGTCAAACAAAACGTCGCTCCATGTACATTTTTGTGTGTTGAGTAGCGGAGGAGACAAGGCTATAAAATCAACAAAGAGGGCTGATTGTAGGACTTTTGGATGCGAATTTTCTTTATCACAGAAAAGCACATCTTAAGCCCGACAAGTTGAGATGCATATGTAATAAAAATTTTGAAGGAGACATGGCAGACATATGTACATATTCACTTTGATTTAATTTAGGGTATATAAGTTTTCGATTAATGGAGTTAAATTTATATTTTTGCATTTTTATAATTTTCATTGTGATTTAAGAATAATTTAAACAAAATATACAAAATAGTTTATATACCGAGAGAAATGTCACGGTTGGCCAGGCGATTGCTTGGAAAACAGAGTTGGAAAACAGTGTTGAAAAACAGTGTTGAAAAATATTGTTGGAAAATACAGTTGAAAACAGTGTTGGAAAAAGGGTTTTAAACAGTTGGAAAACCGTGTTGAAAACAGTGTTTGAAAAAATTGTTGGAAAATACAGATAAAAACAGTGTTGGAAAATAGGGTTTTAAAGAGTGTTGAAAACCGTATTGGAAACAGTGTTGGAAAAAATTGTTGGAAAACACAGATTAAAACAGTGTTGGAAAATAAGGTTTTAAAGAGTGTTGAAAACCGTATTGGAAACAGTGTTGGAAAAAATTGTTGGAAAACACAGATTAAAACAGTGTTGGAAAATGAGGTTTTAAAGAGTGTTGAAAACCGTATTGGAAACAGTGTTGGAAAATTTTTTTGGAAAACACAGATTAAAACAGTGTTGGAAAATAAGGTTTTAAAGAGTATAAAAGTTGGAAAAATTGTTGGAAAACACAGATTAAAACAGTGTTGAAAAATAAGGTTTTAAATAGTGTTGAAAACCGTATTGAGAACAGTGTTGGAAAATAACTATTCCATCAATGTTGAAAGCAGTATTGGAAAACAATGATTAAAACAGTCTTAAAAATTATTGTTTAAAACAGTGTTGGAAAAAAAGTGCTTAAAAACAGTTTTGAAATACAGTGTTGGAAACCACCCCAGAGGTCAAGTGGTGCAGAACAGGCGATTGCTTCGAGTATATGGTATGTTCGTGAGAGCGTTATGCGTTACGCGTTATGAGTTAATTTTAAATTGAAGTTTACCTCTACCAAAAATTTTCCGTAACAAAATTAAATATGATTGAAATCAAAAATGTACGTCTTATTTTAGAAAATTCTTAAAATTATGTCTATATATTAATATTATATATATTAATATAAAAATAAACTAGGGTATATCTGAACTTCGTTAGAATAAAGTTAACTTTCATCTATTTTTTTTTTAAATTCCTTTGCCCACTTGACCCAACTGATCAATTTAAACTCTTAAAAATACGCGTTGTATTTTAGTTGTATTTAGAATTTGTTTAGAATTTTTCGTGTTTTTTTGTTGTTGTAAGGAGTAACCCTATTGGAAATGTATATGTGAAAATGCTCTCATACAATTTCAATGCAACATTTGTATGCTGCAAGCAGGAGGGGACTGTCATCCTTCCACCAAAAAAAAAAAAAAAAAAACAACACCAAATGCATACGAATTGCAATTGCACAGCGGATGGATTTGCTCAACTGAATATTGAGTATTCTATTCTATTCTGTTACACATATACAGTATATGTGTGTGTATATGTATATGTGCATGTCGGTTCAACATATACCAGATATGTATACATATATTGGTAGAAAAAAGCCAAATGTTGTTCTATTTATTTTGATGTTTTTCCTTTTGTGCAGGTAAGCAAACAACCAACAATGCACAAGCGAACTGAGTGGAAAACAGCAACAACAACAACAACAACAGCAACCAGAAAAAGAGTGAAAAACAGAAATCGAATTATACAGCTCAGTGATTTTTGGGTTTTGGTGTTTGGTTGCCTGTTACTTTGACTTCCTCTCCTGTGCCGCCATCCTCCCCCCTTCCCTGACTAAAAATCAAAGCACAATAAATCCACTGACAGCATCAACCTTACTCCTCCCTTAGTTAGAGGGCAGTTTGATTAGTCAGGGATTTTTTGAAGAAATTATATATTAACATTATATAGAACATTGTTTTCTAAAACTGTTTTGCAACATTATTTTTAACACTGATTTTAAACTTTGTTTTGCAACATTATTTTTCAACATTATTTTTAACACAGTTTTCCAACACTGATTTTGAATTTTGTTTTCCATAACTATTTTTTCGACATCTTTTCCAACACTATTTTTAGAACATTGTTTTCTATAACTGTTTTGCAACATTATTTTTAACATTGATTTCCAACACTGATTATCCAACACTGATTTCAAACTTTGTTTTAATACTGTTTTCCAAAACTGTTTTTAATAACGTACTTTGTTTTCCAAACAATCCTGACCAAAGCTTTAGTCACACATTTATTTTAAATACATAAGTATATATTCAGAAGTTTGTAACCATAGAAATATTATTTCGACCCCATAAATATAATATTACGATCAGGACGAGTGATTCTCCGCTTGTCCGGCCACCCTTGTCGTTTTACGCAAATTAATTCAGCTATCGAGCTGTGCACAATTTTTTTTGCACGCAACTAATAGTCGGAACGGGGACGGATGACATATCATAATCCATAGACGACGGTCAAAACCTGTGTTCTATGAAGAGAAAACTGTTTTTGTTTTTATTAGCGTCAATGGGTATTTATTAGTTTTATATACTCCAATTCTGGAAAAATTTATTAAAACGGATGACTATACATATACTGCCATATAAACGGTCGTTCAAAAACTACTTCAGTGAGAGAAAACTTATTGTCTAGCACACAAGTGTGTTTATATATGCTTCTCTATTCTGAAATATTTCAAACGATGACTATAGCTTGCTGCCATAAAGAGTCGGTCAAAAACTACTTCTATGAGAAAACTTTTTTTCTATCGTACGTCCCCAATCTGTATATATAAGTTTGATTTTCAATAATTTTTGAAAATTTATCAAGATCGGATGATATATTAAGACGACGATCTCGAAACTTTTACTAAGAAAAGTTTTTTTAGGTATGCAATTTTTATTATCAAACTGTTTTCAACATTTTTTAATATCTGATATCTCCTATCTGTTTTGCCAAAAAATCGCCTGAACTAAAGTTTTTCGTGTAGTAACACCACAGTTTATTTTTGCCTTCGTGTTTTACTTTAAAATTTATAGATTTTTTCCAAGGGTCCCTAGAACAGGCGTTTCTTTTAATCCCAGTCAGTTCTACAGGTTTGGCAACAGAAAATAGCCGCATGTGGTATAAATCTGGGGAATATATTATATACAGATCGTTAACGCACGTGTGCACTAGTGCATAGTCATATTAAAAGGTATTTCTAGGTCCCTCGAGCCAGATTCTGAATCGAACCTTTTAAATTTATAACCACCCGATTATAAACCTGTATCGAAGTTTCTCTCTTTGGTATCTTTTCAGATGACATCAAATTAATTTCGTTACAATACTTCATGTGAATAGAATCACGTTTGGAAAGCTCTAAAATCTTAATGCTTTTAATAGGTGTTTTTTTTATATGAAGCATAGTGCCTAAATACATTTTTATGCCATCTGGAATGAGTCCTTTTGGAATAAATTTTTTTAAGATATAATAATCTTTTCTTAACATTTTGAGCCGAAAAATCTATTTTTCCATTTTCGTCTTTCAACTAAATGAGGCAGCTTGCTGAAAATTTCACTGACTCTTGAATCAGCCCTCGGAGCTTGTTTATTGATGGCTTAGCTAGTAAATAATATATATAAACAGCTGCTCATTCGCGAACAGATACCGCTTTAGCTCTGATCTTTCTCCCTCTCTCTTTAAAATGGGCAGAAAGTGTGACATTGATTTGCGTTTGGAAACTTCTTTAAACTGACTTCAGATGAAATGTTTTGACTAAATGTGGCCAATCTCATCTGGACTATCAGGCTTCCTTCTAAGCACGACAAAAAAATTCAATCAGACAACTTTTCGATAAGCTGCAAAGGCAACACTCAGAGAGAGGCAAGAGACAGCAAATAAGTAGGAACGAAATGCGCTTTAAACTTTCACAACTCGGAAAATGAAATCTCTACCTGGGCTTCTTGCCTGGACTTAGACAGAAGGGGGGGACAACGACTGCCTGCCTGCTTCTTTGTGTCGGATAATAAACTGAAGTCATGAAGCCTTAGTAGTTATGAAGTCATTGACATTATTATAAGTATATGGAATTTGAGCTGATTTTATCTACACACAATATCAAAGATACAAATCCATATTCTAAAAAATCACATCAATTCTCATTTAAAAAGAAAAAATGCTGATGCATGAGATTTTGGCATCCGCTGGGGCGTCAGCGGCTGCCATTTTTTGGGGCCAATGACACTTTTGCCATTTTCGCCAAACTTTGGACAACATACACGAGACTCCACGCCAGGCCAGGCCAGACGTTAGCAGCTTTGGTTAGTCATAGTGCAATTTACTCGTTGCATCAATGCTAACGGCGACCGCCAACTGAGCACCCCTGGGATTGGGTAACGGCAGTAGCAGCAGCAGCAGCAGCAGCAGCTGCAGAAGGATGCAAAAGGCTTGGTCGAAGAAGGTGGTGCATTTCGAGAGAAGCGCAAACATGCGCCAACATGCCAACGCTTAACGAATCGCACACAGTGGCAGCCACCCATTTTTAAGGCTACAATGGGATTGATTGACTGATGAGTGCATTAAATTTATAATTAGTACATTTATAAGCAGAGAATAATATTTTTGATTTTCTTTTATTTCGGTTTGCACGAAGATCAAGTACATGCGATATTATGGTAGAAAATACTTGATCCAAGTACAAAATTCACTAGTTGTAGCGCCTCAATACTTTGTTTTAGTCTTTTTTTAAAAAAAATATATTTCAAGAATAATATTAGAAGGAATTAACTACCAAAAATGTAGCTTCGGGTACCGGTTCCGTTGTATCCCAAAAATGCGGAGACTTCTGTTGCATTGCAGTTGTCGCTTCCTAACCCGCGATCCACTAACTTGGGAGTAAGTCCCAAGTGTTCTATTAACCTTTAAAGGTCGCATGGGAATATATTTAAAATAGATTCCTCAATATTTATAATAGTTTAATAAAGTTTCGAAAAATAAAAATCGACTCAGTACTGTTACTGCCGGTTGATTTCGGGGTTTTTCTTCTGGCTATAAAATAATGTCCCACATCATTCTAGTCTTGAAAAGGCAACTTCTAAAATAAAGTTAATAGCGAAGTCTACTGATAATATTTAGTAGTAGGAGCTTCTTAAATTAGCGGTTTCGACGACCTGTTTGGTACCTTGTGACTTATGGATATATAACTAACATGTCTTCGAGACGTCTAAACTTTTTGATACTAAGTATATATTTCGTTATTATGTTAGATTTTTGATATATTTTTTTTATTTGGTATTTTTAGCATATTATATATTTTGTATATTTTAAAATTTTTTTTGAGATCTTTGAAAACCATTTAAAAGTATTGTTTTGTATCCCTGTAGTTCTACTGCTCAGACAAATTCTTTGTGTTGCTGTTGTGGCATGTGTCCTAATGTTTTGCCTCAAAAAAAACGATTAATGTCAAAAGGTGCTACAAAGACAAACATAAAGTGTTAAAAACACAACAGATAAAAAATATTAAATCTTTCTTTATCAGAGGATTCGAACTCACGACCTCGGCATTTGAAGGCAACGATCTTATCCTCTGAGCCACCATCGCTCAAGCATTTGAGTCCTGCACCCTTTTATCTAACATTTGCTCTTTGCTTTATGCATGAGGGTCGATAGCCGAATGCACTAAGATACTGCCGTTCGTATTCAGCCTACTCAAAGTTGTGGGTTCGAATCCTCCAAAACAAGGAAAAAGAAATTAGATAAAAAATGTAAAAAACTTTTTTTGTCTTTCAGTTCACCGGTCAACGCGTTAACGTATCCGGTGCTCACTACGAAGAGTTAGCGGAATCCATAGTTTTGCACCAGTAAAGCCGATCTACAGGAATATCCTAAGGTCGGAAATGGATGTCAAAGGTAATTTCAAGCAATTAGTACTCCGAGAAAATTCTTTCTAAAAGTACCAAAATAATGAACATATTCGTTGACAAAAGTCTATCAAGTACGTTTGTTCTCAAATCATAAACCTTGGGGTACGTTTCTTAATAAATATTTTGGGATTGTTTTATGAACATTTTGGGCTTGTATTATGAACGTTTTTGAGCTCGCTTTATGATCTGTTTGGGCATGTTTCATCCATATTTTATTCTTATTTAAAAAAAAAATTTCTTACTTTAGGAACACACTGCTAATCATGGGTGGGGTATAAGCAGGGAACCCACTATCAACCCACTGTCGACAATGGGTGGTTCTCCACTCTCCTCCAATAGGCCACAAGGCGCTGGATATGCTATATATGCTCTCTCTCTCTCTGCTTGTCACCCCAGCAAGCAATTAAGTATCACTATTATTTTTTTTTTAAGAACAAAGAAAAAACTTTCATCCTTCATCTGGGAATCGAACTCAGGACCTTACGTAGCACTCAACGCACAAACGGAACTGCATCTTAGCGCCGTGGCACTCGCTTAGTGCGATGGTACTCGCACACTTTCGTTGCGACATGTCTAAGATGCTACTTATATTTTTTGTACGTTAGTTAAGTTGAGCTCACATTTCATGATTGGAAAAAAAAAAAAAAAATTCATAAACATTTGGTCATGATTTTATAACGGCAAATTTGTGGGACCAACAACCGATAAAGAAAAAATTAGGATATTTATACAGTCAGCCATGTTCTTAATTCCACTTTCACAAAAGTTTTCTGATTTAAAACTGGTTTTGTACCAGATATGGACTCCAAATCACAAAACTTTTGTGGAAGTGGAATTGACAACATGGCTAAGATATTTCGAATGGTTGTCTTATTGACTATAAGCTGATTTCTCATCTTTTAAATAGCTCGCTAAAACATAAGTAAAACTTTGTTTTTTAAAGTTTTGTAAGGGCTCTAAACTGACACGCACAAAATCTGAGTTTATAACAGAAACACTTCGTGTTGAATCGTGCGTGTTTGTGACACGAAGAAAAACACGACACGTATAGTAAAATAAGCGTTTACTTCAATAAAAATTTTGACATTTGAGTTTTTTTGATTTCAGAAAATGCTATCCCAAGGTCGGTCAAACCGATGTGATGGATGTGAAATTTGGTTGTAAGCTTTAAAAAAAAAATTAAAAAAACGAGAAGGCAAAGTAATGATGTGCGAAGTTTTAACGAAAATACAGTTGATTAATAAAAAAAGAGGAAAATAAGATATTTTAAATTTTAAATCAGAAATAAAAATTTGATACAAAAAAAATTTGAGAGGTCAGGATATATTAGTACGATTGTGATAAAACTTCAGAATGTGTAACGCATATAAAAAAAGATTGGTGAGTACAGGAAAAAAATTTTTCCACAGAATTTTTTTGACCGACCGTTATAGCAGCTATTGTAAACGATTTGATAAATTTTTCCACAAATAAAATCATAAAACTAAATATACCAAGATTGGTGAAGCTACAATGGAAAATAAAATTTTCCCACTAAGACTTATTTTCGACCGAGTAGGCAGCTAAAGATAAGTCACGACGGGTGACAAGTTGCGAGTAAAAAAAGACTAGCAAAATTTAGCTCGAAGCTTTAAAAGAGAGACTAGTTCTAGAAAAAAAGAAAAAGGACAGAAGAAAGAAAAAAAGAAAAAAAAAAAAAAGAAAGAAATGAAGCGTCCGCAAGAATAATTAAGGTGAAAAATTACGTTAAACTTCTGGCAAATTTATCACTTTTAAGTGTATAAAAATTTGGAATATAAAACAATTGTAATATTTTAAATGCATTTAGAAGTTATTGAATATAAAGGTCAATAAAATCTTATATTCTCTTAAAGTTTGAATAATCCGCTGGTTGATTATGAATTTCTTTTTTTTCCCACTGTACATATGTGTTCGAAAGCCAGTTCTTTTGAATAAGCAGTATGTCAGTACCAAAGCTGGCCGTTCCTCTGGCCTGGCCTGGCTTGGTCCACATCCTTGCCTCTTTCCAGCCGCAGCAGCAGTCAATGCTCATACGCCCCGTTGTCATTGTTGTTGTCGCCCTGCTTGTTGTTGATTATTGTGTTTGACATAATAGGCTTTACGCTCCAAAAAAAAAAAAAAAACGAAATGAGAGAGTGGAAGATGTATGCAAGAAATCCTTTCGCTTTGGTTCTTTGGCAAATTGTAGGAAAATCCCTTTTCGCTGGCTTGCCAACATTTTTTTTTCCTTGCAGTTTCCGCATAACAAAAGGAGCACAGGGACAGCTGTGTGCGCCCCCCCAATACAAATAATTGCGCACAACTCCCAACTGGGCACAATGGGAGCTTGAAGCCGGAGCCGGAGCTGTAGTTGAAGCTTGGCTACCTCCATTCATGAATGGTGTAATCATATATTTCCGCCCGCTGCTAAATTGCCTTCGTTTAGTGCATGCTGGGGATAGGGAAAGGAAACCCACCAAAAACTAACAACAAGAAAAAAGATTGGATGCGTTATATTTTAGTTGTTTTCTTTTATGCATATTTAAATGGAAAAAAATATTAAAACAATTTTTATGGTAAAGCTAGTAGTTTTTAGTAGCTGCTTTATATGCTGGCATATGCGCAAAATAGATTATCCGATTATGAATTTATTAATAATAATGTAAGCATTAAAAAAAAAATTTTTTTTTATAAATAAAATTTTTTAGTTTTTTCAGTAACTTAAAAATCAGCACGAAAATCTGAAAACTTTTGATGATAAATTGATAATTGTTTTATTATGATTGAAACTCGTTCTGTCCATCTGGCATTAAAGATAATGCTTATGTCAGGTTAGACATCAATACATTTGAAAAAAAAATTTTTTGTCAAACAACAACAACCGCAAGAAATGAGCTGCTAAGCCCGGGCTTTCTCTCAGTGCTTTACAATTAGAATTGTGCAGCTAGTGCATATGCTGTGGGCACCTTTCCCAGCTCCAGTAAGTACCCACCCTTTTACCTACCTGAATATCTTGCAAAAAAACAACTCTTACGGCTAGCAATTCATTCATTCCGGTTTCGTGCCCTAATTAACATCATATCTAGAGGGGATTAGGGCTGGCAGTGGAATACTTCATTCAGCAATATTGTTTCAAAGCTTGTTTCGTTTACAACAAGAGGTGGGGGGCTAGGGGGCATCTAGGAATGAGTAAAAAGTGCAACCAGCAGCTATTTGCTGTTGATGGCTGCCGAGTGCATGCAAATTGCCATCCAAAAAGATGCAAAACATGTGCCCGGCCAGGTTCTCCAGGAAGCTGTTCGAGCTAAAGTTGATTTGTATGCGCGTTGCGTTTTTTTTTTTTTTTTTTTTTGTGCTCCTTCGATGTTGTCCGAACGTTTTTGTGAAAAGACGAACAGCAGCTGTGCCATTTGGCATTAAGAGCCTCACCCTCTTACACCCCAAAACGCCCCAAGGTCGCGCCCAGCCATTCACTTTGAGCTTTTGAATTTTGAAAAGGCTAAATGGAGAAAGCAAAAAACAAAAAAAAAAAAACACTGACATCATTTTGTGGCTTCAGTTTTCATGTTCGACAGGCAGTGGCAGTAGAAAAAGCAAAAGTGGCTTGCGAATTGCTGGGGTACAAGTTTTTCGTTTACATTTACAAAGAGTTATGAGCTTGACATGGTCGAAAGGATCGTTTACTCACAGATTAAAGTGTACTTCGGCCATAGTGGGACGATGGGCAATGGCCGCTTCCAGATACAATTTGGCTTCCGTGTAACGTCCCTGGGCACTCAGAATGCTGCCCAAATTGCCAAGAGCTAAAAGAAAGGAGAACAAAAAGAAATGCAATTAACATATGAGTTATTACCAAAGAAGTCTTGAAGGAAAATAGTGGGTTTTGGGAAACAAATCGATAGCAAACTTGACCTAGGTTTGATTTACTGATACTGTCAGGTCGACAATTGATATTTTAGTTATTAATCTCGTGGCGCAACGTAACGTAAATAATTTGCATTGTCTTCACGTCGGGGTCACCAATGTTTGACTAGCAGATACCAACACCGACCATACCTGAAACCAATGCTCGTAACGTACCTTAAGCTTTACGACGCGTTCGAGCCTCCGCAACAGTGACCCGCAACGAGCACCTAATTTGCAAGCTCACTCGTGCATTTATCAGGCTTGTAAGCGCTCTTCGCTCGCGAATGCTCATTTGTACATTAAATCAGAACTTGCTGCCCTTTTGCCAGCACGAGTAATAACAGTTCAAGCTCATTTAAGCATGTGAGCAATTTGAGCAATTTTGCTTAGCTGCGACTGCAAGATCGAGCAATGAGCGAGCGGTGATTGTAAGCTCTCGCGCTCTCCACTACAACAAATGAAGAGAAAGCAATATTAAAGGCGATCATGCCATCTCTTTAGCTCGCATACGTTGAGTTTTGTTATGAACCAGACGTCGAGGCTTAAGTCACAGGCGTTTGAACACATTCGGCAAATGCACACAGACACGAGCCGAACACATGCCGAGCCCTTCCAGTGCTTGCCTAGCCTTCATTGAGGTAGGTTCGAGCCGCTTTGCGTCGCATTATATTCGCATACCAATACACTCTCACTTTTTCGCCTCGCTCTTTGTGCTTAAGGCTGCTATGAACTCTTGGTGGTTGCGACGAGCTGATTGTTTTTCACAATAGCTCGCTGCAACTCGTGACCAACTACCAGCAAAGCTCGCTGTGACTCGCGGACAACGAGCTATAAGCCAAATGAGCCTTTACACTCAACAAGCTTGTTAATTGAACATACTCGCAATTGGAATGATGAGCTCAAGGTGCATTTATTACAGGTGCGGCGGTCAGTTAAAAGCTTTCACTTCATAGCTAACATATTACCAGATATACCTCGTGAATATAAGTCATGCAGTATTCACGAACTTTTTTTCTATTATATTTGATTAATATTAATTTATTCCTAACACTGATTCGCATTTGATTTCATGAATACGCTGCTTGCAAACAAAAGGCGCAGTGTGACCATAACACCCACGTTAGAATTAAGGTTTCTTTACGCAAAAATTCGGGGGTGGTTGATCGTGCGTGATCATTCGTGTCCTCTCCTTAAATCGTGCAAGAATCGTGCTTGACGTACATTGCAAAAAAAAATTGTGTGCGTGAATCGTGCGTCAAGAGTTATTTATTTCATGAATCATGCGTTACATGATGAAAAAATCGAAAAATCTACTTGAAAGAAGCTCGTACACACAAGGTGTACCTAATATGGTGTGGCGAACAATAAAATTTGCTTTTTGTCTCACTCCTGCGCCTTTAAGAAAAGTTTCAAGCTTACAAATTTTAATGTCCGCCGCACCGTATATTATATACACAGCTCGTGTACGCTCGTTGCAGGTCTCTGCTACGCACCCTACACTTTTCAGAATTCCAAGAATTTAAAGCAGCGGTGGGCATGAATTTTTAATTTGGGAGCAGTCCAACAATAACAGAATTAACAACTCATATAAGCGAGGTTCTGTCAGTCCAAGTTTCGGTCGCGCACGCTGCTTGTATTTTGTTTTTGTTATTCTTTACGAAGCGACGCTATTGCCCGTGCGACTGAGTAGCGTCCAAATAACCGCTGGCTTAGAGAAATAATAGAGTGGACTGGCTGAGTCAAAGACTTGGCAAAAACTCTTTAATAAAACTTTTTAACACATTTCCTTAAAATTTTTAAGTTTCACTGTTAAATCTCAAAATTTGCCATAGCCTACTTTTAGGCTGTCACTTTAAAGTCTATAAATTAAAATTTTGTATTCCTCCAGCACCTTCAACTACTTACCCTTGGGTGGATTTACACGTATAGCACTACGATAAAGCTGCTCCTCATTCCGCCAATCCAGATTGCGTTGCATCGTACGCAGGCTAAAGGCACCCAACACCAGCAACAGGCAACAGTGCATTAATACCCTCCCACTTTTACATTTAACACGCTGCCAGAGCTGGCCAAATCCATAGCCCACGAGCAGACAGTAGCCCACACTGGGCAAATACAAAAGACGCTCGCCCACTACAAATCCCACATAAAACAACAGATTGCTGGCGGGCAGAAAAGGTAGAACCATAAAGGCCAAGCACAACAGTGGGACAGTGGAGGTAGAGCCATTGTCTTTGTTGGATCGTTGCCTGGCCACAGATCGCGCTTGAAGCTGATGATGACACGAACAGGTAAAACAACTGTTGCGGCCCAGACGCTTCAGCAGCGGTAAGCCTATGTCAGCCAAGGACTTAAAATCCAGTCGGAATGCACGCAACTGAAGTCCCTTACAGGTGACAGTCAAAAGGGTAGCATAGAATGCAAAGCTAAATAAATTCCGGATATCCCACAGATTGCGTATGAGGGGTATGGCATCCATGCCCCAATCGAAACTTAAAACTTGAGGGTAAAGAAGTAGCTGAAAATTGACCACAGGCAGGTACAGGAAGGTCAGTGTTCGTGACCACCAACAGGATTCATGTGCAGTGGGATTATCGGCGCGGGCAAAGTTAGTGAGAGGGCGGGGCAGTAGCTTCAAGCGGCAGTAGAGAAAGCACAGCAGGGAGATGCTTAGAATTAACAATGAACGCAAGCGATGCTGGAAAGGAATAGAAAAATTAATTAATTAGATATTGTAGAAGTCAATTAAAAAGCACAAAAATATTTGATTAATTTTTCAAAATTTTTGGTTTTACATAATTTGCCATAACTTCGATAATTCTAAAGTGATCTTCAAATATTATATACGGTATGACTGTTTATAAATAGGCCTACAAATGATTTTTAGACTCTTTATACCTTAAGCTAATCGTTTTCGAGTTATTAAGCTTGTAACTTCAAGGAATGTTATTTTTTAAATTTTTCTAAACAAAATTTTGACTTCAAAAATTTACAAAAAATCTAAAAAAATATATTAAACTTAATTTTCTTCTTGAATTACAAAAATACATATATTACTCGTCAAACAAGATTTTGCTAATTAAAATCGATGAATAAATCGATAAGTTATAGTCTCTGTGATAAAAATTTAATTTGTACAACTTTAATGGTTTCACATAATTTGCCATAACTTTTGTAATCCTTAACCGATCTTAAATTCTTATATACGATCTGACTGGTTATAAAAAGACCTACAAATAGGAGTCAATGACTTTCTACCTTAAGCTAATAGTTTTCGAGTTATTAAGCTGGTAACTTCGAAGAATGTTATTTTTTTTAATTTTTCTAAACAAAATATTGACTTCAAAAATTCATAAGAATTCTAAAAAATATATTAAACTAGTAATTGTTTAAGTCACATAAAAACCAAAAAATTATTTGATAAATTTTTTTAAATTTCTGGTTTTACATAATTTGCCATAACTTCAGTAAGCCAAGAACCGATCTTCAAATATTATATACGATATGATTGCTTATAAATAGCCCTACAAATGAGTATCAAACACTTTCTGCCTTAAGTTAATCGTTTTCGAGTTATTAAGCTTCGAAGAATATTATTTTTTGGAATTTTTGTAAAAAAAATTTTGACTTCAAAAATTCTCAAAAAATCTAAGAAAATATATAAACCTTTATTTTCTTCTCGAATTACAGAAATACATTGATTACGCGTCACATAAGCTATTGCTAATTAAAATCGTTGAATAAATCGATAAGATATGGTCTCTGTGATAAAAATTAATTTGTTCAACTTTAATGGTTTTACATAATTTGCCATAACTTCATTAATCCTCAACCGATTTTAAAATATTAGATACAGTATGACTGCTAATAAACAGACCTACAAATATTTTTTCGACACTTAATACCGTAAGTTAATCGTTTTCTAGATATTAAACTTTTAACTTCGTTAAATGTAATTTTTTTTAATTTTCCTAAACAAAATTTTGACTTCAAAAATTCACAAAAATTCTCAAAAAATATAAATTGGTTTAATTTCTTCTCCAATCACATTAATACATTAATAAGGCGTAAAACAAGCTTTGGTTAATCAAAATCGATGCATAAATGGCTAAGTTATCGTCGTTTAAGCTAAACATTTTTTTTTAAATTTTTTAAAATTATTACGTATACGCACCGGTGACCCACTGATAAAGCTCTGTTTCTTAATTTGATTACGTATAACTTTTGAAAAAGTAAAGCTAACGTCATAGTAGACTGATACGTGGTTTGGGATCACTTATAAAAATGAATTACTACATCACGCATAACTTCAATAATCCTTAACCGATTCTAAAATATTAGATACAGTATGACTGCTAATAAATAGGCCTACAAATGAGCTTAAGACACTTTATACCTTAAGTTAATCGCTTTCGAGTTATTAAGTTGCAATTTCAGAGAATGTTATTTTTAAGAATTTTCTAAAATAAAATTTTAACTTCAAAAATTCACAAAAATTCTAAAAAAAATTTAAATTGCTTTTATTTTTTCTCCAATCACATAAATACATTAATAAGGCGTCAAACAAGATATGGTTAATCAAAATCGATGAAAAAATTGAAAAGTTATCGTCGTTATCGTGTTATAAGCTAAACATTTTTTTTTTAATTTTTTAAATTATTGCGTATACGCACCGGCGTACTTTTGAACAAGTAAGTCGAGATTTACACGATGAAGAAAACTTCATGATGAAGGTTCATGGAATAGTTTAGAAATACATTGAAATCTCATGAAGTTTGCTTCATCGTATAAATCTCGACTAAAGCTAACGTCATAGTAGACTGATAAATGGTTTTGGATCCCTTATAAAAATGAGTTCCTACATCACTCACCTTATCTCCATATTTCAGTCCCCTCATAACATCGCACAAACCGCACAGTACCAAAGCCGTAATGGCCGTTTCCTTGCATAATAAACCCGCCATGGCCCAAACTATAGTCCAAACCAAAGAACTCGGCCTCCCGTTTCAGCATATGTTGACGATAGCTCAAATAGGTGAGCAGATAGCACACACAGGCCGCCAGATCAGCTCGACCCACCAGACCGGCCACTGCTTCGGTATGCACCGGATGGCTGGCAAAGAGTAGACCGGCCACCCAAATACCAACTCGTGTGGGTAGCAAAGTCCTGCCCACCAGCATCACCAGCACCGTAGCCAGTACATGTAACAGCACGTTGATCAGATGATAGCCGCCACCCAGCCGGAAATTGAGACGAAAGCTGAGCACGCACAATGGACGCCAGGAGCCATGGGAGCCACTGTCTGCCAGCGGTGTGCCCCAATAATCATGGTGAAGCAGCTGACCCAAGGACCACGCCGTACCACCGGCTGTCACGTCCGCATTGCCCAAGATGGCGCGTCTGCAAAGATAGAGAAGGCAACGTTTCGCATTACTCTCTTTCTCAAACAACAATAACAACCTGTGGCACACACCTGTCCTATTAATTAAAATGATTAATTGCCCGGCACTGGCCTAAGGGCGGAATGGCAGGCAAGTGCCTAAGGGGGAGGTTGGACACGGCAGCTGCCTTCACTTCATTTATCTTGACTTTCCTGTTACATGAAACCTGAGCGCCTTAAAATGAAACGCTTGTCTGTCTCTCTCTCTCTCTGCCCCAAAGAACATAAAGAAGAAGCAGTCAGACGTTTTTCTTAAGTGCAGAAATACTAGCTGGAGAACTATGTAAAGAGCGAGAGAAATATGGTCTTGATGGGTTTCGATTATTAATACATATTCGTGTCGCCTTTACTATATATCATGAGTTCTTTGACATTAAAAAGTTCGTTTCGATGTATAAAACCATGCAATATTTATTGACACTATTGAAGCCAGTTTAAATATCGGAAATGGATTACGCTTATGCACATATATAAAAATAAATGCGTTTTGCCCTTTTAAGTATGCTATGTATTTGAATATGAATAATTAAGGAATATATTTATTAAGCAGAAAAACAGAGAGTTCCAGTGTGTGAGTGTTCAGTTTAAGTGTTGTTTATATGTAAGTGGTAATTTACAGATGTAGGGAAAATTCTATACAATAGTATTCAGATGTATAAGTTATGCCTTGTCCGCAAATCCCTAACATGCTAACTTTTTAGGCGTTATCTTACGCTGACCCCAGCCTTCCTTCTACGTCTCAGAAGTCGTCTGGCTAGATGATGAGGGTGTCCTAAAAGCCCATCCAAGTAAACCGCAGCCTGCTTGTTAATTATATCCCCTATGGTACACCTGCATAAATCCTTTAAGTGGTGGACTCCACACCGTCTAAGTCTTAAATCACCCTGACACGGTGAGAGAGAGGGTGGGGTGTAAAGCTCTTAATAACGAAATATTAAAAAATATATTATTATAATAATAATTTGTTTTCTTTATTTACATTCAAAAAAAATATATTATAATAAAAGTTTCTTTATTTACATTCAATCACTTAATTTTTTTTTCGAAATATACGACATTTGTTTTAAATCTTCTGTGGTGTAAAAAGATATTTGATCCCATGTGTTCTACAAATTGCTTCCGATCCGAAAGACGACACAATTTCCCTTACGATTTGAACACGTGAGAAAAATTAATTTCAAGCAAACTCAGTATTGATAACTCTATATGATAAAGCGCTTCTAACCTAGTTAACAAATCGTTTTCCCAGCCTTTATCGTTTTACCCAGTTAAGATCGCAATTATTTCATATTGCGTGAGTACTGATTTTCCAAAGTATATTTTCTAAGTCCTCGCATTATTTTACTTTGCATAAAGTGCATTGATTTGACACATTCCTTTAATGCTTAGGTTTATCAGATCAATTCTTACTTTAAAAATTCACATTAGCTTGTCCCATTTGGGCGATTTTTAAAAAAAAACTGTCTTGGGCCATGATTAGACTTTAATCATTAAGAAGCTTATTTTTTCATTAAAAGCAGTTCTAAGAATCGGCACGAAAAGCTTTCTTTCTGCAGATCAAGTAGACAAATGTGAGCAGGAATTACTGTTTCCAGTTAGATGCATCAATTCGGGGTGAAGTCCGCGTGTCTTAACATTTACTTGACAAAGAAATATAGCGTTCTATCAACTTCTGCGAAGTTGGACGATCACAATACTTGTACCTCAGCTTTCTACCGATCTACTAACGGCCTAGTAAGTTTTTAGTTGTTGCCAATTCCTACATCTCTGTTCTCTATTTTTAGTGTTTTTCAAAGAAAAGTTTAGGCGTCCAAGGTACACCGACAAAATAAGTCCGTGTTAAAAGTTCCAAAATTATGAACACTCGTTGACGAAAGTCATTTTTTGTCAACAAAAATAAACGAACAAAATTTTTGTGCCAAAATTTTGTATGGAGATTTTTTTTAACGCCCCTTACGACTATCCGAAGCTGAAACCTGTCTTCTAGATTTTCTGCTCCAAGTGCCTTTAGCTCAACGAATCGGTCATTTCATTGTGGCCTTCGATTGTAGCGTATGGTAAGAGTCCAAAGTTGGGATGTCGCATATTTAAAAAATATCTATATTAATATTATTTCGATATTGAAAAGTATAATTTCGATATTGATATTTTGTTGACAATCTAATCGATATTTTCGATATTTTTAACAATCATCTTTTGAAAGAATAAACAGGTTTTATTATTAAAAACTAAATTCTGTGAGCGATTAAAATCTACAGATCAAAGCTTCCAAAACATATCTATTAACAAGAATTTTTATAAGTTTGACAATGATATGTATTTCATTTTATTTATTACTTGGGATGTTGTGGAAACTTATTCAAGAAATCATAGTGAAAGAAGACGCTAAAGTTGAAAAGCAAACATATCAACTACAAAGAAACAAAAAAGAAACATACGCGTTGAGTTTTTCAGCTTCAACTTTTTATATTCGAAGCCAAGCACTCCGATGGCACCGATCTTCCTGGTGAAATAGCATATGCCAATGCCAAGTCGAAAGGCGCTGGCAATTTGTCTTTCTCTTCCATCCAGAACTTAAAAATATCGCCGAAAATATCACACAAAAATATTCGATATACGTTATAGCGCGTAAGAAAAATATTCGATATTGATCTATCTTTTTTTTTCTCGAAAAAATATCGATATTCGATATATAGATACTATTTCCCGACAACCCTAGTCCAATGAGACTAGTTCATATTATTTAGTTTGTTTATTTAGATCTTTTGAAAATGAATTGGAATCTGATTGGTTGATTAGCAATTTTCATTCCACATTTTCCGACAGAAGATTCCATTACCTGATCTTAGTTCAGTATAAGATAAAGCAGCTGTATAAAGTTAGCTTCCTATCTTTTTATAGTTTGGGCTGTAGGGTGGTTCCTAGTGAGTCAGTCAAATTGTCCTCTTTTATATATATTGATAGAAAGGGTCGGAGAGACTTTCGTCTGACTGTTACTATATTTGCACAAACTCATTATACCCTTTGTATCTTTGGAAATTTTTCAATATTAACACAACCCAATAATCTATTTATTGGTGGGTAATAAGATTTTAATTTTCCTTTGGCGGATGCAAAGTAATTTGCAGGTTGCAAAGGTCGTCAAAAAGCAGTTGGAAATTTAAAATGGGATGGATACCCATTAAATACACCAGATATTGCTTTCACACTTAACCATTTGTGCTGATCACTGACTTAAGGCTTGGCTTACCTAATAAAATACTCAAAATCTTTACAAATCCATTTCAGTTACTATACCTTTTCTAGCAGCTTTAACTTTTCTGTGCAAGTGTATGCAAAAATCGTTTATTTCAGTTTTTCCCTATTCACTTTTGTTTTGTTTTGGCACTCGGCATATAAATATTGTTAAAGTGCCGAGCGACAGCGGCAGAGTCCGCTTTCTCTTGCTTGTCCCTCTACGCCCTCACTTTGCACTTGCCACTTGATTAATTGCCGATTTGTTGGCGTACTTTATGTCGTTGTTGTTCTACAACACATACATTTGCAGGCACACACACACACACAACACACATACACCATTGTCAGGGTGTAGTCCACGGCTCTTTGGTAATTGCCTCACCGTTGTACCAAGTTTACTTGTTGTTCTAATCGATTTGCTCGACTCTCAGTCCTGGTCCTGGACTCGGGGACTAGTTGTTATCGGTACGGTATTGTTGTTGCTCTTGGCCTATTGTTATTGTTGCACAGTTTGTTGAAATTTATAGTGGGCTTGCAATAATACCAAAGCTATTTTATGCATAATTAGTTTTTAGATGTATCCCAGTAAATGTCATTAATTAACTTTCTAACTTTCGCAAAAGGATGCAAAGGAAAATGGAAAATTTAAATGGCAGGTGATGGGGAACAGGCTGAAGAAGGAGCCTGAGATATACACTTTGATGGGGAAAGGTAATCATATTTTGTATAAATGTTGACATAAAATAGGCATCAACATGCCTTTAAGATGCTTCATCTACTTGTCTACTTTATGGCTTATACCATTTTTCACTGCTCCCACCAACAGGTTACACTACATATTTCATGTGCAAACAAACAAAAAAAAAAAACCTTTAAAAAGATTTTCACATTTTTAAACAGCTTGGCCTACGTTGGTCACCCAAAATTCACACCTACAATTTGATATATATTTCATTTTCCCCCAAAAAAAAAAAAAAAAAACAAAGCAAAATTGCCGCTACAAAATGTTGCCAAACAGCACCCCAATCTGCAGTCTTACAATAATTTATGTGCCGTATTAAAAGGACAGCGACAACAGCAACAACAAAAACAGCAACATTACGTATACGTAATTTTGATGGCACACTGCTCGGGCGAGCTCCAGGTATTTTGTGCTCTTCTTCTTTTTTTTTGATTATTTTATTTTATTTTATGTATATAAAATCGAAAATTTTCACTTTACATAAGCATGGAACAGAATGGTGTCCACATTTTGGTCTCCATCTCCACATTTGCTGATGCTATGATATATTGTCTTCAACAAGAAAGCCAACCACAGTCCTGCTGCTGCTCGTCTGGCTGGCTGAGTACGTGCCATGTGTATGGTGTGTGTGTGTGTGTGTGCGTATGGGTGTAGGTGTAGGTGACTCTCAAACCAAAGTATAGTGTGTTGAAAGTAGCTGAATTTAAACAAAGTCCCAAAGAACAAGAGCAAAAGCTTCGTGAAATAAGCAAACATTTTAAAAACGAACCGTTAAATTTTACATATAAAAATTTTTTACTATTTAATACTAAAAATTTGGTGCTTAAAAGACTAAAACTTAAAAAGAGGAAGAACATATTATAAAAAGAATTTTCGGAATCTAATTTTCTGTCCCGCGCCCATCGCTAATTATAAAGATAATGAAAGTTCGGCTTTAGATACACTAAGCAAAAAATAGGAATAAATATAAAGTCCAATGCACTATAATGTGCAAAAAAATTAACTACATAGCTCTCTCTTGACTATTTTGAAATGGTAAAAAATTAAACTAAATTTTACGTTTAAAGGCCTAACTCCAAATGGCACATAAAATTTATTTTGGCACTATGCTTCATAAAAAATAAGAGCATTTCATCTTTTAGAGCATTTCAGAACTGTTTCTATTCATATGAATGATTGTGCCTATATAAAATTGAAGAAATTCTGATTTTTTTTTGTTTATTTGAAACAAATTTCTAGAATTTTTTTTTAACTGAGTAATTTTTGGATACAACCAAGTTTCAAACCAAAACCCTAACACAAATATCTTAAGCATAACATTTTGTTCAACCTAACCACTTCCAAATTTTGTTTCGACCCCGAGAATCCAGTGTCCTTCAAGTAATTTGGGTTTGCAGCCCTGATTTAACTAAAAAGATTGTCGTCTTTATTGCTTTCATTACCTTGCAGTTTCCATCAGCGTTAAGTGTTAATTGCATATAAGGCTGATTGACAAATGTGTCGTTTAAAGTAAATTGCCTATTGAAGATAGGGACCGGGAGGTTCTTGAAACAGTACTGTATAAGCAACCAGACCTTTGTGCTGAAGAAGGCATAAGTTGTTTATGTTGTGAGCAAGCACAACTTCATGACCCCGACTCGGCAAAACAAACGCTATAAGTAATTAAAATTGATAGATAAATAAATCAATAAGTTATAGTCTCTGTCATATAAATTCATTTGAACATCTCCAATGGTTTCACAAAATTTTCCATAACTTCAGTAATCCTGAACCGATTTCAAAAGTAATAAATAGCGCTACAAATGATTTTTTCCACTTTATACCTTAGTTAATTGAATTCGAGTTATTTAGCTTTTTATCTTCGAAGAATGTTTTTTATTTTTTATTTTCCAAACAAAATTTTGACTTTAAAAACTCACAAAAAATCGAAAAAAATTTAATGTTTTTTTTTTTGTGCGATCTCATAAATAACTTAATAAGGCGTCAAACATGCCATTGTTAATTAAAAACGATGAATAAATGGATAAGTTTTCGTCGGTTGTAGCTAATCATTATACACTTGAAAAGTGTATATAAATTTTGCCCAGAAGTTTGTTACGCATAGAAATATTCATTTCCGACCCCATAAACTATATATATTCTTGATCAGGACGACGAGCTGAGTTCATTTCCGTTTGTCCGTCCGTCCGTCTGTCTGTCTGTTTCTACGCGAACTAGTCTCTCAGTTTTAAAGCTATCGAGCTGAAATTTTGCACAGAGTCTTCTTTTTACTGCACGCAACTAATATGTCGGAACCGACCTGATTCAATGACTATATCATATAGCTGCCATAGGAACGATCGGTGAAAAAACTAGTTCTAGTGAGAAAAACTTTTTTGTTTTCCATGCTTTTTTATATGCTTTTACATAATACAGGAAAAATCTATCAAAATCGGATGACTATATTATATAGCTCCCATAGAAACGGTCGGTCAAAAACTTTTGGTTTTCTATCGTAACGTCCCCAATCTTGGTATATATTAGTTTTATATGCTTTCAATAATTTTGGAAAAAAATGTATCAAAATCGGATGACTATAGCATATAGCTGCATAATGGCATCAAATTTTTATTATCAATGATTTAAAAAATTGTAAATATTTAATATCTATACCTACATATTTTTACACAGAAAAAAAAGATCCATTCGGACATATCTTTTCAAACTTACATCCTTTTGATATTTTCCTATTCATGGACATCAAAATATATCCTTTTTTTTTTCTTGTACGTTTAACATTAACCCAGTACTTTAGCTTTGCCTTTTTTTTAAATTTTATTACATTTTATTTTTGTTTTTATAATTTTTAATAGTTTTGTCTTTTAAGGTGGGTAATGACCAATTGGCAAAATGAAATTGCATTTTTCAAAATGAGTGATAAAAGATGTAAGGGGAAAAAAAAAGGTTAATAGGCAAAATACTCGTTTCTGGGTCGCTGAAAAAAAAAATTTTGGAACATATCACTGTTTTTTAGTACTACTAGTGCAGAAAGTGTCATTAAGGCGTATTCATATTTTTTTTAAATGACAGTGGGCCTCTTTTGCGGTCATTGGAGATCGATAATTTGCCATGCTATCCGATGTTATGGCTTTAACTTAGGTTATGCGGTAAGGAACTTAAAAAGTTTGCGTTTGTTACGCCAAATATTTCCTGTTCGTCTTACAACGAAAACTAGCGATTACGACTGATCCCTAAGTCTTGATTTGACCGCTTCTGGGGATAATTTAAAGAAAATGTATTCTTCTTTCTTTCACGCCCTGATGAGCACTAGCGCAGGGCAATATAAAATCATTATGTTAGTCGTGTTGGCTTTGTCTATTCAAAGTTAACATAGTTAAGATACATTTAACTCTGTTATCTTTACGTTTTTCTTGACAAAAAATCGCTAAAAAAAATCTTTCTAAACCTTTTGATAAACTCAACAAAAATGTTCTTTAACTCATGTCTTTAAGCCAGTTTATTACCAATGTGACTAAGTTTATTTAAATATTTTTTAGACCAATTTCAAGTATTTTAAAATCAAACTTAAAGCTGATTACTGTATTTTCATCAATGCCCTGCCCAATGTGCAGTGTGTGTGTGTGTTGTGGTTGTCGTTTAGTACTCATGCTCTTGGGCTGGTGCTCTTTCCTTGGTTCTCACCCTGGACTGGAGCTGCGAGTGAAAAGCGAACGATAACGGCAGCAACATGCCGCACTTGTAAGCTGCTTGAAGCCTGGGCATTGTTGTTGTTTCCTCCTGCTGCTGGTGCTGCTGCTGACAAAGTGTTGGTGTTGTTGCTGTTGTTGATGTTTTCGTTGTTGGCCCAGCTATTGCTATTCATTCACTAGTTACGATGATAAAGCACAAAAAAGAGCACGGCGGAAATTCTGCTGATGACGATAATGTTGACGCTGACAACAACTTTTGACGACGAGAAATTAAGCCGCCCTCCCATACATGTACCACACAAGGGTACGTACGCCCTGCGCCCCGGGGTATGCAATGAGATTTTCTTTTCCATATTTGCACGTTTTGCAAATGAGGTGTGTGGAGCATTTTTTTTGGGGGGCTTACAAATTGAAGCTGCAATCTGCACACACACACACACACCTTCGATTCTGCCTTCTACTTCATCTAGAACTTGTGCTTTGTGCATTTCCGATAAGAATTTTGTTTGCCTCTCGACTACTCGTACAATATTTTTTTTTTTTTTTTTTTTGGCTGCTTTGCCGGAGAGAAGAAAAATGCCAATTGAAATTGAAGTGGAAGAAAAAAAATGTGCTCACCACCCAATAATATTGCTTTATAGTTCGGCACGTCTCTCAGCGAATTTGTAAACCCAATTTGTGGTCCTTCTTTCCCTTGAAATCTTTTTTATGGCCGCATTCATGCATGAGTGGAAAAAAAAAAATACAGGAAAAATTACACCACAATTCAGACATATTTCCACTCGAAAATCTTAAATTGAAATATGTTTATATTTTTTACACAAAATGTTTGGTAAATTATGAGTAAAAAAAGAAGAAAAAAGGGTTTTGAAAAATAGTCATTCGTTTTCATTGCCCTATCAATATTCTTTCCTCTGCTTTTTCTCCAAATTGCATATCAACCTAAAACAAGCTTTTTCTCATTTCGCTTAACAAATTCCTAAGTTATACCATTTATCAAAAGTTTTCTAACTTTGATTTTATATTAAAAACTCATATGTATCTCTCAAAACGAGGTTGAAGAACAAAAGATATTACCTTAATATATTTCTTATAAAACAATTCGCATTATTCCCCCCGCTCACTTTTCCAACCAATTCTTGGTCCTTTGGTTTGGCTCTTCCTTTTTTCCAGTTGATAGGAAACAAATTGAAGGGAATGCTGCCATTTAATAAATCATGTTTTGTTTGGCTTTGGCTTGACAATAATAACTTGTGCTCATGTGGCCACTGTGGCCATGTTCTGGGGGTGACCACAACAAGAACAACAACAACAACAACTGCAGGAGCAAATAGGTAGGCCCTGGTAGTGTTGGCAACTGCGTGAAAGTGACCACAGGAGCTTCGGCTAGAGCAAAAAAAAGAAAACAAAAACCAAAAACATAAACTGGCAAACAAGTTTTTGTACACGAAAGTAGAAAGGGGGATGGAGGCCAATAGATGGTGGTGGCTACTGAATCCTCAGTTACATAAGTTGCGTTTATTATTTGTGTGTGTGTGTGTGTGTTTGGGTAAGTTTTGTGCTTGTGTTTCCTGTGTGAAACAAAAAAACAGGCACAAAATAACAAGCTAAAAGGCTAAGAGCTAAAAAAGCAATGAAATCAGCGATGGCATCGTGATAATACAAAATGAATGTAAAAACTCAATTATTGGAATTCAAATTGGACTAAATGTACTTTATAATGTCGACGACATTATTGTTTAACAAAAATTCAAAAAACTGATTCAAGAATATTTCAAAAAAATAAATTACGAATATCCCTCTTCCACAGACATGATTATTGTCACATCAATGATATGTTCCTTGATTATGACAAAAGTGTTTCTTTGCTGTAACCTATAACTGGAACAATAAAAAATTCAGCGCACTCTTGCTTCAAAAATCCACTTTTCTTTGACTATGCACCAGTTCTCCCAGGACCACCAATAACGTGCCTGTTGTTTTTGGTATAGACTGGTCGTGTATATAAGCCTTTCGAATGACCATCTGGACTATCCAATTTCATTCTCAAAGAATTCAGGTTCAGTAAAATTTTTTCAATGAGTTTCCGAAATAAAAGAACAACTTTCTCATTTACTTGCCTTCATGACCTGACAAAAACCGAATTTGCATTTTTATTTTTATATTTCAGCCTTGGAGGTGTATTTCCTAAGATGGAGTACACTTTTTAGTTTTTACAAAATTGCACGAACTGTTAAATGGTCAGAATTGGCAAACCTTATTGGATACCTTAAAAAGGCAACCAAATATCAACGAGATATTATTACAGACGTGTAAACTGTACATACCAATCGCATCCTGGAGGAGTACAGCGTAGTATCTCGCGACGAGCGGGCAGCTGCCGGTAGTTCCTTCCGCGGTGCGTTAGTAGTGGCAGTTCAAGACTAGCTGTATATATCAGTCGAAAAGCATACAGGTAAGCATTTAGTTTTTCTATTTTCCTATTTTTATTAGACTATTTGCCGGCTTGAGGTAAGGTAGTTGTGTTTTCTTACAATATAAACAAATTAGAACTCTATTTTCAATTCATAATGCTGGGCTTACATTGGGTCATAAAATGACAAATGCCAGAAAATGACAATAATTTGCCTTGAAAATTACATTTATTTGACTTAAAATGTCACAAAATGAGGCAATGTAAACCCAGCCTTACATATGTAAAGAGTAAACCATTTTGTAATAAATTATCCTATAGCAATTGTGTATGTAGATGATAAGGAAACATGAAATAATAAATACTATTACTATTACTACTACTACTTATCTGATCCATCTTGATCATCAGCTCCTCTCTATAATTTCTGAACCGGAAGAATCCTATATGAAAGTGCCTAAGCATTGCTTTTCTGTGGGGTCCACTGAACCTTGCTTTCAATTTTTAAAAAAGATGACATGTCTGCACTAAATCTCTCACTCTCACAGTATGGCTGCTCGTTCCTTGAGCGTAACCAGGATGTGGACTATGCGACACTCAGTTTCTATAATTTTCAATTTCAACTTCTCCTCTCTTAAGTAAAAATCTAAGTTTAAAAAGATAAACGATTTCGTTTTAGGCGGACTTAGCTAAATATGCTGAGGCGTGTTCTGAATTTGAACAGCAAAAGATAGATTGTTTTAACAATTACCTTCTTAGATGCATTTAGGACTTCACAATTTTCTACGATTTTAATCGAATCTCTTTTCCCCTTCTTAATCTAACTTAACAATGGCAATGCCGACAAGAATGGTGACATAGCCAGTATATTTGTCCCATTTAGAACATTTAGAATTGTCGAACTTATACTCACAATATTTGTCGCTCTTAAAACATTTATTCTCTGATTACACTAGATAAGATTTTATTGATTAATTTGTGAATTAAAAAATTTAATGGGTACTTTAAAAAAAAACAAAAAAATAAATTTTAAAAAAAAAATAATTTTAGAAAAATGTATATCTTCACCAATGGTTTTGTTGATTTTAAAACGGATACATTTTCTTGAAAGGTAATTGAGGTTATTTATCATTCATACACAACTTTTTAATTCGATGGTTCATTTCGGCTTATTATTGGCAACTTTGCTTTTAATATGTCATTTTTTTAAAAAAAAGCTTCATTCTATGTGCCATTTACACCATAAATATATTTTATTTAAATTATGTTTATTGCTGGCCATCTAAGGAGATCTTTTAGAATTGTAATGCTTAAATTTCATAAAAATCCATTGAATAATATAGAAGTTGTTCGTATTGAAGTAAATAATTCAAGATTTAATTTTTAACACATAGCCATTTATATTTCGAGGAGGCATATTTGAAAGTAATTTTTATTATTTTGAGAAACCTGAATGTGAAACATTAAATTCATTTCCATTCCAAACTTCAACAACTTTTCTACAGATAATGCGAATAAATACAAGTCGTCACATTTCTAACCCACTCTCAAACTACATTCAATGTTGTCTTCTCGTGATATTTTTAAATATGGTCCTTCTTATAATACAATGCAAATCATGGCATGTGTCAAATGCCTCGTGAATGCTTACCAATTTAGCATAATTTTTTTTTGTCATCTCTAAGTCTACTCGAGTCTACTTTGAGCAGCCATAGCATCATCTCTGCCCCCAACCACAATTATTTTTCGGAAAGTTACCAAGAAGCTTTACGGGTTGACTCCGTTTTCGTCTACGGACCATGATGGCTTTTGTGTGTCCAGAACTTGTGGACTACTCCACTTCGTGTGGCAAGTCCTTGGGGAAATTCCTGTCCATTGTACATGACTTTTGATATTTATGGGTAATTTCGTTTTGCGTTTCCAGCATTTCAATGCAAAAGGTGAGAGCCGGAGCGAACGAGGGGTATCCTCATTGTAAGCTCGGGCATAAATCAACGTTTTGTTTTTTAATTTGCTTCACCGTCTGATTCTGACAATAGACCCAAAGCTATATACTAAGTATATACAACGGACGATAAGTTTACACATTTTGCCGCAAGTTTTACAATTAGGCGAACTGGTGAAAATTTATTATGATGATTTTATCAAATAAATGGCCAGCACTTGGCGCACAATTAATAATAAAGTTCTCTTTGACCAGCACAGGAGCTGACGCTGCCGCTGCTGCGGCTGTCGCCATTTACCTTCGTCAAGTTGGCTGACATATGGAATTTTTAATTCGCTTGGGGTACACATTTCTCTCACCTGTCATCGTAGACAAATCCAGCGTTTAATGTGTTTAGGTACAAAACAAAAGCCAATGTCGAGCATCCAGCGAGGGCCAGACCCATGCTGCAAATAAAAACAACAAAAAAAAACGAGACAAACAAATGAAGAAAATATGCATAAATTTGAAAGTGGAGTGTCATAAAAATATATGCCAGCAAATTAATTCTCACACAAAACCCGCCTAATCCCCGACAGAGAGAGAGAGAGACGCCTTTCAGCCTGCAGCAGCTGGGAAATTAAAGCATTTTATTTCCAAAAATATTTGTGTTTAATTGAATTCTAAGAATTATATATTTAAGGCTCAAAGGGGTTTTTTTTTCTGTGGCAAAGCACAAAAATACATAATCATTTTGTATAATTTTAAGAGCATTTTAAATGGAAATTTCATTTGTACTTTTACTTGCACTAAATGTTTTATGAACAAGAACAAATCTTAAGTAAAATAAAGAACAGTAAATATTTATATAACGTAGTGTAGAAACTTGACGTTTAAGTACTTAAGCACTCAAACATATGCACTTTAAGTGATACCCACTTTTCCACTTCATGAAGTTGAGGATGGTCTTGTGGCTGCTCAAAGTTGGGAGTTGTGTCAGCTCAGGAAGTCGGAAGGTTGAATATTTAATATAAAACAAAAAAGGAAACATGCAAGGGTCACAATTACAACCAAAAAGACAAAACAATTTTCGTCTGTGTGGCAGTTATTATATCCTTTGCTTTTTTTTAAAGCTGAATAGATAGATACGCTCAAAGAACCCGAAAAAAATTAGCTTTAGGCGTCCCTTATTTAGCTTGATCCATTTTGTGGACATTTAAGCCGTGATGTGAACAAAAAAGTGGCTTGTCACATTTATCTATATCAGCGGTGGGCTAGCTCCGAGTTATTGTTTTACCAATTGTAGCCAACTTGTTGCTTCGCTTCGAAAAGAATTACAAAAACAAGAAACACGCAATGACGGCGCCAGATCGCGACGAGTATAGGCAATGCGCGATCACAAGTGACAGACAGAAAGCTGCTCGATTCAAGGCTCGCTTATAATGGGTTGTTTTTATTTCTGTTGTTGTTGGACTGCTCCCAAACATAAACCGCTGATCTATATACACAAAAGATTTCAACCTGACTAACTGGTGAACGTCACACAGCGCAAACCATTAGAGTTAGGAATCAGAATTTTTCACAGTAGTTTTATCTTCTGCTGAAAGTGGGTACTAAGGCGGGGTTTTGCAAATTCTGTTGGGAAATGCGAAAAATTCGCTGAAAACTGTTGTGTAAAACATTTTTTGCTTTTTTACTCAGGTTCAAACTCATTTTCAAATACTTTTATGAAAATTCAACAATAACTACTTACCAATCTTTTGGAAAGTTAAACGCCCTTCATTAGCTTCAAACTCATTTTTAAAGCTTTATATGAGTGATTCCATAAAAAATTTACCACTCGTTGTTTTTTTGGGTTGAAATAATTTTTGTGCAATCTTTGTTGAGTAGGGGTAGGGGGTACTATTTTCAGGGTTTTCCCCGAAACATGACTAATTCACGGTTAAACAATTTTTTGAAAATTGAAGATTTAAAAAAAATTTAATTATTTATAATTGCTTGATTCAGAAAACCATTGGTAAAAAAATATGGAACAAATCTGTAAAATTGCATCCGATCCCAAACACTTTAAAATTATGCCAATTTTATTTGACAACCAAATCGCGAAAATTTTACATAAAAATTAATTGCCGCGAAAAGGTATCATTTTTTCCATCATTTTTTTTTTCAAAATATTTAAAATAAATGAGAAAAATATTCATAACTCCGAAACAATTGCAGCTTTATACAATAAATATACAAGGCGAAATTTTGAGACAAAAATTAAGGAAAAAAAAACTTTTTCACGGCAATTAATAATTGTGTTCAAATTTTCTCGATTTGGTTAACAAAAGTCTGTTACTCCAACCAATTGTCGCCATGTTTTCGAGCAAGATTAAGTGTGTGTTTATTTGCAATCTTACGTTAATAACGGTAACAGCTCTTCATATGTTTTAACGGAAAATTTATAAAAATTTTGTGTTGTTTTTTATTCGATCGGACATAATATAATTTTCAAAGGTCCTTATTTATTCTCTATTATTTTGTGAACATTATTTGAATAATATGTGAAAATTTGTGGGATCAATTTTCAAAGATACACATAATAAAAAAATTGAAAACGTGACTTTAAAATTGTGTTTTTAATTTTAAGCTTTAAGCTCAAATTTCCAAAAATACTGAAGGAATGGAGTATTTTCCACGATACTCGATAAATCTCTCGGTAAATGTCTCTTGCGATGACGGCTCTATGAACAGAATTCTAAAAGGGTACAGTTTTTATATGCGCATAACTTCTTAGTAGAATTCCTTATTCCATGTGGAAGGAATTCACGATGCAACTCGGTGTTGTAATCGAAGAAAACAGTGAGTCGTGGTTTTATCATCCTCGGCTGTTTGGCCGCATCTAATGTGATGATTGGGCTTTTTAACAAGAGATTACTTATGAAAAATTTCAGAAGCTTCTGTTTTCTTCTTCTTATACAAACATTTTAAGCTCTGCGGTAAAGCGATAGGCTATTTCGTATGCGAACTTCTGATATTTTCATGCGGATCAGCCAGGCTTAAGGTTATCCATAACAGACTGCCCGATGGTAAACACAAATGCCCAAGCTGATGTCTACCCAGAAACTGCCTGGCGAGGTGCTTCATGGTCGTGTTCCCGTCGGTTAGCGTGGCTTTAGCTGCGTTGGTGGGGGTCTGCGTTCCAATGGCTATCTCCATACCTGGCATTTCGAGTACAAATTCTGGTGTTGCTGTGCCTGGCTCACAATTTAAGTGCGAACGTCAGGTCGATGGTTACCCTAAGCTGACTCCCGGGTAGGAACGGCAGGAGGAACTGTTCGGATCGGGCCAACTGGTGGCTTACATATGGCAGCACCTAGTACAGAAAAAACACCAGAAATAGATCTCGGAATCACTTTTTAAAACTTGTTCAATCTGACATAGTTTTGGACAGGTTTATTTTGGTTTGGAACCGGTCTTGAAACAGTAAAATATTTAACTCCATATTACTCAGCTACACACAAAATTTCAAGTTTATAGCATAAATAATTTCATAATGTATTTGGCGACCGTCTACTTAGTCTTGCTCTGGACCATCCTTTGAACCGATTGCTGTGCCAACTATCGAGTTCCCACAAATATATTCACAGAAATTGTCATCCAAATCGGATCAGCCGTTTAGGAGGAGTTTATTGAAAAACGCTGAGACAGAAGAAAATATGTACATAAAGATAGGAGATGTTTCCTTTTGGCTGTTACATATATTTGAAAAAACTCATAAAACTCATTGTACCTTTGGTACAGAGTATAAAAACAAAAGTAAAAAAATTGCATTAATAAGTGATGCGTGGAGGCTTTAAATAAAATTTTTATCACTCATACGCAGTGTGGTCAACCAGAAAATTATTCTCCTTTTCAAATTTCAAAAATTTTACAACGATCAATATTTTGTAGTACATATTGTTGTTATTTACAACTTCTAAATGTTGTTAAACAAAATGTTGATCTGGTGAGAGCGTTTTTTTGTTTAAATTTTTTCTTTTACAATTACATGTGAACTCTATTCTGACTTCGATTGACAGCTATTTTTGACGCTTTTAGCATTTCCCTGAGATGTTCCGTATTAATACTGCCGTATGGCAGTATTTTGATTGCATTCAACAAAATTCATTCATTCATTCATCGAAGGCTTCCACAAAATCTCCAAAATTGTTTGAAATATAAATAGTTGTTGGTTCTTTTATAGCTACTAAGCAAGCACTACAATCGTCTTTATCAAATGAAGCACCGATCTAATACTTCACAGGGCTATAGTAAACACAGGAAGCATTAATCTGCGCTGTATACCAATAGAGCAGAGAGAATCAGCTAGAATAATTTCTGAATCGCAGCTGTTGTTGACCAAGCGTGCTTTGAATATAAAAATGATTTTGCACTAATATGGCATCACTGAGTATTTATTTGGTATATGTGTGATTCGAGTTGACAATGCAATATTTAGATTTTCATTCTCCTCTCATCTCACGCCCATCGAAAAGAATGTCTCTAGCTTGATAATTTCCATTCCATGCATACAAATTACCAATTCATATGGCATAACTGCAATACCAAAATACTTGTATTTTCGCCCACCATTCGTTCTCGTCCGGCTCAAATAATGAGAGCAATCAGCAATCAAAACTGTTGAATGCAAACAAACCGTAACGCACGTACCTAATGATTATTGCTGAAATGGAATGGAAATGGAATGGATACGGCATCATGGTCATCATCATCCTCACCATTGTCTCTCTTGTATTCGTATGTCATTCCCCGTTTTATATTAGCCGCAGACATGTTGTGTCTGTGTTTCTGTCTGCTTCACTCTGCTTTTCGTCTCTCTCTTTCTCTCTTACACAGTTAATGCTTTTCTCTGTGTGCGTTGACGGAAATTAAGCGTTACGAGGACATTTTGAATCGTGCACCCAGGCTCACATACAGGAACAAGCAAGTGGACTGTGGGACAGCAACAGAATGCAGAATTGAGAATGCAGCCGACACATAATCGACACGGAGAAAAATACTTTGAGCTGAAGAGTAGATATTTCGAAATTTTGAATAATTTCTGAGTTAAATATAATTTTCATCATAATTTAACTCCAAATTGAAGCTAATAAGTACTATTATTCCAATAATTTTGGCAAAAAAAAAAGTTTAAGTGTAAAAGTGTTGGTAAACAGTGTTGGTAAACAGTGTTGGTAAACAGTGTTGGTAAACAGTGTTGGTAAACAGTGTTGGTAAACAGTGTGTAAAAAGTTGTGTAAAAAGTGTTGGGAAACAATGTTGGAAAACTATGTTGAAAAGCAGTGTTAAAAACAATTTTAAATAACAGTGCTAAAATCAATGTTGAAAAACGGTGTTGGAAAACAATGTTCAAAAAATAGTGTTGGAAAACAATGTTCGAAAAAGAGTGTTGGAAAACAATGTTCGTAAAAGAGTGTTGGATAACAATGATGGAAAAAATGTTGAAAAGAATGTTGGAAACAATGTTGAATATCGGTGTTGGAAAACAATGGAACAAATGTGGTTAAGTGTGGTTAACACATACGAGGCTTTTATGTAAAATATGTTGATTATGGAAAAAAGAGTTGGAAAACAGTGTAGGTAAACAGTGTTCGAAACAATGTTGAAAACAAAGTTATAGAATAGTGTAGGAAAACAATGTTGGAAACAATATTGAAAATCGGTGTTGGAAAACAATGTTCTAAAAAGAGTGTTGGAAAACAATGCTCGAAAAAGAGTGTTTGAAAACAATGTTGAAAAACAGCGTTGGTAAATAGTGTTGGAAAATAGTGTTGGAAAAAAGTGTTGGTAAATAGTGTTGGAAAAAGTGTTGGAAAATAGTGTTGGAAAATAGTGTTGGAAAATAGTGTTGGAAAATAGTGTTGGAAAATAGTGTTGGAAAATAGTGTTGGAAAATAGTGTTGGAAAATAGTGTTGTATAATAGTGTTGGAAAATAATGTTGGAAAAAAGTGTTGGAAAATAGTGTTGGAAAAAGTGTTGGAAAATAGTGTTGAAAAAAAGTGTTTGAAAGCTCTCCAAAGCCCAAGGTCAAGGGGTCTAAAACATACTTCTACTAAGATGGATTGAAATGCCACGGTTTGCCAGGAATTGGCTTAAAATGTATGCTGAGTTAGTGTGAGCGTTATGCGTTACGCGTTATATTTTGAAATTTGAATTTTACCCGCCCCAAATACCGGAGTTAATCATGTTTCACATGAAAAAACCTTTATTTTTGATCGCAAGACTTTGATTCTGAATTATTCTTTGAGAGTTACAATGAATACGATATGCAGCTATAGCTCTACCATTGCATAGGTGTAGCAGAATTCGTGGGACAAGATTCGGAAACGGGGTTAAAGTTAATTTCCGAAGCTTCTTATGAATCCCCACGATTTTAAAAATTTCAGACTTTCTTAAAACTAAATTTAAAATCTGCCTATATATTTGTTTTGTCGCTATTTGACATTATCGTAAAAAACTATTCTTTAGCTTTAAAATAAAAATTCCCAAACAATTCTACGAATTTTTATAACGAAGATATTCAATTTTGAATACAAGTGAAAGAATCTCGCTGAGATCTTAAAGAAACTTTTAAACCGGTTGAGAATTCCAAGCAACGCATAGCAGAAAAAGACAACTATAGCTGAAAAACGCTTTGGATCCTTTCTGTGTTAGTCAGAGACTTAGCTCCCCAACTCAACAGCGGCCTGATTTGATTTGTTCCGATTTAGTTTCCATTCAACAAGATCGGGGTGCCTTCCATTACATATATAGTTAATAAATTTTCCACCATGTTGCAATCATTTTTCCAAGTGCATTTCCCGTGCTTTGCAATGCGTTGCGTCTGTTCCGCTGTCGTCATCATTCTCAGTGTCTCAGTGTCGCAGTCCTTTCAGTTTCTTGTTTTTTGCTGGCGGTCACCATTGTTGCTGTTGTGCCCGCTCCGTTGTCATCATCACCATCAGCGCCATTACAAGTAATGAGTGCGGTTCTGTGGGTCGGGCGAGTCGGTGGGGTCATTGCATGAAAATTGTTATCTCGCACACTGCAGACGATTTCCGGCAGGCATTTTCACCATTGTACACACACACACACAGCACCGGCTACGGCTTCGTCACAGAAATTAAGTCGCACCGTTTGCAAATGACAATGGTCGCCACAATGGTGCACATTGGATGCGAAGCATTTTTTGTTTGCATTTCAGTTTTTGTAATGTTTGCGGTTATTTTCATTTGTATTAATGTTAATTAAACGAATTGTTTTTCATCACAGATATGAAATGAGAAAAGCAAATGGTTTACTTATTCATAATTTGATACTCAAGGCGGATTAAGCTTCAATCAAGCTCTCTTTAGTCCCTCAAGAAAATTATCTCACATTTAATACCCTCAATGGTCTGGTGGATGGCTTCTTCACCCACACGCATCAACACTCAAGGCACACCACACATACGCCCACTCACACACACACACACAGATGAAACAAATTCTCGTATATCGTTTTGCTTTCACTTCCTCTTTGGCCTGAAATGACGTTGCTAATGAGGTCTAATAACGATAATAATGCCCTACCAAATACTAAATATAAATACTTGTATATAGATGAAAGGGTCTTCTTGTATAAATAGCAGTCATTTGGGACAAGGCCCGCCCCTCCTCCTCCCTCCGCGGGTTCCCTCTGCTGTGTATTGGTGTGCCAAATATGCAATTGATTGGAGGATGATGATAATAATGGTGCTGATAGTTTGTGTGGAATATGCCACTTAAATATAATGATTTTTATAACAAACCAAATAACGAGGATAGTCTTAGAAAAAACACCGACTTGTCAAAGAAATCACTGATATTATATACTTTGACAAATCAGAATGAATATTAACGAGAAAAGTTGTCTTAGGGTTTGCAACTTGGGAACATAATTGCACCATTAAAAGGTTTTAACATTTACACTAATTTAAATAAAAATCAATGAAATATAATATTATTAAGTGTTTAAAATCGCAAAAACGAACTAAACGCATAAAAATATATTTTTGTATAAATTAGTATGTGGTTCTTAAATAAGTTAAACAAAAAACTTATTTCTTTACATTTTTTTTCGTACTAAACACTCAAAAAAATTAACTTTTGATCGATAAATCAAATAGACTCAAGTGCTTAAAATTTCGAAAAATCTTAAAATCTTTGAGAAACTAAATCTTTCTTAGCGTTTTTATAAAGCTTTAAGCTGAATAAAAAAATGTGTATAGACACTTTAATTCAAAATTACTTCATATCTTTCGTCAGACATTGGATCGTAAAGAGACTTCAAAAAATTTTATGAACCGGTAGGTAACGGTACAAGTATCAATTTTTTTTAATGTTGTATTAAATTAAATTATTTTAACATATCCAAAAAATTAATGTAAAAAATTGTGTTCTAAAAATATGACACATAAAAAATTTTTTTTAATAAAACGATATCAAGTCTTTTTTATTTTTGTACAAACAATTTCGCTTCACGTTTTTGTCCACGCTTCCAGCGGTATCTGTACCCTTGGTAAAAAAAAACAAGAATTAAAGAATTCTCTATTCGTATTTTGCGCAGAAAATCTCGCCTTAGTCCCATTTCCCATTAGGCTAGCAAATATTTCCTAATAATGGTTCGAAATAATCCACTATAAAATCTTCCGTATCTCCTCCTAAAA
Source organism: Lordiphosa mommai (assembly GCA_018904225.1). Taxonomy (NCBI): domain Eukaryota; kingdom Metazoa; phylum Arthropoda; class Insecta; order Diptera; family Drosophilidae; genus Lordiphosa; species Lordiphosa mommai. The sequence goes on along the minus strand of JAEIFT010000205.1, from coordinate 376,946 downwards.
AAAGATCTTTAGCGATTTGGATAGATTTGAACTATAAGACTACGGTCCAATATAGCTCAGTGGAGTATATTAGCTCCAAAAACACAAAAACTTTTAAAAATATTAAAACAGAATTTTTTTAGTTCAAAATTGAATTAAGTCCAGAAATTTTAATTCTAAAATTTATATTAATATTTATCAAACATTTCTGTATTAAAGCGAGTATTTTTCTAAGACTTAGAAATCCTGTACATTTAATTAGAGTGCTTCTTTTTACTAAAGAAAAGTTTTTCCGCTTTTTATAAATTTTTTTTCTATATCTTATATATCTTAAAAATAGATTTTAATTTCTTCAAGGGCGAATTTCTTAAATGTAAGACATTTTTCAGAGTGTATATATTGGTAGTTGACCAGTTGAAATATATATTTGAAATAATCATAAATCAATAAATTATTATTCCATTCCACCATTCCTTTTTTATATCACGGAAATAGTAGTTAAAATCGATTACTGCGTATTCCATGTCAAAAGAGAGGAACCATGCTTTCGAGCGGTGGATTTTAATTTAACACATTGAGTTTGTTTCTTTTGAACAATTCTGTGCACTTTGAGTGGCCTTAGACGGCTTATTCCAAAAGATGGATTTCCCAAAAAAAATTACTGACAACAGAAAGACTTCTAAAAATGTTTTCTTCCAACTGCCTCGTGAAAGAATGTTTGGACCGATAGGCCAATATTTTTCATCTTTACTTCGAAGTTTGTTATGCACCGTGACCCATTTTGAGTTTACTTAATGCTGGGCTTATGTTTGGAATTCGTCTCAAAATTACACAGAATGATGATGATAAATGATAAAAAATAAACATTTCGAAAGACGACAATACTAATATTGCAGTCACTGAGTCTATTCTGGTGAAAAAAAAAACTCTTTTCATTTTGCATGTGCAAAGCACATAGGCCTTAAGGCCTATTCTCAGATGACATAAATTTTATTTCCGGCACAATACTTAATATAAATAAGACAGCTATTCAAAAGCATTCCGATTTTTAAGTTCTAAAAAATTGTTTCTATTCATATGAAAATAATTTTTATGTCTTCTAAGAATGGGCCGTAATCCACTTAACAGTGTTCGGGAGCGCAGTGAAAAAAGGGTCTTGCTATGTGCCAAAGCGCTTTTGCTTCATTTTTTCAGCCTTTAGAATATAAGTTCAGGATTATTTGCGTGCTCTGGTTAAGTCACAAGAAATGTGCGTCTATATAAAAAGATTTCCTTTGCATTTAGCAATTATAAGCAATACAAACGAGTGACAATTTACATTATTTTAATGACCTATAGTTGTGACATGAACCTCAGTTAAGCAAATTAAATCAACTCTGGTTCCTTACAAACGAATTTTCTTTTTCTATACAGAAATGCCCTCCATCGCACATTGAACCCTTAACAAAAAAAAAAATGTTTATTAACTTTTCTCACCAGATTTTTGTTCTATTTTCATAACAAAACACAAAAACATAGAGTTCAACCAAAAACCCCTTTGAAAGTTCAATAAAAATTCTGTGAAAAATTTTCAAACACAAAAAAGTTGTGGATAACCCGTGAAGAGTTTTTATAGGCCACTTGTCTGTAGACTCGGAGTTTTTTAATGGGCACCGGCTTCAAACTGAAAGGCCAAACTCAATCCAGACTTTCAGTCAGTTTGCAAATATTTTTTTAGTTACACAGAGAAAGAGAGAGAGAGAGAGAGACAACAAAGAGCATGCGTTCCACTCATGTCTTGCCGCATGTTGCACGCCATGTAAATGCTAATTTGGTAGGCAATGTCTATGTCTGGGTCTCTGTTTGTTTCTTAATTGCGTTAACCAAGCAGTTGATTGGTTATTTGCCCAGCAATTGACATTCGAACGTTAAATCAATAAAAAATTAAAGCGGAAGCTTGCCACGCCATTCAAGTGTGAGTTTCGGCAAATATTTAATGCCCCTCCAGCCTAATGACCAACTAAATCGGTTGCCACTGTTATTACAACAACAACAACAACAATAGTCATATTATTAGTAAACGGTCATTGGCCTATACACCCTCCAAGCCCCAACCCCACTTATTACAGTCAAGAAACCTCAATTAGGCTGTCAATCAACTCGTCGCGTCAACTGCCCCGCCAAAATAATAGAGCTATTGATTTTGTCCCTTCTAATGGTCCTTGGAGGCGTGCACCCACCACAGGCCGTTTGATCGTCCAATTAGCTGCCTATTTTGACTTTGATTCTGATTTGATGGAGCGCAAAAAAAGCCGAGCATAAACAAAGGCAATGTTATTTTGGCATGTTAAGATATTATATTTGAAATTAAAGCAGTTGAAAATAGTGTACTTTATTATTTATTAAATCTTATTATGGGTCATTAAATTCACATTTTGAAACGAATTTAAAGTCAACTATTTATAAATTAAATACTAAAGTTAATGGTTAAATTCAAATTAATATTTAAAATAGTAAAATTCAACACTGCGTATGAGTGATATTAGGAAGGACATTTTCGACTTTTTTCTGGTTTAAAACCAAACAAAAATTAAAATTTTAGAATGTATCAACTTTATCTATGTTAGATTTAGTGGAAACGCATGAGTTTTATATTTAGTGATTTTTTTTTTCAAAAAAGTAAAAGCTTTTGAGATAAAGGCTGAAAACGGTTCCAGGTCTAACACTAAAATATTCAACCCATCTACAATTTTAACAAAAAATAACTTAATCAGGATCAAATTTAACGTGATTTTCTACGCAATTCATAATAATTTTGGTAAATGACTAAATGAGCCTATCAAAAAAGATTTATCTAAAAATTACTCATACGTACAGTGGCGCCATTTGAGTTTTTTCGTTGCAAAAATCATAAATGAGATAATCAAATAATTTAAATGGCATATGATAAACAATTGTTTAAACTGTAAACTGAGCATTTGAAAAGGGGTCTTACGCCTACTATACCCTTAATTATGGGTTATTAAAGTAAAAATTTGTAAACAAAATAAAAAAAAATATTTTTAACAATTTTAAATTTTTCTGTATTTTTTTAAGGTTTTTAAAATTATTACACAAAACATTAAAAAAAAAGTTATTATTTTTTATCCAAATTTTTTTTTAATATTTTCAACGTTTTTTTTTTTTTAATAATTTTTTAATATTCATAAAACAAGGTAAATCTAATAGATAATTTATTTTTGAAACGAAACTAGTCGGCGACGGGCAGCTGGACCTTTTAGAATTAGGTAAAAGAATAATTAAAGAAGATATTTTGAAAATATGGCAATTATACAAAATTATAATTTTTTTTTTTATTTTCCATCAAAGTTGAAAGCTTGTGAAAAAATGGACAGTTGTTAAATAGCGATTTATTTCAAGAAACACAAAGCAAACAGTATTTAACAGTATTTTCAAAACAATCTATTTTCATCAATCAATTTTTTTAAGTAAAAAAATTTATTGAAAAATATGTTAAAAATATTGTCAACCACGGCGAATATTAAAATGTTGCTTCAATCTACCTATAAGTGGACCAATTTACCAAGAAATTGTGTATTTGTTTAAAAACTGAAAATCAATTAACTTTAAAGGACTCTCTATCTCTACTATGGTTTTTTTTTTTTTTTTTTTCAAAGAGAGGACGGCCGATATTTTCATGAAAAAATTTTTTTTTCTGGTAAGGGATATCCGTATATATATTTTTCAAAATATCCCATGAAGGGGCGATCAATTAATGCGCGAGGAAAAATATTTTTCTAAAATAAAATTTTTTTTAAGTAAAAAATAATTTATTGAAAAAAATGTTAAAAAAATATTGTCAACCACGGCGAATATTAAAATGTTGCTTCAAATTACTTCTTTGATTTGACATAATTAAAATTAGGAGTCCAAAAAACATTTAACAAAATTTTATATAAGAAAAATATTTTTCCTCGCGCATTAATTGATTGTCCCATCGTGAGGTTTTTTCTAGAATTTGTAAAATAAAAATAAAAATATTTCTTATAAATATCAGTTGGCCATTTAAAATCTTGTATTGTCAACTCTGGTAAGTCTTGCCTGGGAATTGAAGACGGGACTTTTGCACTAATGACGAAGTGAATCGCAACTCAACGGGCTGCTCCATCGCACCCACTTGTTGCAACACGTCTTAGGGCTAATTTTTCATCTTCTATTTACATAGCACTAAGGGCCGATTTCTCATAGCAATAAATTTGTGAATTGTGTGCGATAGTCTCAAAACGAGCTTGAATTTTTAAGCGCATGACAGTCTAAATTTAATAAAAAGATTGAATAAATCTTGCTGCCTTGTGTAAAGGTGAAAGTATTTGGCAATGAAGAGTGAACTATTTGGCAGTGAGAAAGAACACGATTTACTCTACTAATAATTGTGGTGAGTGGATTATAACAAAAATAATCTTCTCGCATTTACTGTCTTATTGTTTGTATAACTTTGGCTCTTACAAAATCAATTTCATTCATAGTTTTTCCACAAATTTCATAATCTATAATTTTCTCCTTTATGGCCAAAAGCTAATTCCGAATCTTTGCCAAGAAAAACTTGTCTCATGTGTACATAATAAAACCTTCAACTGGAATAGTTTTTGAGTGTTTTAAAATGCATTCGAGGGCCACTTATATGCCACTTTATCTACACAAAGACACACACACACACACAAACTAAAACACAGCGCCATATCCGTTTGGGCTCATTCAAATCGCATGTAAAAACTATGTAGAATACTATTTTTTTTTTTTGTTTTTGGCAAACACCGAAAAGTCAGCGCTTGGATCTCTTCCAGAATGCAGACAGGCAACCAAAAAAAAAAAAAAGAACGAAATAGCAGCAGCATAAGCCAAGGCAAGGCGGAAGCGCATAGCGCCGAAATAAAGTGTTGCATACTGTTTTTTTTTTTTTTTGGTTGCAACAATAATAAAATATTGCATATTTTGCGGCTACAGTCATACGGGTTTATAGGGTAACGGGTATATTTACTAAAGCAAGCAAGTTGGCGACCGTGAGCAAAAAAAATTAAACTTTACAAATTTATGCCGAAAATGAGTACAAATTGTTTAACTTGTGTTGAAAATTCTTTAAATAATTTAATAAAGTGTATGTCCAGCTTCGTCTACATTTAGCCAGCTGTTGTCAACGTGGCTGGCTTTGGCTTTTGCCTGTTTCACCCTCTGTTTCCAATTTCAAAGCAAAAAAAAAAAAAAAAAGAAGAACTTTAATGGCAACAAATGCCACTGCTTCTGCTTTCTGCTACCGACTCCTGCTCCCCTTCTATATTTGATATTTTATTACATTATACATTTCCCTGGCTTATTACATTTTGGCTTTTAAGCTGTTGACACAACTTGATTTCCGCCTTCCAACTTTAACACCCGCAAAACTTCGCCAGTATGGTCAGTGCAGTTGACACCCACATTGCTTCGGGTATTTCTTTTCATTCTTCTATTCTCTTTTTTTTCACTTTTGGGTAGCTTCTCGTTCGTCGTTTGTCTGACCCAGAAACAAAAGTGTGTCTAATGGGTTTTTGTTATGTTTTTTGACATTTTCAGAATAATGTTTCCGCTTCCGGTTTAAGGTGTGCCTGGTATATGCAATTTCCGTTTGGCAGAACTAGGGCCAAATGGGTCTCATTGGGATGATTTAATAATGCCACAAAAATGTGAAAGTCTTTCGCCAACATCAAAAGATGTTAGATACTGTCGGCTAATTTTCAACAGCGTCAACATGACAACGTAATTGCTTTTATCTGCTGCTGCTGCTCCACTCTGATTAATGATAGCAACATTTGCATACGAAATTGAAAGTAAATATTTGCACTGATACCAAAAATAGAACAAGTCACATTTTTTATCCTCCTGCTAATTGCACTTTGACTTCTCAACCGTACACACACACACACACACGGGAAACCAGGACAGGCTAAAGAATTCACGGCGCCAGCTGACGCCACCTGTCAAGGACTCAGACTCTTTGCGTCGCCATTTGATTAATTTTCACTTTCTTTTTTTCTTGTTGTCTGTTTTGTGTACATTTTATTTAATTTTGTCTCGCTTCTATTTTCAACAATCTAAATTAATTGCAGCTTTTCTTTAGCCGAACTTTCTCCTGAACACCTAGCAGCGTCTGGCGTCTGCCTTAAGGCTGTTTAAAAACTTGAAATACACAAAATCAATAGATTCAAGATGAAGAATTTTATTTTAAAGCTAGAAAGGAATGTTGTGGCAAGAGAATTTTATATAGCTTAAACGCGATAAGTTAGTAGAAGAAAAGGGAAGAGTTAAGAATAAGAGTTTGTCCTCAGAAGACTCTGGAATTAATGCACAATGTTGTAGAAATGTAGAAATGGATTATTAATTGCACATACAATAAAATTTTGTGTGCACAAATATAATATTTGATAAGTTTTCAAAAACATTGTCCTAAAAAAATCATATCAATTGATTCTACACATCGCTTCGCATCGTTATACCCATTGAATTTTTATACTATTTACCAAACGTACAAAAAGTAAATTTAGTTTATATATGAACGGAGACGTACAATGCGCAGAATGTTCAAGTGGCCCATGCGACACCAAGCCAATGCTTGTTCCGCGCGGAACCAAGATCAAAAAGCAACACACCACCCGCCAAATTCACAATCATTATACAGACATTTCTAGCTACGAGCTAAATGGGTTAAAATGCGAGTTATTAGTAAAGGAAGTTAACATACAGGTGCAAAGAGGTGGTAAAGGCTGTTATTATCTGCGCAGACAACTCGAAATGGTTCAAAAAGTGAAATTGGTAGTACAACGTAATACAACGTTGAAGATAAAAAGGAAAAAAAAATTATAGTTACCCTACAAGGGGCGTTGAACCGAAGTTGACTAAATTACTCCGGAGTATTAGTTTGTGAAACAAAAATAACTCCAAGCATTGTTCTACGATTTTTTAGGGAAGGAAGTAGCTTACAACAATAAGACATTAGATTCCCAATAGAAACCACGAAAAGCAAACAAAATTGAGACCATTCTTCTTTATAAGAAAGGCAAAGCTTAGCATCATCTTCATACATAAGAATGCGAGAGTGAGCTAATATCGAAGGAAAGTCATTAGTAAACAAAGTAAAGAGTAGGGGACCCAGGTGACTACCCTGTGGAACTCCAGAAGTGACAGTAAGTGAATTTCTAAATAGAACTTTTTGTGTTGTGGAGTTCAAATGGTTCGATATCCGAGTAGGTCAAGCTTTTGCAATAATAGCTCATGATTGACAAAGCTTTACTAAAGCCAGTGTACACTACATCCATTTGTAGTTGATTTTTAAAACCGTTAATGACAAGATTAGTGAACTCAAGGAAATTTGTACTAGTAAATCTACCTTTTATAAATCCATGTTGGGACGGTGAGACAAGTGACCAACAAAGATGTTGCAAATGAGAAGTTGTAAAGTTTACTAATAATTTAGGAATAACAGAGAGCTTAGAAATAAATCTATAACTTCCAACATCAGATTTGGATCCCTTTTTATGCAAAGGGATAATAAATGATTCCTTCCATGTATTAGGGAAGTGAGAAGACCTTTTGGACAGATTGAATAATTTTAACAGTGCAGCGGTCAATGAGTCAATGAGCACACAACTAGGAACACCATCTGAACCAGGGCAATAAACAGAAGTAATAGAGGCAATAAAGTTTCAGTTAAAATTGGACTAAATATGCAGTTCGTTCTTTGAACATGAGATTAAAGGCTTCGTTTCTTCTGAGATGAAAAGGTTGAATTAAAAAAATCAGAAAACAAGTCAGCAATATCCTTGTCTTTATTTGATTTAGCATTACCAAAATGAACGGGCGAATTAAACTCGTTGAAGACCGCCTTATCGTATTAACAAAATTATAAAATTGTTTCGGGTTTTTGTCTAAATTGATCCGTAGGCATTGTTACATTGAGAATTCAGGACACGAAAGTCAGAACGAATCTGTATATGCCAGAACTTTTAGGTTTTTTGTACAATCTAGTGGATCAATTCAACTCTTGAGACTTAAAATTCTTTAATAAAATAATAACAAAATTTAGAGCCGAAGGCCTAGACGCTAACGCTCTTCTTTTCTAATTAATTATACTATTTTTATTTAATTATTTATAATGTATTGTAATTAATTTTATAAAATAAAAAAATAACAAAATTTGTTTTCAATTAATTTTGTTCTTGAATCAATCTCAATAAATTCTTAAAACAAAAAGTGTCAAACATTAAAATGTTCTTCTTAACCTAATACCGATTTGTTCTTAATTAGGCTGAAAAGATTCAAGTGTCATAACCTAATCAGAAGCAAAAAGATATCGCTACTTGTAGTTACGAAATGTATCGTCTCTCCATAAGAAAAATGATAGAATCAGTTGGGAATTTTATGGACGGTTTCGTTTAAGAAAAACCTCAAATACTGCTCTATGTGCTGCCTTATAGAACATTTTTTTTAGAGTGTACACTGAGAAAAAAAAACGAGAACTTTGTGCTTAAATCAAGTACAAACGGTGTCAATAGTAAAATTACTTGGTTCAACTACGATTTTTTGCCGTGTTGATTTTAGACCGTAAAGGGATACATAAAGTACATTTTGGGCTATTCTAAGGTTTTTCAAACCTAAATCTTAGGATGAAATGGACTTGAACCAATCCCAATATGTTCTTATGCTAGAATTGAAAAAGAGAATAATATGTTCTTAAACCAAGAACTGGCTTACTCAAAATAACACCAAAATGTTCCTGATATAAGTATTTCATACTTGATTTCCGATTTTTTTCTCATTTCTGGAACAATTTGGGTTAATAAAAACTTTAGATTGATTCGTACTTTTAATTTTAGGTAAAAAAACGTTATAATTTCTATCCCGTTCGTTCTAGAACACTGGCAGTCGTTTTTTCAGAGTGTAGAACAAATTTATATAATAAAATCGTTACTGGGGAAAAGTTTTGTTATAAAGTTCGAACCGTAAGCTAAGAATTTAAATCCGGAAGAAAAAATAGTAGCTGCCATAAACCTCGTAAATTTTCCATATACTTTGCCACGGGATAAACAATTGTCCAGCCAATAAACATATTAATACAAGTGAACAAGGATGGTCTCAAAAGAATCCGACCAGACGTAGACATGCCCCCTGATTCGCCCCTCGGATCATTTCCATCTATTTCCTGACGTTGTGGGTTATTTTGAGCAGCTCTTCGATTCACACTATAAATAATTAATTCATAATATAAATAAATAAGGTGTGGCTGTAAAGGAAATCTGCAAGAATGTCACCCGATCCCATTGTTTATGTCTAGACGAAGAGGAATGTGTAAACAAACAGAAAGCTTGCAGCTAGGGTATTGATTTGATTCAGTTATCATTCTTACTTCGTGGAGAGAGGTTTAAGTAGATTTTAAATTTTAAATAAAATTATAAAACTTTTACACCGATGCTTTGACATGACAAAATAAGTCAAAGTGCTGCGTAGAACTTGAAGTGCAGCCTCCCATTTTAATAGTGCGGCCCTTTATCGATTTGCGTATGAAACCAAAACCCATCACCCTTTTATACATTACACAAGCCAATCAAGTGTGGTGGGGAGTCGGTGAGTGTGTGGGGGTCCAAAGCAAATGACGCTGCAAATGAAAGCAGGAAACGGTTGCCGCATTCATTCATTTTACACACAAAAGCCATTAACCGCTTTGATTCTATTGTTTTGTTTGTCATCATCATCATCATCATCATCAACAGGAGCAGCAATGGCAATGCCAACAGGCAACATTACGACTACTCCAAAGCCCACCGCCCCGCACTCCGCTAGCTATTGGAAGGGTAAGGGGTCAGTTGAGGGCAAGGGTTTTTAGCAAGAAGTCAAGGCTGTGATTTACACAATTTGCCATTTGGTTTTCTTGCTAAGGATTTTTTTTTCGTTGTACTCTGCGAAGGTACAAAAAGTAAATGTGTGTAAGAGTCAGAAGGCAGCATCTCCGTCTCTATAAACTATATTTATTTTTGATCGGAATCAACAGCGGAGTCGATATAGCCATCTTCTGGAATCACCTAGAATGCCGCTCGAAGAAGTAAAAGTTTGAAATGCAAATTATGCCTATTAACATACAAATTTGAGTACTCAAAAAGTCAATGTAAATCGATGCATGCCACATATATATATTTTACCATTCACTATATCTGACTCTTATGGCCAGACTCGTCGATGCACTTTCACCCAATTCGCATTTGTTGTTGTCGCTCCCGCGCCCCAATATTATTCTTATTATTATTGAAAGACTTTTGCTGAGCTGCGGGTTTTATAAAGTGCTTGCGGCGTTGCTTCCGTTCAGTCACCGACCATCAACCGTCCAGTTTGGGCAAAAGAACGAAGTAAAAAAAAAAAAACGATTCTTGTGGAAAAATCAACATTGCACAAAAGTTTTCCGCCCACCTTTCCCAGCCACCACCCTTTATAACTCCCTCAACCATTCACCATCAACCATCGTTCATTTTGCTCCCCTTTTTTTTTTTTTTGTTTTGGCTTAGCGTTGATGATGTATGCACTTTGAAAAGAGTTGAGCAAAGTGGTTTTTCGGGTTTGATGAGCTAACGTCAAGCCCCCTTCCGTTCGCCTCCGCAAAATATGAGTGTGTTTGAATTGTGCGCTAGATGCATAAAGTTATTAATGGACTTCAATGGGGGGTTTCAATTATGCAATTTCTGCGATTTGAATTTGAATGATATTTTGATTGTTTGCCTTGGTGAGTTTTCTCCCCAAGTTTTAGTTGAGAGGGAAGAGTTTATTGTTTTAATTTACTTTGGCATCAGTTGAGACTTAAAGAGATTATGGCTTAAAAAAAAAGCAATTAAGGGATTTACCTTAATTGTTAAAATTACATGAAGTAAGTTCTTGAAATAGCGTTAAACATGACACTCTTCATTCACAAAATAAACGAAATATGAATCGTTTTCGGTTTGTATTAGGATCTGCTTTTAACTAGTTTTACACATTTAGGAAACACTTTTTTAAGAGGCACAAACCGCTGAGTTCAGAGGGTTTGGTTCTGAGGTTCACAGGATCTGCTTTTAACTAGTTTTACACATTTAGGAAACAAAAAAAAAAAATTTTTTAGCAGGGACACAAACCGCTAGATATTTAAAAGTGGTTCGGTTCTGAAGTTCACAGGATCTGCTTTTAACAGTTTAAGACGTTTAGGAAACACTTAAAAAATTTTTTTTTAGCAGGAACACAAACCGCTCGAAGTTCAAGAGTGGTTTGGTTCTGAGGTACACAGGATCTGCTTTCAACAGTTTTACACATTTAGGAAACCCACAAAAAAATTATTTTTTAGCAGGTACACAAACCGCTCTAAATTCAAGAGTGGTTCGGTTCTGAGGTTCACAGAGATTTGATACCACCGGTTCGGTTCATAATATGCTTATTGTAGCAATCCGAAAGTCGGTTTTGGTTCAGTTTAGTTTCGAATTTCCGAACTTTCGAAAATAAAACCTACAACATGTTGCATTCATTTTTGAAATGAATTTCTTAAAAAGCATTTAAATTACTTTGATTCTCAATAGAAATATATGAATAATATAATCAGAAATTAGGTTCCTTAATAGCCTGGGCGAGCTGATCTTATTATTAATGTACGTTTTATATTAAGACAGATCTAAAGGCTCTGTCCATAAGTTTAATGATTGTCTTGAACAATTTATTAAGGTTCCGCCAAAAGTGAAAAAAGTGGCTATAACATGTCCTAAAGAAATACGGCGGCCAAAAAAACACCGTTTATTTTGCTCTGTCGCAATGACAGCAAAGGAGCGCATAACTCTGAGTAACTTAAAACTTATATTCGGTAGCGCCTTGTAGCAAAATCCAGTTTCATCGCCATTAAAAATGCAATCTAAGGTGAATTTGTCAGGAGCAACAGATCAAACTCAAATGGTTCCTTAGATCAAGTCAAGTCAGAAATTATTCGATCTAAAAAAAACTATGTAACCAATTATTAAAAAGTTTGAAGTTATTATTGAAAGACATTATTTTTTAATCATATCATATTTGAATGTTAATGCGTACCTTTTTCGGATAAGAGGTTTCCGGCTTGAGAAAAGGCTCTCTTCGATAAGGCACTGCTTGAGAGATGTGATTCAATATTCAATGAATCAATGATTAAGAGAGCTTTGACTAGAAACTCATAGATCAAAGAAGAAAGAAAGAAATTCTAGGGGAACTTTGATTCAACTGATGCAGGGCTCTCATATATACAAATATACGCATACACGCTGTCGACGCTTACGACTCAGAAAACATCCATGTTTTTTAACTGATCTTATTTGGAGTTCATAATAGATAGATATTAGGGCTAATTTAATAAATTCGTAAGTCAAAAGGTTCTGACAGTTTTATGCCGTTTGTGGCGTTTTTTTTTTGGCCAAATTTGAAATGAACTTGATCTTCAAATGGTATACACCAACTTACATGCCGAAACACGTGGCTCTCTCTTTTAAAATTTAAATATATACTCTGTGAGATCGACACGACAGATCGAGACTGACAGACGGACATGGCTTTGTCGACACTGTTCAAAAATATCAAGCCTGTTCCGGTTTACACTTTGGACAAAATTTGACGAATTCAAACAAGTAATTTAAAATTAAACATTTTATACCAATTACCCTGATCGTTTATTAGAAAAGTGATCATGTACCACATTCGATATCACTTGTGTGAAACCCGGAACAGGCCTGTATATATACTCTTATAGGGTTTGTTTCCTTATATCTGTTACATACATTTGCACAACATCATGATTCCCATTTTTCCCGATTCTTTGGATCCAAGCATGTTTTTAAAATTCAAACTTTAATTATTTAAAATAAATCGGTTAATGTTGAAAAAATAATGTCAAGGTAAGTTAAATCTATTTTAAACAGATTCCGTGACGTCTCTATCTAGAAAATAACGTATAAGAACTGTGAAATAACTTTAATAAGTCCGATTACTAAATCAGATGACGAATCTTAAGCAATTTATAAACGACTCCTCAAAGCCAAGTCGATCTAATTCCTACAGCTTAGGTCTAGAAACCGACCTTATTATTGTTACTTTACATAAAAGGCCATCCAAATTTTGTTCCAAATGCAATCTTTTGTACGATAACACCCCAACAAAGTAAAGGATCTCCATAAAAAGGTTATAAACCTATTGGGAAAACTCGGAGTTTTTATATAATAATGGTCAGTTGACATTTTATTTATATATTTCCCCTGCATATCAAATGTGTAAAATTTCTGTTCTGTATCGTTAAGCCATTTTCCGGTTTAGGTCGAAAACCGAATGCTATTCAGTTTTGCTGGATTTATTTCTAAAATATTATATGTAATTTTAAGGCATTTTTGATAAAATTTTGTCATTTCCAGGCAGTTTGAACACTCGTTTTAGCCATTTTCCGGCATGAAAAGTGGCAACACTGGTCAGATTAATTATTTAAGATTTCAAGTTGTTTCATTCCACTCGACCCTAGTTAATGAAAAACTCATACGCGTCAATTAGTTTGGTTGCCTGTCGTTTGTCTAAGTAATTTTGCGCAGTCTGGTCACTCTATTTGCACATTGAAAAGCTACGAAAAAATTGTAAAAAACCAAATAAAAAATGATTCGAGTCAAGTGGGTTAATGGATGGTTGCGATCAAAGCCTACATTTCTTATAACATTTTTCAAATTTCAGAGCCGAGTTTAAAAAACGCTACCAACCCCGTAATCTATTCCAAAATAAATCCAAGAAGCTGAAAAGCGAAGAGATTACAATTTATGAATTTTTAAGCGCTGAAGAAAAATCGGATATGTTGACTACAGATTTGGCCATGTCCGATGATAGCGATGTGGAAAGCTTGCCCATAGAGAAACTGCCGTTGCCGTATGAAGATAAATCTTCTCCCACTATACCCTCCGATTTTGAAGTATTGAATATATTTGAAGACATAAGCAAATTGGCCATGGTGGAGAAATATCTGAATATTCTCTATCGGTAAGGTATACCTGTTATGTGTTATATGGAATTTCTATGATCATATATCTTTTCCAGTCCCTTTAGCTGCTTCGTGAGTACGAAATGCGACTACAATCTAGGCGAATTGGAGCTGCTCATACCCCAATCCAAGTTTGATCCCGATTGCCATTCCGCCCTATTCATCACTCGCACTCATCCCATTTGCAGTATGAAGATTTACACCAATGGCAATGTCTATTGCCAAGGATATAGCCAAGAGAGCGCTCGATTGGGTCTAACCAATTTCGTTAATATGCTGAGGGATTTAAGCTACAATCCGCTTATACATTATCCCAAATTTAATGTTGTTAATGCCACATTCTGTATGCCATTCCATTTGAATCTCAAGCAAATGCATCAGGAAAGTGAACCGTTTACCCTATATAATCCCAAGAAGCGCCCATTCTTGACCTATCGAATGCGTGAAATGCAAATTAAATTTGCCATATTTCCCATGGGCTATATTTATGTGTTATTCGCCACGCATCCGCAAACTACCAAAGCGGCCATCAGTTTTATAATGCCAATTTTGTATAGATATAAAATGGTGCAGCAACAGCAGGATATTATGGAGAAGGCAAACATAAGTCATGGTGATATCAATTTCAAATTGTTGTGGGAAAAAGAATTTCAACGAGATGATGATTTTTCTATTGAACTTTAGGGAAAGATATCTAAGAACTTTAGCTAAGCTATTAATATTTAAAGAAAAATATATTGTAGTCAAATATTTTGTCATAAATACTAAATTGTTTATGGGCAGTTATATAGTCGGGGGTATTTTACAGTTGTCTTTTCTCTTGCATATATTTTGCGACGACTTCTCGGTGATTGTAGTGTGATTTGGACACTACTGCATTGGATTTTTTGAAGCGGAATTAAAACTGAAAAAACGTATTATGCTGATACATTCTCAGCGGATCCGGCCGATTCCAACAAATGTGTAAGATTTCGTGCACAGTTTGGTGAAGATAGCTTTAAGAATGACTTATATGTATTTATTTTAAATACTCATTCTGAAGATTAAGATAGAAGTGCAGGACCGTTTGAATAGCTGATCTTCTTAAATTGTTTTTTAAAATTAAACGGTAATGAAAACGACTATAAATATGTTAAAATGTAATGTTTTTGCGTCGTTTCTAAATAAAGCATTCGCAACGCTGGCCCCCCTCCCGCTGCCTGTTGAAAAGCTGGTCCAAATTTGAAACATACTTGAGGCTGTATCTTTAAGGGTCTCTGAGATCGACTAGTTTATTCGAACTAAATGGACAGACGGGCGTACATGGTTAAAAAATGTTTAAAAAAGAATAAAATATATAATATATAATTGATATATATAATATATCAAACTATTAAAATATAGAGAACAAGATTTTTGTAGATTGGCCTTATAATCCACCTTAACTCAGAAAATAAATCAAGAATTTTGTACTAGAATGAAGAACAAACGGTGTCAATAGTACGGTAAGTACGAAAATACTTAATTTAAGTACAAACTTCTTATATCAAGTACAATTTTTTCAATTCCAAAATACTTGATTCTTAACCGTTCCGAAATATATTAAATAAATAAAAATATAAAAAAAAATAAATTAAATAAAAATTTCGAAGTTTATTAAGATCTTTTTAATCGTACAAGTCTTAAGTCAATCCCAATTATCTCTTAAGCCAAGAATTTGCATTCTTAAAATATTAAAAAATGTTTTTTCATGAATTTTTAAATTCTTTTTAATTATTCCCCCAAATTTCTTGAAACCATTTAAGAGTACATAAAATAAGTAAAAAAATTTCTTGGTTTGGGCCAGGGTTTAATCACGAAACGAATATTGGTTCCGGTACGTATCGAAATGAGAATTTCGGTTAAAGGTTCTTTTTCGGTTTTCAATTTATTTCGGTTCCGATACGGTACTCAGAATTTTGTTTCGATATACCGGTCCATACCGGTACAAGCATAATTTTTTTATATTCAGAAATTTTAATTATTTCAAGATAACCAAAATATTAATGGATTTAATAGAACTAACAAAAATGTGTTCTTAGAAAATGTGTTTCAAACGTTTTTTTAAATATACAGAATTTTGGCTTTTTTTTATTTTTGGACGAACAATTTCGCTTAACGCATCCATCTGTCCACGCTACCAGTGATAACCCTACACTCAAAAAAATCAACCTGAAGTTAAGGAATTCTCAATTCTATTCTGGACGACAGCCCAGACAATCTGGCCTCAGGGCTATTTCTCATAAAGCTGGCAATTATTTCTTAATAATGGTTCGAAAAAATCTGCGATGAAATCTGTCGTATCTTCTTTAACCCATGGTATAAGACTAACCCATAGTACAAGACTAAAGTCCAATATTTCTTAATAATGGTTCAAAATATTCCGCTCCAAATGCTGCCGTATCTTCATTAAAAATAAAAATAAATATATATGGACTATAGGACTACGGTCCAATATAGCTTATAATAAAATAAAATAGTCAAAGGGGTATATCAGCTTTAAAAAACACAAAAACTGTGAAAGATAAAATCTGCCTTAGCTTGTCTATGCATTACGTTTTTCAGACAGAATTTTTTTAGGTCATAATTTTATTTAATACCAAAAACTTCATTTCTAAAATTTATGTTATCATTCCTCTAATATTTCAATATTTAAAGGAGGATTTTTTAAGTCTTTAAAATCCTTCACATTTAATAAGATGGTTTTTATTTACTAAAGAAGGTTTTTTTCTATTTTTTAGTAATTTTTTTCTATTTCTAATATATTTTAAAAAGATAATTTGATTCTGGTTAATCTTTAAGGGCGAATTTCCAAAAAGTAAGACTCATTTTTTGAGTGTATTTATGGCTATTTTACCATTTGAAAAATATATTTAAAATATTCATAAATAAATAAATATATTGTTCCGGTTTTTCCAGTTCCTATTATAACGGTTTTCGGTTCCCAAAAAAATGTTAATATGGTTCCGGTTTCGATACCGGTAACTGGCTCTAAACGGTTTATTTCGGTTAACGGTTTCGATTCCGGTATTATTCTCTGGATTGCTTGATACGATGTCTCCGTATCCAATAAAGTATGGCTGCATAGATCTTATTGCCTTGAGCTAATCAAAGTCTGAGAAGGTATAACTGTAGGACAGAAATCTACCATTCCGTGATAGAAACAATTGTAAATTTGAAGGACAGATTCTTGTTAAAATCTTTCGCATTTTCCCTTGCATACTTTTTTGGCTTGGCATTTTAAGATTATTTCGTACTTAATCTGAGAAATTTTGTTCTTGAATTAAGAATGCGATTTCTAGAATTTTTCGGCTAACTGTAAGTACGAAAAATTCTTGATTCAAGAATGTTTGTTCTCATTTTAATAAAATGAACGATCGTTTTTGGTCTTAGAATGATTATGAATATGAATATATATATTTTCACTTATTTAAGACTTTTCTAAATCCATTTTGGGAGTGCTATTCGAGTTCTAAAAGGAACGTAAGTAAATCCCTTTTTTTCTTAAAAAATTAAAGCGAGAAATCCCATGCACTGCATACAATCAAGAAGCAGCTACAGTACTTTACTTTACAATTTTTTCTTCTTCTGATGAACCAAAAACTTGTCCGTATTTTCAGCTCATAAATGTCGACATGCAGCCTGAAGTACTTCCGCATTTTATGTGAAAACTTTTATGTTGGTTTTTCCCCAAATGACAAGTGTGTGAAGTCATTTACTTATTTTATACAACTTTTGGAAATGAAAAATAAAAATTGCGTAAAATATTACAAGTCATTAAATTGACACAAAGTGTCAAACCATTTTAAATTGGTCACTGCGAAAACACTAAAAATCAATCACAAAAATAAAAGGAAAAAAGAAAAAAAGAATTGAGTTGTATATTTGCATGTCCAGCTCCACAATCAACAAATGGTCAACACCACCACCCACCCCCCAATCACCCATTCAGGTTGATGCGATTTGCCCATCGTTGTCCAATGGCATGAAAAACAATTCAGTGTCATATTTGTGTGCTTTCGCATTTTGTGTTTGTTCTCCAAACGTGCAGCTCAACAGAATTTGGTTTTGGTTTTGGCAGTAACGTTTTGCGGATATGTGCGGATAATTTGGAATCGTCATTTTGGCCACATGACAGGCATACAATACACACACACACACACACAGCTGAGTCATTTCTTTTATTTGCATTTTGCATATTTGCACACGGTTGACGCTCTGGCACGCGTTTCGATACATTGGTATTTGCCCAAAATTGGACCGGTACAATGGGGGTTCTTTTTTTTTTGGGGTTTACTCATTAGGGAATTGGTCAGAATTCGCTGGGCGGCAGAATAGACCTAATTTGAAATTCAGTTCTGGGGATGGGCATAACAAGTTTTCCAAATTGCTATGCTGTTTTTCGTATGCTACTGTGATTTGATTGTCAAGGAAAAGACTTTAAAATTAGTTGATTAATTTTGAGTAAACCGTTTAAAATTCGTTAAAAAATTTTTTTTTTAAAGCCTCGTACTCTGATCAACAAAAAAATTAATTTTGTCACAATACTTCAACACAAAAACACTATGTCATTGCTTTGAGACTCATGAGCTGCTCGAAATTGATTCTATTTCTCTTTTAAAATTTAGTTTTGGGATTGACTTTGGCATTGCTTTGAGACTCATGTGCTGCTCGAAAATAATTCCATTTCTATGAAGTACCGTGATAAAATAATTTTTTTGTCGATCTGAGTACTAGGCTTTAAGAAAAAAGTTTCTTATGTGTTTTAAACTATAAATAACAATTTTTTTTCCCAAAATTTTTGTTTTTGGTCGGAATTCAATTTTTACAATTTAGTTTTGGCACGTTGACATAATTTTATTATACTTGGAGAGACCCTCGCTCTCCATTGCCAACTAAGAACTTTTGAAAGGAGCGCGAGAGTGATTAGGAGGGTGAAAGAAAATGGAACCGTACACAAATTTTGTATGCATATGAGTGCCTTGAACAGCAAAATAAGCTGGCGAGCTGAGCAAAAACAACCTTTCGTATCGAGGGTCAGCTGCACTCTGAACATATGACAACTAAGCAGAGAGTGCGTTAATCGGTGAAAGTAATAAAGCAGCGTTTTCAACAGCGTTTGCGAATATAATGCGACACAAAAACGGTTTTGACCTACATCATCGTTTGCTCTCTTGGAGAATGGACTCGGCATGCGTTCGGCTCGTGTCTGTGTGAATTGCCAATTTTGTTCGTCCGTCTGGCGCTATGGGTAAGAAACGCTGTAATAAAACACAGAGCATTATTATAAGAGAGAAAGATTGCTCGGTCGCCACAATTTAAAAGAGCAATTAATCAGATGTTCTTTGTTATTGTCGCTCTCTGAATACAGTCAAGACAATGTCCGTCTCGCTCGATGTTTTAAGAGAGAAAAACGCTGACGTTCGATGGTTTGACAAAAAAAATTGCGTCGAACTGAGGTTGCAAACAGCTGTTGTCTCAATTTTCAGTACAAATTAGTAGGCCACATCATACATATACCGTTCATGTCGAACTCGTACCGTTCAAAAAGAGAGAAATTCTGCCGTTGCTGGCAGAGAAGAGGGACTGAGCAAACGAGCAGTCTAGGTCAGGGCCGGCCAAATGGAGAGGACAGAAATATGAGCATGTGTTGGTAACTGCCACAGTAGAGAGCCAACTCACTTGCAAAATCAAGTTTTTCTGTGCTCACCGATTCACACAGACATGACTTCGGCTCGCGTCTGTGTGAAAAACACGAATGCGCTCGGCCCCCAGTGGCTATGAGCTGGCCGGGCCTGGTCTAGGTTAGTTCGTTTATGCAGTCAGCGAATGCCTGATCGGCTTCTCTTCTCTACCAGCGATTGGGGCGTCTCTTTTAACAAACGATATACAGCAGGACTGGTCACACCATAGCCACCAGGGGCCAAGTGCATTCGTGTTTTCATGACAGTCAGAATCGGTGAGCATAAAAAACCTTGATTTTGCAAGTAAGTCGGCTGTCGACTGTGCCTGTGCATTAACACAATCACATTTTTCTGTGCTCTTCATTTGGACGGAACTTTTCGCTATTACTGAAAACCTAACAAAACAGAATTTTTTAGCCGCAATTTTGGTTTTTGAACCATCGAACGCGCAAACGCACAGTCCATACTAGAGTTCGGTTGTTTATGAGTGAGTGAACAAAAATGAGTTGTTCATTAAAGTGAACAAGTGAACATGTTCTTCTTAAACTATTTCTTTCTTTTTTTTTTTGTGTGACCACTGCTCTGTGACTCTTGTTCATTGACTTTTGTTCAGTGTTTCGTGATCAGTGTCTTATGTTTAGTCACTCTTGTTCATTGACTCTTGAGCAGGGACTCTTGCTCAGTGATTGCTCTCTCAGTTCAATTACTTACTACTCAGTGACTCTTCTATTGTTCTTTCTTGTTCAGTGACTTTTTGCTGTTTATAAATATGTGGCAACTCTGTTTTTAGCAACTCGCTGGTGTTCTTTTTTGTTGTGACTCTTATTCAGTGACGCTTGTTCAGTGACTCTTGTTCAGTGACTCTTGCTAAGTGACCCTTGTTCAGTGACTCTTGTTCGGTGACTCATGCTCAGTGTCTCTCGCTCCGTGACTTTTGTTCAGTGACTGTCCCTTAGTTCAGTTACTCTTTTTCATACTCAGTGACTCTTGTACTCTTTCTACTCTAGTCAATATTTTCTCAGTTGAGTCCCTCTTTATATACGAATATTATTTTATTTTTATATCGAATCTTCTTGATATTGAATACCTTAAGAAAGCTTTCAGAATGGCAAACAAAAAAATTTTAAGGTAATGAAAGAAGCCTGGTCTGGCCCTTTGGGCAATTGAAGCCAAATTGGTATGTAAAACCGAAAAATGAATCAATTTTGCTTCATTTTCATTCCTTTCTCCATACTCTTCGAGGATGTGTTCTTGTGTGTTTCAATTATTCGAGAATTTCCAATAATTCAATGAGAAATGCATGCTTCTACGCTCCGCTCCACCCCCCAGTTCTGTCTGTCATCCACTTGTAATTATGTAATAAGGCAGGGAATGTTTTAAAGCCGCTTAACGTTAACAATCCCCAGCAAGAGTAGCAATGGCAGCAGCAGCAGCAGAAAATGAAAAATAACATGTTATTGCACTTTTCTTTTAAATGAATATAAAGTCGCAGGCGAGAGGCGTAGTTGCGGTTGCCTTCACATGTCCTTTTTGCCCGGGCATGCGTTATGCGGAAAAGAAATGCAATTTCAAACCACAAAAATAATTAAAAACTTTACGCGTTGTACTGTCCGAATGATAAGAATCAAAGGCAAAGCCTGATGGACTTATCAATCTGGCAAAAGGTCTTTCGCCCGCAATATTTAATGAAATTGTCTCGGCCGGAGTCGATAACAACCTGTCAGTTGGTTGGCATTTTGGTCCATCAAATGCAAACTCTTGCTGCTTTATTCTATTTTTTTTCCAGTTTGCAAAGCGTAAAAGCCAAAAAAGTTTACGCAACATCGCGCCCGGGTTGGCTACCTTTGCCAAAGAAAAAAATCGCATAAAAGTTTCCTTTTGTGAGATCTCTTTTCGTCTATTTGCAACTCTTTGGCCATGATGTGACCTTAACCCATTGTGGTGTCAAGGGGTGATTGGAAAGCTGAAAAAACTATTTTAAAATATAATATAAACTATTTTAAATTATTATGAACTGACTGACTGACTGATTCATCAACGCCCAGGACAAACGGCTCAGAAAACAGAGCTTTAATTTAAGACCTGACCTTCTTTTGATTAACTTTAAACTTGCTTTGTGTACTCTATATTGTTTTCTTTTTTCTTTTCTTTTCATTTGAAAAAAACTCTTCTAGAATTTCCCCTGATTAATTCTGGAATTTTTGATTTGTTTTGAACTATTTTTAAATTTAGTTGTGATCAAAACAAGTTACAAGTTTAACCCACAGCTTGTTGACATAAAACGTAGCTTCCAGCTTTTTTTTCACACCATTTGACAAAAAAAAACCCCAAAATGGGTTAATGGAGTTGGGGTACCAAGGCCAGTGGCCGTCTTTAATGAACGTCGCATCGTCTGCTCTGTGTTGGTGCAAAGTTTTTGCTCTTAGGCTGCATTTGACTGCGCGGCTCGTAAAAAACATTTGCGCAATGTCAACAAATTTGCGCGCTTATTAGATTTTCGTGGTTGCACACAATTTCGCCAACTAAGACCGCCGCAGCGAGATAAAGTGCAGTCGGTGAAAATATGAATAATATAACGAAAACGAAAACTTTTGCTCGTACCCCAGTGCATGCTGCGTTTTTCGGTTGCGGTTGACCAAACGCAACGCCCTTTCTCCAACTGGCACGCCCACTTGCGACGGTCACGGTCGCCGGTTTTGCTAATGAGTTTTGTTGTCAGTTCTTGCTGGTCAAGCAGAAATTGGGCAAGGGGGGGATGCTGTGTGTTGGAGTAAGTTAATATTTGCTGCATAAATTCCAGGACTTTGGAATTTTCAGCATTTCGTCGTTTTTGTTTTATAGAAATTATGAAATTATGAAAATTCAACCACGCCTTCTGCAGAAAGCCAGAGTCGGACCTGGGACAACGGGACCACGATGAAACACTTGCCCGGGCGCGCACACACATATATAGAAAAATATTAATTACTTTTTGCATTTTTAGCTTCTACTCTGCGCTTGGAATTTCATTTAAATGAGTATAAACTGTTATAAGTTAATTCATTTTTATTCAACGAAAAATTGTTTTTATAAACTACATAAATCTGATAAGATGATCTGAAAGTTTTTCTCGGTAGTAAAAATAAATTAGCTGGAGATCCAAGATTATAGAATAAGTTTCTTCTACATATTACTATGTGTGACATAAACTTACAATTAACAGAGTAAATTGTGATACATATCAGCTATTTAAAAGATGAAAAATCGGATTTACCGACGGAACATTAGACTTCAATTTCAGTTGCCTTTCAATTCGGTCCAACAGTTTATGAATCATAATTTTTTAACAATTTTGTGGATTATGATTGTGTTTTTTAAACACTTGAAAAGTGTATATTAATTTTGCCCAGAAGTTTGTAACGCATAGAAATATTCATTTCCGACCCCATAAACTATATATATTCTTGATCAGGACGACGAGCCGAGTTCATTTCCGCTTGTCCGTCCGTCCGTCTGTCCGTCTGTCTGTTTCTTCGCGAACTAGTCTCTCAGTTTTAAAGCTATCGAGCTGAAATTTTGCACAGAGTCTTCTTTTTACTGCACGCAACTAATATGTCGGAACCGGCCGGATCGGATGACTATAACTTATAGCTGCCATAGGAACGATCGGCCGGAAAATAAGTCATAGTGAGAAAAACTTTTTTATTTTCCATTGTAGCGTCACCAATCTTGGTATATATTAGTTTTAGATGATTTCACATATTTGTGGAAAAATTTATCAAAATCGGATGAATATAGCATATAGCTGCCATATAAATGGTGGGTCAAAAAACTAGTTCTAGTGGGAAAAACTTTTTTATTTTCCATCGTAGCGTCACCAATCTTGGTATATATTAGTGTTATATGCGTCAACACAATTCTGGAAGATTTTATCAAAATCGGATGACTATAGCATATAGCTGCCATAGGACCGATCGGTCGAAAAATGTGTTTTACTAGGAAAAGTTTTTTTTATGGTATTAAATTTTTATTATCAATGATTTAAAAATTTTAAATATCTGATATCTATATCCTATATATATTTACCGGTTAAATCAGTTGGAGTAATGTTTTTCAAGTGTATTAAATCTTCGGCACAGTCGAAGTTAGCTTTGCCTTCTCGTTTTTTAAATAGGATATCATTATTTCAACTGAACACAAGAATTCAACCTTGCAATTTTTTAAAACATAATTAAATTTAAATTTTCTTTTTAACGTTAAGTTTACACCGCATTCTTTCGAATAATAAATGACCTTAAGTAGTTCACACAAAATATATTCAGTCTATTTTCCAATTTATCCTAAAGAGCTTGGGTTAGCCAGAGTCCAATCCAAAAAAATATATTTCTAACAATAACAGTAAAAACTTGTGAAAATGTGTCGCTTTTTAGCTAGCTTACTTACTTACACACATTTCTATTTCTATAGTTGGCTCGTGCAACCAATTTACTGCTGACAACATTTCAGAAATTGTGGCTCAACCCCCTCCAAAAAAAAAAAAAAAAAAAAAAACAACGAAAGGGGGTAAAAAACTAGAGCTCATTCCAAGGTTTTCTAAATGCATGTTGTTGCCCAGGCATGAGTTTCAAGAATTCCAACTAATGCAATATTTTCTGCCAAGCCATGAGTTTTGCTACCCAAATGCCAGCCTAACTAACTTGGCATCGCAGCAGCAGCAGCAGCAACTATTTTTCGAAGAAATATCCGTACAAATTTTCACAATTAATATGCACTTCCTGTGCAGACGACTTGCAACCATTTCTGAATGCAACAAAAAAGTGGCTTGCACAACAGCCACATTGTGGGTGGACAGGGGAGCAGGAGGATTCGGATTCATTCCCTTCTTGCACACATGTGAATTCAGTGCTGCCATTAATGAATACGTGTGCAGCAATAAAGCCATTTTTTATGGCTAAAAGTCACGTGAGAAACTATTTAGTACAGTTACGTACAAAGGGGGGTGTGTGCATGGTGCAACTTTGTGCCTGACACAGCCAGAAGAAAGGCAACTTTCTTTTTACATAAATATGGCCAAAGGGTGTGAGTAAGTGAGTTAGTGAGTGAGTTGAAAACCCAAAACGAATCACAGCTAAAAAAGTGAAAATATTTTCAGACATAGTAACAGGGGCGTAGGCAAGACTCCCCCCCCCCCCTTCACACACCCCTGACCTATGATACCTAGATAAAAAGTGAAGCATTTTGTGTGTTGGCTGAATTAATTTTTGGCGTTTATCAACTTGAAGGCAAATTGAAATCGTGTCGCTCGTCGTTGGCATTCCTAACCCGGTTTTTTTGTAACCTCCTTCCCCCTGTGAGCACTCGAACACTTCTTAAGGGGCGGGGTCTGGTGGTGGTGTTTGCTAAAATAAGGCGGTTTTCTTTATTGTTTTCGACTAGTAAGACCTGCCGTTTGACAGGCCCAAGCAGCGAGTGAAAATGTTCTTTAACTTTTCTGGCATATCAACTAATTGATTTGCAAGTGGAACGCCAACTTTTACTTACC
Source organism: Lordiphosa mommai (assembly GCA_018904225.1). NCBI lineage: Eukaryota > Metazoa > Arthropoda > Insecta > Diptera > Drosophilidae > Lordiphosa > Lordiphosa mommai. The sequence continues at coordinate 351,697 of JAEIFT010000205.1, read as the reverse complement.
GTTCCCTACTCTTAATGACTGACACTGATGGCCCAAAGTGGCTATTTTCGTATGTGTAGAATACTAAAGTACAAAAAATACAAGTGAAAGGGGTTAAACGTTATTTTTAGGCGAATTGGTTTTTTGTAGGAATTTTAAACTTAATTAATTTAGCTACATTTTTATCTGAGTGCATATAAATTTTGGCTTTAAGTTAAGCTTTAAACTTTAAAAAGAAATATCATAGAATTACCCTGGTATTCTCAGTCTTAAGTAATTTTTTTAACGAAAAAAATGCTTCATCAGATTATTCAAAATTAAGATTAATATAATTTTTGATCTGATTGGAAGGAAAGTGTAAAGAAGAACTAGGCAATAATCACTGGTCATATAGATATAATGCCCACACAGATGAAAGACTGAAATATTCAGACTAAAATAAATTGCAAACAATGTTAATTCAACCTTTCCCTGTCTCGACACCATTAGCAAACAGATGAAAATAAATTTAAGACGAGAAGGTAAATCTAATATCGTTGGTGTAGAAGTTTAAATACAGACATAAGTGCTCGAACTAACAAGGGTTTGAATTACATAATAAAAATATTAAAAATCTAAGAATCTATTAAGGAAAAGAATTTTAAATAGTCGTAGCAATCTTTTAATATGCCAAATAAATTGTCGACATTGCATTTACTTGGCGTGTAGCATAGCAAAACAGATTTCATAAATATTCGGTTCCAAAGTCATAGCAATTTTTATTAAGTGTGACCAACACCCAGTTCTTTGAAAAATACCAAGATATTCATATTTTGACTTTTAATTTGTTTAAACTGGACGAACGTTCCATCTTGACGGAATATATGTATGTATAGGGTTTTACTTTAATCTCGATGAAAAATTTAATGATTTTTAAGTAGGATCCCTTCTTTAAGGGGGTCCTCTTGTTTGACGCCCTGATTTTTGAGCATTTTTTGGGATTTTTTGTAAAGACCAATGATCTTTAAACTTTTTACCATTTATTAATACATTTTAGCTAAAAGCGTTCGGTAGAACCAAAGTTACAGTGGTCTGAAGACAACCGCTTTAAAAAAAATGGACGCCCACTTTCTCCATGATATAAGCTAATTGGCTTATCTGAAACAAAAAAAAACCGGCGGGGTTTAATTCTGTATACTTTAATACATCGAGTATACTACGATCAAAAACAATTTTGAAAATTAGATTTTTAACAGAATATCTTGTATTTTTTGTGAACTTTTTTCATACAAAATAGGTTAGGTTAGGTTAGGTTACTGGGGGGGGGAGACCCTTCAACACACATAGGCCATTGAGTTGGCCCGTTGTGATGCCGCTTGCGGACTCTCTCCGCATCCATTCCTCCTATTTGTGGGGCCTAAAATTTTTACAACTTATTTATATAGTTCCATTATTGTAGGAACATATTATGGGGCTAGGTCCATCCTGATGCCTTTATGAATCCTGAGATTTGTCTTGGGGATATGACCGAGAGTTCGGAAATATCGGTTAGGAAGTATGAGCCTAGGAATTTCTTTCTTCGACGACTTAGAGCAGGGCACGAGCAGAAAAAGTGTGAGGTAGATTCCACTTCTTCCTCGTCCCTACAGCTTCTGCAGAAGTCGTTCTAGGGGGCACCTAGTCTGGCGGCATGTGTTCCGACCAGCCAGTGTCCTGTGATGGACCTGACAACTGCTGCGCAGTTCCGAGCTTGCATAGGTCCAATGAGCGTTTTTCGCTGCGGTCTGGCCAAGTCAGTCGCGCTGTCCTGCAGGTACTGACTGACTGCCATTTTTGAGTAGCTTTCTGCTCGAATAGTTCTTTAATGATGAGCCTACACGTAGCCATGGGCATACCTAGTACCGAGTTCGTCTGCTTTGCAATTGCCCTCTATATCCCTGTTACCTGGGACCCAGATAAGGCTTATATCGGACTGTTCTGCCATCTCCTGGAGAGATCTGCGACAGTCGCTAACCGATACCGAGTTGGTGGATATTGAGCCATGTGCTTTAATGGCGGCTTGGCTGTCAGAGTAATGATCATATTAAGGCTTCCTTGATCGCAAGGATTTCGGCCTGAAAGACACTACAGTGGTCTGGTAGTCTGAAAGAATGACTGATGCCGAGTACGTCGGAATATACACCGCCACCCACTCTATTATCGAGTTTCGAGCCATCAGTTTATATTTGTATTGATTTAATATACAAAATAAATATACCCTATAAATTTGAAGTTTTTGAGATATGATGGAGGAAAGCTTATCACTTTACCTCTACATTCTGGACACATTAAAAAACATTTAATGCAACAAATAAATCGATTTTTAGAACACATTAAACCAGAGGACCCCTTAAATAAGGCTTTTCGAATTTTTTCAAGAATTTTGAAATGGTTTCGATCCTTCATACTTCTTTTAAGTACAATTTCAATCCGAAGGTCGGGGGTTGAATTTTTTTAATCTTTTATTAATTATCTTTAAAATTACTAATGTCGACTAAATGATTTATCTTTATCAATTTATTTATTTATATCAATTTAGTTTTCTTGAATCCGATTGAAACGTAAAAAGCTATAAAAAACACAAATATTGATTATTGCTCAAGTGAAACTAGTTTCGAACCAAAACCTGGGGTTCAGAGGATTCAGAAATCGTTTCGTCAACCAAAACGAAAAATCTCTGAAACGAAACTAGGCTGGTTTCGACAAATGTGCAGGTTGGTCAAAATAGCTTTAAAACTGAGGAAGGAGATAGCATAGAAACAGACAGACGGACAGGGCTAAATCGACTCGGCTATTGATGCTGATCAAAAATATATATAGCTTATGGGGTCAGAGATGCTTCCTTCTATGCGTTACAAAAATCAGCACAATTTTAATATACCCTCTGCAAGGGTATAAAAAATCGGGCTTGACCGATATTCTCCCTTGTTTTTATAATTTTTTGCTTTTTCGATTGTCTTACAGTTCGTGTTAACAAAATAAATTTAATTTATATTACAAATAAAGTCGCTAAACCCATTTTCTTCACATGCACTGATATTTCCACTGCCATAAGAAACGCTTGGGTACTTCTGGCATAGACTCTTAAGGCACAAGGTACGACTGGCAAAATGACATGGAATTTTTTACAAATTTTCAATATTGTTCAACCACAAACGATTCTTGCATTCATAGCTCCAAAATAAATTCGGAGAATGGCTATCGCATTTTCAACAAGAAATCCACTACAGTTTCCTTATCAATATCGCAGACACAACATTTTTTCTTCTTCTCATCACCAGACAATTTTGATGGTAATAAAAACTTGTGCACTTTATGGTCACAGTCCAAAACTAGCGTTACGATACATTACAAAGGCAATGCACCCATTAGGCCAAACCGGTAAATGAGCATTGAAACAATTCATAAAAAGTAGGCAAAAAAAAAAAAAACAAAAAAAAACACCCAAACGAACTAAAATAGAGGCAATTTCAGTCGTAAGTGGTGGCCAGCACATGGATACATCGTCTGGGGCACTTAGGCGCACTTTTAGGCGGCGCCATTGTAATGGGTTTGGTCAATGGTGAAAACGTGTTTACGCTTTTATTATGTAAAGGAACCGCAGGAACAACAGCAGGAGCTATGGTAGCAGGCCATAAACTTAACAAAATCTGCGCCGGCACACACACACGTCCGTCCGTCCGTACGTTACGCCGTAATGTATGCAAAGTAATTGTGCGCATTAAATATGTTCTGTTTTTATTAACTGGCTCGGCGAGCTTTTCACTCCTTTTTTTTGACGCTAACAAGAAACAATTAAGACAAAAACAACAACGAGGCGCGTATCATAAAAATGAAAATTATGCAAATGCAAATTTGAAGCAACAATATGAGGAAATGGAGAAGAGAGAGAGAGTGGAATGGAGCTGGAGACTGCGTAAAACTGCAGGCAATTTTTGCCTCCCATTGTTTACATTTATTTTTCCATTCAGAATATGCAAATCCCATAAAAACTCATTTTGAAGCCAATTGACTGCATTGTTGTTGTTGTTGTTATTATTCTACTTTTCCGGTTTCTCCGTTTTAGCTGCTAAAAATCAACAAAGAAAATTTGTTCACTCCAGTTTCATTTTTCTCGTTGTAATTAACAAAACAACAAAAAAAAAGAAACAAATAAAAAATCGCGTTTTTATTCATTTGTAAAAATTGTTTTTGGCTCTTCGACATTGGCAAATATTGAACCATTCGGGCAACCGGAACTCGAAATTGCACAATCATCCTCGTATATATGTACATACAAGCGATATTGTTGGTTTTTAATTCTATAAACAAACAAAGCATTATTCTAAACTTTTAGATTCAAAATCGATTTTCCACCAAGAGGAAAAGTGCAATGCAAAGCCAAGTGATTGAGTGTGGGAATCAGCAGAGATGAATCATTTAAATTGTAATCCTTTGCAAAAAGCGTGGCTTTTTGTTTTGTGTTTGAGAGGTATCAGAATTTTTCCTATTTTTATTACCCTTGCAGAGGGTATATTAAAATTGTCACGATGTTTGTAACGCATAGAAGGAAGCATTTCCGACCACATAAAGTATATATATTCTTGATCAGCATGACGAGCTGAGTTCATTTCCGTTCTGTCCGTCTGTCCGTCTGTTTCTATCCCAGCTATCTCCTCTCTCAGTTTTAAAGCTATCTTGATCAAACTTTGCAAAAGTCTTTAAATACAAATAGTCTGCACATTTGTCGGAATCGGCCGGATCGGATGACTATATCATATAGCTGCCATAGGAACGATCGGTCCAAAAACTAGTTCTAATGAGAAAAACTTTTTTGTTTTCCATCGTAGCGTCACCAATCGTGGTATGTATAAGTTTTATATGCTTCCACACATTTCTGAAAAAATTTATCAAAATCGGATGACTATAGCATATAGCTGCCATATAAACGGCTCCGCTCAAAAAACTAGTTCTAGTGAGAAAAATTTTTTGTTTTCCATCGTAGTATCACCAATCGTGGTATATATTAGCTTTATATACTTCCACACAATTCTGAAAAAATTATAGCTGCCATAGGAACGATCGATGTCAAAAAACTAATTCTAGTGAGAAAAACTTTTGGTTATCAATGGTAGCGCCTTTCAAAACTGCAGAGAGTTGTTGAAAACATCGGCGTAGCCGATGTTAGCCTTCTATTTTTTTTAATTTGTTTTTATATCTAGTACCCCTTGAAAATGTATAAAATGGGTAGCTTAAAGTTGTGAAAATGTATATAACAGGCAGAAGGCAACATATATATTCTTGAGCAGCATCAATAGCCGAGTCATTATACCCTTGCAGAGGGTATATTAAAATTGTCACGATGTTTGTAACGCATAGAAGGAAGCATTTCCGACCACATAAAGTATATGTATTCTTGATCAGCATGACGAGCTGAGTTCATTTCCGTTTGTCCGTCTGTCCGTCTGTCCGTCCGTCCGTCTGTCCGTCTGTTTCTATGCTATCTCCTCCCCTCAGTTTTAAAGCTATCTGACCAAAGTTTGCAAAAGTCTTTAAATACAAATGCACATTTGTGGGAATCGGCCGGATCGGATGACTAATATAGCGCTAAAAGATCGGTCAAGAACTAGTTCTAGTAGAACAACTTTTTTGTTTTCCATCGGCGAAGCACCAATCATGGTACATATAAGTTTTATATGTTTCACAGTTCTGGAAAAATTGATCAAAATCGGATGACTATAGCATATAGCTGCCATATAAACGGTGCAAAAACTAGTTCTAGTGAGAAGACTTTTTTGTTTTCCATCGAAGCATCACCAATCTTGGTATATATTAGTTTAATATACTTCCACACAATTCTGGAAAAATTTATCGAAATCGGATGACTATAGTATAAGCATAGGAACGATCGGTTCAAAACCTTGTTCTAATGAAAAAACTTTTTTGTTTCCATCTTAGCGTCACCAATCGTGGTACATATTAGTTTTATATGCTTTCTACACAATTCTGGAAAAATTTATCAAAATCGGATGACTATAGCATATAGCTGCCATATAAACGGTCGGTTCAAAAACTAGTTCTAGTGAGAAAAACTTTTTTGTTTTCCATCGTAGCGTCACCAATCTTTGTATATTTAGTTTCATATACTTCCACACAATTCTGGAAAATTAACATAAAATACATAAAACGGGGGCAAAAACTCGTTCATAGCGGTTTTATTTTCATTGCTACACCAATCGTGGTACATATTAGCTTTTCTATTCTTTCACACAATTCTGGAAAAATTTATCAAAATCGGATGACTATAGCATATAGCTGCCATATAAACGGTCGGTCAAAAAACTAGTTCTAGTGAGAAAAACTTTTTTGTTTTCCATCGTAGCGTCACCAATCGTGGTGTATATTCAGTTTAATACAGCGGCCAACACAATTCAGAGCCATATCTAAAAAATTATTTAAGCTTAGATTATAAAATTTGGAGAGTAGGTTGGTTATATGCAATTACAAATTTAACTATTTTTTGTTAAGATCCGAATCAAATTTAACCGGTTCAAAAGTAGATCGGAACCATATCTCAATAATTGTTGAATTTATGGATTTAAAATTAAGTGTAGTTAGATATTTTTCAAAATTGATTTCGAGCCAGTTTGAACCAGTTCAAAAGAAATGCATAGCTTTTTAAGCTATGGTTTTTGAACCTGGTGTGCAGGTTGGTTATAAGGAGTTAGCTATTTTGTAAATTCAAGTCCGGTTCCGAACCAGTAAATGTTGGTTATTTCGAACACTTTTAATGGTAAAGCCATAGTAAGCTTTTGCTTTAATCTTTCCCCTAAGAAATATAGTCCAGTCCAATCAGGAATAGTAATTATCTAACAATCAAACCAAATAGTAAATTTTTAAGAAATTATCTGGAATAATTTTGTTTTCCACTAACAAGTTTTCGCCTTAAATACAGACTTTTTCTCATTTTATTGTCGTTGCTAGAAAATAAAGTTTTTTTTTGCTTATAACCCACTACATACTTGCATATTTGGGAAACTAACGAAAAAAATTGTGTACATATATGCTGGAAACTGCTTGCCACTTCACTGTACACGCATTTTTCTGCATCTACTATCTCTCTTGGTATGCACATACATGCATATATGTACACCCACAGAGCGAGCAGAGCAGATTACCAAAGTCGCAGCTAACATATTTTTCAAGAACTAAAAAAAAAAAATAAAGAAGCCAAATAGGAAATGCAAGTGGAGGAAGAAAAAAAAAACTGTTGCAAGTGTGCTAAAGTTTCATGCTTCATTGGATGCCGACGCCAATGCCCGTCTAGGGGTCCTTGGAGCCCGTTTTCTTGGCGGCGGCGTTGGCACAAAGCACGCGCGCGTTTTCCAAGAACAATCAAATTTGCAGTCAGCTGAATTTCAGTTGTTGTTGCTGTTGCCCCTGGGTATAATATTCCACCGCATGCAATAATGTGGGTTATTCTTGTTTTTTTGTTTTGTTAAAGCACTTTCATAATCGAAATGCCCGATAAACGAACTTGAAGTCATGTATTTGAAAGTGAGGCAAAGACGTCCGCAGGTATAAGTCGTAGGGGTGAAATTTTAAATTAAGGCGACCTTCTTAAGGTCCATAACGGTTCGTTTGAAAATTGCTCTCCGTTATTCCTTTCCCTCCTGAAGCCACTCAAGCACACATATGCTTAACGCTTACTTTTGGGAATATTGTCATTTCTCCAAGGTTTTAGTTTTGTGCTTGAGCCTTAAACGTTTACTTCCCTTTTTTCTTTCACTTTTTTATTTGCATATTTTAATGCAAATTGTGCAGAATTAATTTAGTGCCTGTTTAGTCTGCTGCCCCTACCTCTCTACCCCCCTCAGGCGTATATCCTTATCCTTCTGTGTCTGTTCGTGTCGCTTTTCGTTTCATATGTAAATATTCAAGTTTCAAGTTATTTTTCCCTTCAAGTTCGTCGGTTTTTCTTTATTGTTTATGCCTGAAATTGTGTTTGAGGAGCACTGGAGTGTGGCCTAGTTATATCTTTGGGGTTGGGGGGGGAGGATAAAAATGTTTTATGAGCCATATTATGTAAACTGAATTTAGTTTCGTCGCTTCACCTTTCAACCAACCCAGAAATGGACAATTCGTATTTGTAAACTTTTACTTTTTATTTCTTTTTTTTACAATTTCCATTTGAACCTCTTCAAATATTTATCCAGCTCATTAACTTTGCTCTATTCAACTGCAATTTTTTATCCAAACACCACTTAAATGTTAGCTAGTCAGCCTGGACATGAATATTCATGCATGAACAGGCGACAACCAAGAGAATTATTACATCAAAAATTTCACTCACGTACAAAGGAAATGAAATGAAATGAATTTCTGAGCCTCACCCGTCGTCCTTCACTTTTTCTGCGTAGTTATCTTAGCTCCATTTTCCACCATTTTTTTTTGTTCTTCCACGTAGCAACAGCAGCAGCTGCAGCTTCGCGAAATTTATGCTGATCATTCATAATGTCAAATACGAGCAAGTCAACCCCCTGAGCCCACGGATGGGTCAGGGCGCTGTGGCGAACAGTGAAAATGAATGTGCTGGAAACTGGGACAGGTCAGGGTGTATCCACAGAAGGCAAAAGGTTGTGCTAAAAGCGACTATTTTGCTTAGGCTTAAAGCATTTAATTTTAAATTTTGTTAAACTATTGAATTATTTGTAAATTGGACAAAAATAAGCTAAATTAATTAATATTATACGCATTGACATACAATAAAACAGCGGAGGGCACCAAATTTGAAGAGAAGAGCAGGTCATGCAGTAACATCGAAAACAAAAACCATTTTTGGAAAAAAACAACAATTTGTTGACTAAAATAAGAACCTTGTGACTTAAAATATATTAGCTTAAGCTTTATTTCTTCCTAATCAAAAATACCAAATCAGATCTGTTAAAAACACATAAGATTTGGAAGCAAAATGCTTTTTAGCCATCCAACCATTTGCCATTTATAAGATTAGATGCAAATAAAAGATCAACTGAAAGTTTGCTAGTTCTGGTTAATACAAAACGAAGTACACAAAGTCTTAAATGTTTCAGATATACCGAACACATCTGCCAAAGAGTTAGCCAAAACTATATATATGTGAAAAGAAATATATAAAAAAAAGACAACACTGCGTATGAGTGATAAAAAAAAAAATGAAGTCGCCCATAGCGCCTGCATGCCAAACACAATCGGCTAGTCACACGTACACACGTAAACGCATGCCGAGCCCTTCGCCAAGAGAGCAAACAATTCTTTAGTCGCTGGCCAGCGTTCGATGAAGTAGGTCAGAGCCGCTTTGCGTCGCATTATATTCGCACACCTCTCACTTTTTGGCCGCGCTTTGCTTTAAAGCCTCCTCGCGGATCCCTATACGAATTTGGACGAAAAAAAAGGATTGTTAATATACGAAAAAAATAATAGAATAAATAAAAAACGAAAATTTGTAAACCATTAAGGAGGAAAAAAATGTAGGAAAAGTATAATGATGAAATTAAATAATTTAATAAATTAAAACTTCTGAAATTCAATATTAGTAAATCCGAAAATTAGAAAAACTGAGATGAAGAAATTGAAAATTAGGATATGCAAAATCAAATAGATACATAATTCTAGATAACAGCTAAATTACACTAAGAGCGAAATAATCAAGTGCCTAACTGACTGCGATGGGCCGATCAACAACCATAAAAGTTGCTACGCTCCAACCGAGAACTACGCCAAGTAATTTATATTGCTAACTTAATGATCAGAAATATTAAAAGAAATGCAACATAAGCAATTATTTTGTACAACATCGCGCGATTTAAAATATAACATATTTTCAGCACAATACATTTTTTTCCAAAATATTTTTTTTATACATAAATATTGTGCGCCACCTTATCTTAAAATGGAACAAACCCATTCTTCTTTTCCTCTACATACTTAATCAATAAACCAATAAGCCTATAGTCAATCCATTGATATTGTGATTGTTTTTTTCCGGTCTCTATTCTGCACATAACGGGATAACGGATCTGAGATCAGGGATTTCGGATCAGCGATCTGGGATCAGGTATCTTGGATCTAGGATCAGGAATCTTAGAAGTATCTCGGATCTTGGATTAGGGATCACTGATCCGGGATCAGAAATATGGGATCAGGGATCTGGGATCAGGTATCTGGGATCAGGGATTAGCGATCTGGGTTCAGCGATCTATGATCTGGGATCTGCGATTAGGGATCTGGGTTCAGGGATATTGGATCTGAAATTTTGGATCAGGGATCTGGGATCTGGGACTGGTACAATTACACTATTTTCCAACACTATTTTATATAAAATAATAATAAGCAAATAACTTTATATTCTTATTTTGATTCTGATTTTTTTCGTAAAAAGCTTCGCTCTTACCGTGTGTTCCGCGATACACACTATTTTTTTTCCCATAAATTTGGTTTCCATGTTTTTGTTTTCCCAATTTGTTCCCTAATTATAGTGTTCTGATATTTGTATATTTTTGATATTCCTATTTTATATTTCCCAATTTATTACTTTATATTTTGGATGCCTAGTTTTCATTTCACCGAAAATTGTTTCTTATTTTCTTTTATTCCTTAAAAAAAATTATAAATTCATATAGGGTATCGTGAGTGAGACTATGACCTTAAAATATTAAATACTCCATAGATCCGGTCTTATGTTCATGTTCAACAGAGAATAGTCATACGTTATGTCTGAATTCTGTAAACAGTTTGAAAAATAGTTTGAAACCGTTTCAAAAGTGGTTCAGAGACTTATTAAAAAATGTATATACTTCGAACTGGAAATATTACCATTCCTGTTTGAAAACTGGTTCCGAACCTGTTTAAAACTTAACAAAAGTGATTCCAAGCTATATCTCAAAAGTTATTTTAGCTATGATCTAGAAATTTTTAGGTGTGAGTTGATAATATGGGGTAAGATAAACTCCTGGTTCATAACCGGTTACGAACTAGTTTGAACCTGTTTAAAAGTGGTAACAGGTGCCAAACGTCATTAGAAAACAAACATACAAATATTTAAGATTTTACTAAAACCAAAAATATAAGAAAAATTTAATTTTGTACCCAAGTACCCCCTGGTATTTAGCTTTAATCATCTTCCACATTAACAGCACATACCAGACCAAATGATTAACATTTTGGAGCAACATTTCTTCTGTGTATATGTATGCAAATTCGCGCTTCGCATTGTCGCCCGTTTGAATGAATGAAATCAGCGAAAGCAACACGAAAAACCGTGCACAATAAGAAAAGGCAAAATCAATTTCCGATTTGGCGAAATAATTCCACAGACATACAAAAAGCTGGCATGAACCAAACGAAATCCCAGGATGAGCCCAAAAGGAGAGCGACAACAACAACAACAAGAAAAGAAAAAAACTTGCCATTATTCTGAGCGAGATAAGATATTTGCACAAGAATGGCATTCAGTTGATAAAATCCGATTTGAAAATGAGCGAATGCCTGGCAATGAGCAAGGACAAGGCAGCCATCGAAACAAAACAGGATGGAGAAGGAGACTGAGAGCAGGGATAACAATTTTATAAATAAATATTTGTGCGCCCAGGCAACTTTTCTTACGCTTTAGAACTCAACTATCTGGCGATAAATCATTTGAAGTTGCTTCGGTTTTCCAAGACCGCCCCCCTTCCCCCCCCCCCCTCATACTCAATTGGCCCGGTGACAATCTCTCTGTTGGCTGCTGCTTTACGTTGTACGCACTTTTGGCCCGTAAATCTGTACGAAACTGCAGAGACAGAGACAGAGAAAGAGAGAGGAGAGCGAGTTAAAGCGGAAGCGTGTCTCCGTCTGATAGCCCCCCAATGACTTCCGCTCGTGACGTTTAATGCTTTTTAATGAGGAAAAAGTGAGGACATCATGGACATGGGAACTTAATCGATTTTGATTGTTGACCAACACAGCAGACTTCTGGTGTCTAGAAGTCAGTGGTAAATTGCATGTGTGTGGGTGACTTTAATATTTTTTGTAGCATACATTTTGGGGCAAATTTAAGAACCAAATCGTTTTCAAACGACTTTGCCACCTCGATTATTTATGCCGGTCAGGTAAATCGTGCTGTCTCTTTTACTTGATTGTTATTTGTGTCTGTGTGTGTGTGTGTCTTAAAGTACAACTTTAATTTGTTTTGGCCGAGATTCGCCTGAGGCTGGGAGCCATATGTCTTTGGAAGCGAAGCCGCGGGCCCTGACAAATGAGCGGCTCTTAAGGTCGTTGCCAGGGTCGCGAATTTGTATTTTTTTATTATTTGTTTATGCGCTGGTCTATTGAAAAATCTTTCTCTCTCTCGCTCTTCTCCTGACCGGCAGATAAACAAGTAGCCACAAATGGAGCACACGATTCCCCGCCGTCCATGTCCTAACAAATTGTGGGTAATATTTTCATTTCATCAACATTGTCCTTGTCGTCGCTGCCCGAGGGTGGGCAGAACGTGGGCGGTGTGCCAACTTTATTGCATTATTGAAAAACTTGTCAAAATATTTTGAATGTGTAGAAAAGCTTTTTGCTTTTTTGCTTTTTCGTTATTAAATTTTGCTGTTGCTTTTGGAAAACTTACCTCAGTTCTGGGAACTTGCTCTGCATTGCCAATTGACTTGGTCTTTGTCAATATTAGACTTTAGTTTAATTAATGCATTTTTAGCAGCAGCCGCAGCAACAACACACATATGTTAACAATTTTATGAATTTCATATTTCATCCAAAAAGGCAATTTTAATGCAATTTGTGTTTATTTTTTTATTTTTCCAGCAAGTGAATTCTTTCAGGTTTAATTAAATTGTAGCTTTACATTGGCTAGAATTGCGGTAGCATTTTATGCTTTTAATATTTTGTTGTTGTTGTGCCAAACTGTAAAAAAAACAGAAAAAGAGAAAGAGAGAAAAATACATTTATTAATTTGTTTGCTTATGAAAAATCAAATAAATATGAAAGATAATTTAAATTTTCTACGTCTATTGCAACGCTTGCAGTTTTAATCATTTTTTCTAACATTTTTGAGTTGCAACAGTTTTGGTGTGCTTGCAATAAGATGGTTTCTTATCTCTCAAACTTGCTTTTAAGAACTAATGACAAGGCACAATAAAATATATATTCCAGACTCATTTGCTAAACTCAATATAAAATATTTTTTGATGATAAAAAAACGAAACAGTTGTTCTATTGCATTATTACATATATTGATTTACCAGAGAGCTGCTTTAAACCATCTTAATTTTTCTCGATGATTATCATTTGCGTTACGCGAACCTGTTTGGCAAAAGGATCCATCACTTCAGGACTTTTGGTAATTTGAGCCTTAAGTTTGACCATTTTGTGGCCAAACTATACTTTTGTATTGACAACCCTTGGAATTATCGTTAAATAATTTGCCTTAGCTTTAAAATAAATTATACCAAACAATTCTGCGATTTTTTTTCAACGAAGATACCATTTTTAATACATACCATGGAAATCATTTTGAAATTCTCCCACGCCTTTTATAAACTGGACCATATTGCCTAATGTTATTGTTCAATTAAAACCTACTTAGATTATACACTACTTAGAAAAATCAAGGATTGTCTGTTTAGTTCTCGTTTTAGACGTCTCCCTAGCAAGTCCAATTCTTGAATATGGGTATTATCCTAAATATCAAGATTAACTATAATCGGTTCAAAAACAGTTCTTAATTTTCGCTTTTCGCGGCTGAAAACTGGGATCCTACCATCCATCCTGCACCTTACGAACACAGATTGCGCCCATCAATTGTCTTCTTAGAAACCGCCATAAGGGCTTAAATTGTCTATCGCTTTCTCTATAAGCCGCCGTTGAAGACATTTTATTTTATTTAAACAGCCTTCCATATATCTACTCCTTTCACTGGTCCTTGTTTGTTTTATATAATTTATTGTCATTCCGTTGTAGATCTTTATAATGTTAGACAGAACATTGTTAAACTACAAAAAAATAGATAATTCCGATTTCCGTTGTGCCAAGTTCAAAAGCTTTCTTTTGATAAATTTAATATATTTTATTAATTTCCGAGATATAGCTCTGTATCACTTTTTAACAGACTTTAGCCCATTGGCGAGTCATAACTCGTGCTTGATGGATTTAGTTAGATTAAACGATAAACGATACATAAAACACACCAGACCGGGTAATATTACCGATTGTATTTTGGTACCGGTTTTGGTTATGGAACCTACCAAAACGCATAGTTCGGTAAACTTTCTATTACAGTTATACTTTTAAGGGGGGAGATACAATTCGACCGAAGTTAGTTCGATTTTTTTAATTTTGCTTAAAAAGTTAATACATTTTCTGGAGAATAAAATGTTGAAAGTCCCATATTAAAGCCTTTCTATTTTTGTTCGTCGTTTTTTGAAGACGCTTCATAGAGAGAGTACACTTATTTGAGTACGAGTATACAGTTTTCCACAAAACAGTATTATTGAAGTTGCTGTAGAGGATAACACAAATTCTAATCAACAGATGTGGCTGAAATTTTTTAGGATTTCTTCTTAATAACATTAGCTACTATATAAACAAAAAAATTTGAATTTTTAAATAATTTAAATTTTTTATTTGCAAAAAGATTTTAAAAATCGGTCTATTTTTTATCGTGTTTTTTATAGCTCATTGACTAAATTTATTTAGTTTTTTTATATTCAGGTAAGAATTAAGAAGTCCATGATCTACGCCGTGAATTGATATGGTGCCTCGAGCACGCGTACAAGCGCCATTTTGAAAAAATAAAGAAAACTAAATTTTTTTAAATTTATTAAGATTATGTTTATCAGGCTTAGAAATTTCATTTTAATAAAATTAAAACTTTTATATGAAAAATATTGTAAATCAATTTTTTTTTTTCGTCTTAATTGTATCTCCCGCCTTAAGTGTGTTATGTGTGTCCGAAAAATCTACAGATCCAGTGTTAGCAGATCACACACATACTTGCTGCAAAAGCTTGTATCTACGTTCCACATTTTGTTGTGGTTGTAAAGCCAATGTAGATAAGGAGAGAGATTTAGTGCGTGGCTTGCTGGACTCTTGTTCGAGTTGTTGCCTTTTTGCAAATTTTTAAAAATATTTATATGAGCTTCAACTTTTATTAGTCGTGCAAATCAAACTGCTTTATTGTCTTGAGTCAATGTCCTAAAGATATATTCATAATATATATATAAAAGTGGAAGTACAATTTATTTTATCTATCCAAAAAGCCAATATTGAAAAGAATAATTTGGTAAATTGTATCCGAAAAATATTTAAACACATATTATTATTTTTATTTTTTTTTTTATAATTTTTATTTATTCTGAAATTAAAAAAAGAGATCCTGAAGAGCCGAAGGCCTCGACGCTAGCGCTCTTTCTGCTATAATTAGTCCCAATATTTTTATTTGTATTATAATGTATTATAATTTATTTTATAAAATATTATACAAAAATCCGGATCCTGGTTTGCGGTCCTAAAATGTATATGCAGACTGGACTTTCTGAGTATGAAATTTGTACAGAAAAGATCTTACCCCTCTATATGTTCCTTTTAGTGTATAATAAGTATAAAAAATAGAGTTTTAATTTAATTTATTTTTAATGACTCATACGCAGTGTTGCCCATTTCCGCAAATTTCTTTTATGTATAAACAGTCGTCGTTGATTTGATATAAAATTCGATTCAAAATTTGGACACAACAGGCCGCCAAACCAAACTTTACCATGGTTATTCCTATATTGAATATTGTTGTGCCTTTTTAAATTTCCAAATATGACAACTTAATTCAGATTTTTGTGCAAAAATTTTTATCAGATGTATTTTGGCTACGCTTTTTTGTACAAACCCAGTATTTTGTGGAAGAGGTTTGCACTTTTCCTCTTCTTTTTTTCGTACAATTGCAGACCAACTTAAAGGAGGGCTAGTTTACGGAAGCTCTTGTGATTTCTTTATGCATTGTTTTCACTTACTAAATATAGCTTTAATATATACTCAAAACGACGTACAAAACTATTGTCTTTAACAATTTAAATCGAATTTAAGCTCATCAGAGATGGGAAATGTGTAACTGAAACTATGATTTCCATATCAGGTGTCTCGTTAATAAACAACATAGCGATTTCAAGTTAAGCCATGGGGTACAAGGCAGAAACACCCTTTAATGTAAAAAAAAAAAACACTTTTATCACAATTTTCAATAATCAGAATTATCTTATTTCCTTTGTTAATTTCCGCCACATTTTCAACATTTGCCATAAAATTGGTTAGTTTATAACCTTATGTGTGTATGTGTGTGAGTGCATGCAGGGGTAGAAACGCATAAATTACTTTGCTCTTTGTGCATTTCGCTTGAATCGCTCGCTTGTTCGTTCACTCGCATTATTAACACACATAAAACTCACATATAAAGTGATTTAAATTTATTAAATATAAAAAACCATCATCTGCCATACAGACACACACATACCACCAAAAGATGTGAGCGCATAACAATTGCAATAAAATTTAACGTGCATCGATAAAAATATCAAACCATATAAAAACAACAACAACAACAACAAAGCAACCCAAAGGAGAACTTCATTACTGGCTTTTGAATGAAACACCAAAAAAAAATACATACAAACATATGTATGTATTCGAAGCGAAGGCACAACAAAAAAAAAGGAACTTACAATGGGCCCATTCATTTTCATGCCATTCAACAAATGAAGCGCATGAGTCGAGCCATCAACAAAGGCGACCGTTAAATGTTTTATATTTAAAAGCCACGGCGCAACAACAACAACAGCAACAACAATGTACACAAATGTATGAGTGACGTTCTCTCTCATAAATAAAAAAAAAAAAAAAAAAAAACAGAAAAATTCCATCGTCATAAATAATTATAATTTTTCAATTTAAGAGAACATTTTCATATTGCAAATGCCACTTAATTGCTTTTTCCTTTCGAATCGATACATGCAATTGACTTGTGTGTGTCCGGACGCAGGATTTTTAACTGTTAACCAAGCGACTTGATCAGAATGGCAGCCAACATGTTGCCAGCTTAAAGATATATATTCGAATGATAATTGATGTGCCTGTTGGTTACATTTATTTATACTTATTCGATGATTTATGCCACACTGCATGCAAATGAAATGAAAACGTGGCTAATTTTCATTTCGCGTCTCTAAACGAAATCAATGACAGCTGTCAACACGACATGCCCCCATCCACAGTCACAGAGTCACCCCCATCCTCCTCCGCCTCCTCCTCTTCAGCGCATTGCGGAGCTCAATAAAATGATAAATAATAGAAAAATGCGCATAGAAAATTGCCATTTTCGTTTGTGAGAGGGTGGAGAGTGAGAGCAAGCAGGGGAAAATTGTGCGTGACATGCTCACAACTCTTGGGCTTTGTTCCCAAAATGGTAGGGGATTCCCCTATAGCTAGAGCAGCGACTTAATGATACCCAATATTGGACAGAAGTTGTTAGGTTCAACGCATGAATGTACAAAGAAAAAAAAAAATAAAAAAAAATAAATAAAAAAAAAAATAATTTAAGAAAGTTATAAAAAAATAATTAAAACACTTTAAAAAAATAACTTTAAACCTTGAAGATTTAAGCAGGAAAACTAATTGGGGAAATTTAATTTTGGAATTTATATTGGGTCAAAAAAATAAAATGTACAATAATTTACAGCATTTTTGGTCAGACCATTAGACAGCCATTTCCTGCGCTCAGACCAAAAATCAAGCCTAAACACTTTTAACTGTGGCCATTTAAAAAAATATAAATAGATTTTTGTTTGGAAAAAAAACTAGCTTTAGAAAAATGTGTATATCATTAGTAATTTTTTATTGATATAAAAACGGACACATTTTCTTCAGAGGGAAGTGAATTTTATATAAATATTTTTCTACACTTTTTAATCCGATGTTTAATTTCGGCGTTATTAAGGCTTTTATTAGCAGCAACTTTGCTTTACATTTTTAGGTTTCTTAAAAAGTCAGATTTTGCGAGCCATTTTCACTAAATCAAGTTTGTTTTCAATTAATTTTTGTTTACTAGTCATTTTTAGCAGATCTAGTAGAATTATAATGCTCCATATTTCACTGAAATCTATTGAATTATACAGAAGTAATTGGTATTTAAGTACAAAATTCTAGAATATTCAATCAAATAGCCAGTACTTCAATATTTTATTGTTTGTCGTAGAAGGGCATTGTTTGAATGCTGCATTTTCTTGGCAACGATTTTCTGCCAAATTTGTTCTGCCTGGTCAAATTCATAGAGATTAAAGTGGAAAAAAGTGCTCTGAAGTGTTTAAAGTGCAATGATTGAAATAATTAATTTTTTTTGCTCGCAGGCAATATATTTTTGACTCTGCGTACAATTTCCACAAAATTGCAGACAGCTCTTATATAAAGGATGATTACCTAATAATCTTTATAAGATAAAGACTGCAAATGTTTGATGCAATTTAAAAACCAACTATATGGATGACGGGCACAAGTATGAATGTTGAATTTTAATTTCAACAGCATTGGTAAGTGGGCTAATAAAGTTCAAACTATAATAAAATCATACTTTGTCTAAGCAAATCCTCTTGATATTAATCGGCACTGACTTCCGACGTTAACCTTCTCACAGAACTCAGCGTTTCAAACAAACGTCTTTCTAAGTGTGTTTCCACATCTTAACTCTCTTTTGGGGCTACTGGCCGATTTCCTGCTGACGGTCGTCTTTATCTCATGCTTCGTAACAACATCTTCTGATCGTTTTGATCCCGTCATTTTCCAGGGTGTCGTGAAATGACCAGCCAGTCAAGGATTGCACATCGGACCAATATAATAAAATATTTATTTATGCCAGCGGTGAGCAGCCTTTAGTCGACACAGGCAATTGCGATTTTACGAAAAGAAAATCAAACACAAAATGCATTCGATTCCGGCTTCAGCTGGCACAAGCTGTCGGCACCAAAAACAAAATACAGTCGGTTTGAGCGACTGCGGTTGAGAACAGACGTCTGCTCGATTCGTAGATCGATTATAAAAAGGTAGTAATATAAACTTTTATCATGCAATCAAATAAATGCTTAAATTTCTACATTTTTATTGAATAGATTTCGATGGAATATGAACGACGAAAAAATCAAGGCTTTCTGAAAAAACTGATAAAAATGAAACCAAAGTTGCCGAGAAAAGTTTTAATAACACCGAAATCAACCATCTGATAATAAATTGTAGTATGAATAATTTTTGTCACATTCAATTCTCTCTCTCAAGAAAAATGTATCCGTTTTAAAATCGTCAATCTATTAGTCAAGATATACACATTTTTCTTAAGGTATTTCTCTTTGAAAGTCTAGCTATTTCTTAATTTTTTGAAAACATACAATTAAACATTTTTGTACACAGGGATTTGTTGCCAAATGCTCGATAGCACAAAATTAAAATTTTTTAAACTAGTGTTAATATCATGCAGAGTAATATATAATACTTAAAAATAATCATTATTGTATGAGCAAATGAATAAAATGTCATAAAATAATCATAAAGCTCTCGATTTTTATTTTAGACCAATGGTTTCTTGTCCAAATTTTCTTAGAAATGTCTCTAGATTACGTTTTTGCTATCCAAAAAAATTAAAAAAAAAAATTCAACCACCTAATATACAACTTATGACATTACATATATTTGGGACTCAGTCTTTAAATTTCCATTTTTGATTCATTCAAATGACTTAATGAGAACACGTTTAACGACAGCCTGGGAAACGATAAATTAAATAAGGGTATTATTTATATATGCAGAATCAGACTTATTTGGTTCATCTCAAAATCAAATGTCAGTGTTGCCTTCCTATTTATAGATGCAAAAATAGTTTAGATACAAACAAATTTGTAGTAAATCAGCTTAGTCCTCTTTTATATCAAGCTTTAAACTGCTTTCACAAACTGTTGGATAAGGAAATGCCTCTACTTTTACTCAATATGTGGTTATTGAGTAAGTGTGGCCTAACACCTTAAGTGTGTTATTAAAGTTGAGCAGAATTTTTGTAAGCCATTATAAATATCTCAAAAACAGTAGCATACTTTTTGGGGTCACCTTCCTTTCCCTAGGGTAATTGTATAGTCTAATTCTTTATAGCAAATTCCAACTTCTCTTTATAAATACATGTATAAATGATACGTGTACAATATAGATTTTAAAATGTGGGCACGCTTTTGGGTTTTTCTGTATTATTGACTGCGACATTTATATGCCAACCAGTCAACCACATGCGCATTTTCACATAATAGATACAATTACATATATGTATATGTATACATACATACACATATAGATACAAAACAAACACGATTGCGACTGTCAGACACACGCATTTGATGGTTGACATTTTGACAAAATATATATATACGTATAAAAAAAAAACAACA
The DNA here is from genome assembly GCA_018904225.1 of Lordiphosa mommai. Classification (NCBI taxonomy): domain Eukaryota; kingdom Metazoa; phylum Arthropoda; class Insecta; order Diptera; family Drosophilidae; genus Lordiphosa; species Lordiphosa mommai. Next base: position 331,238 of record JAEIFT010000205.1, on the reverse strand, counting down.
ACAACACAGCAGCAAATTGACAACCAATAGATGCAGATATATTCATGCTGCTTTTGTGTGCCAAATGAGCCCGAAAGCCTTTCACTAATTAGACAGCGCATTTCAATTACAAACCAAACAAATTCAACAAAATCTATTAATGAGAAATACCTATAATCGAAAATAATTGTTTCATCAAATGTAGCAGAAATACGGAGGAAGAGAAAGAGGCAGAGAGAGAGATATTTAATACCACAAAATAATTAGCTCTAAAACCAACATTCCAGCCAAGTTACAAACAATATAAATTAGAATTTTGTTGTTTAATTGGAAATTTGAGCCGAAATAGCAAAAATATTTCCATCACGAGCATTCTATTTTTTTTTTTTTTTTTGCTCGCTTCTTCTTCCCGCGGGCAGTGCAAGCAGCAGAGTACGAGCAAAATTTGAGCTTTTCTCAGCATATTAAATTTCATCAATATGTAGCTATTATTTTTGCTAGGGCATCATCATTATTCGTGAAAATAAAATATGGCACAAAATTCCAGTGAAGAGGGGGGAGAGTTAAGAATAACCAGCTTTGACTGAGAGAACTTCCTGCTGTCGCCCAATTAGTGAAGACTTGAGAGATGTGTTAAATATAATTCAAGGCAGCAGAAAGCCAATACAAATATTTCATTTGAAATGCAATAAAATTACCAGAACTACAAGACTTTGTAAAACAATGACTTTAGAAGTTATTTTTGGTGTACGGATACCAAATCAATTTTCATAATTTAAGTGCTCGAATAAGTTGGAAGGCTTTAATTGTTATGGTAAGAGAAAATGAGTTCAACAAATTAGTTAATATACTTACAGGACTAAAATTCTCAACTAGGCAGCCCTGCTTTTTTACAACTCAAGTGCTACTGCTCTGGATGAAATAAATACTCTTAGTGTTGGTAAACACTACAAAAAGCAAAAAAAAAAATAAAAGGAGTAGTTGGTCCCCACCTATGTCACGCCATAGTTCATCGATGATAACGAACTTCAATAGTGAAACATAAATAAAAAAATATTTTTCGTTGGTTAGGCATATTTAGCATTTCGATTGCTAGGACGACCAACCACAAATATTTTGCTCAAAGGGTAAAACCTTTCCAAAAATTTTTTTCGATTTTTTTTGCTTTATTAATATAGTTTGGACATTGCCCTTTCATCCCTTCAAACCATTTTCCAAAATTCGAAATAGTTTAGCAGATATTGCTATTAGTGGAGCAATGTTCTTTGCTGAAGTGCGTATGTTTTACGTTGCTCTCGGAACCACGTTTTTGACCTTGTGAAGTGATTGCACGCCAGTTCTACTGATCCGATTTTGTTCACCCGTATTGGATATTCTCCGTACTTCAATCAAAAGGAAAAACATTTTTTTAATATTTTTTTACCTAAACTATAAAAATAAAACTTGAAAAATCGATTTGTTTTTTAATTTGCCGACAATTTCCAGAAAAATATTGAAAATTAGGAGTCATGGGCCAGACTTACATCAATTCTGATCATAACCTTATTCATTAACCGTTTTATAAAAACTGCCCTCGAACTCCAACATTTTTTTTTAAATTTTTTTTATTCAATCTAAAAAACAATACAAACAAAAAACCAAATTAAAAGTTCAGCTTAATAAATCTACACTTATTATTTAGCATACTTTTAGGCAGTCTTGTTAAATTGACATTTGAAAAGGCTTCAGTTAAATATTATATTAAATACAAGTGGAAAAGTAGGCTACGAAAATTACCAAGAAATATGTCATCGATCAGGGAGCAAGTTTTTCTGCTGAACTCGGCCATTGACTGATTTGAACATTTTATCAATATGACTTAAAAAAGAAATTGCATTCAGCTCTTTAATTAGTTTGTATAAATTAAAAAAAGAGCTTTGTCCGTCCGTTTGTATATTTCTCCCTTAAATAGTCCCTAAGTCTTCTATTTACTTTTCGCTTTAGCTTTTATGTTAAAATCACCAATATCGAATGACTATGTCTTATAGCTGCCATAGAATCAATCGATCAATAAATTTGAAAAAATCTCTTTGGTTTTCAATTAAAGCGTTTTGAGACTCATCAATTATCAAAATTATATGCTTCCTAAAAGCCCAGCTAATTTTGTTTTAAATCGGAGGACCATATCCTATAGTTGTCATAGGACAGATTGCGATCGGTCTGAAAATTAGTCTTTGTAAGAAAAACGTTTTTGTTTTCCCTGATATCGCTTCTTAACTTTAAAATTATGAATATAATATGCTGTCAAACAGTTTTGCAAAATTTGGTCATAATCGGTTGACTATATCTTATGCTGCCATAGAACCGATTGGTCGAAAAATGGGTCCTAGTAAGAAAAAATTGTTTATTTTCTATGATAGCGTTCTTATACTCAGGAATAATGAAAATTATATGCTTTCTAACAGTTTTTCCGAGTTTGATTAAGATCGGATGACTATATCCTATAGCTTTTATTCAACCGGTCGATCAGAAAATTGGTTTTAGTGAGAAAAACTTTATGGTTTTCAATTATAACGTTTTGAGACTCATCAATTATCAATATTATGTGCATCCGAATAACTCTGCTAAATTTGTGCGAAGTCAGAAGACTATATCCTTAAGCTACCACTAGACCGATCGGTTGGAAAATGTGTCTAAGTGTTTTGTTTTTCATATTAATTGTAAAAATCGTAAAATTTCTAAATTTATTCAAACCGCACATCCAATTCTTATATATATATATATATTCTATAGGTAAAATCAGTTAAACCAAGCACAGTCGAAGTAAGAGGCAAAGTGAAGGATAAATATTTAGACAAAAATTTTTAAGTTGAGAATTATAAAATCTTGTTTATTTCGGCAGATATCGCAATTTATTTCTGGAGGAATCATGACTTATTTTAAAGGCTTAAGTTATAAATTTAAGAACATAACTGAACAACTCAGGCTTCCTTAAACATTCTAAGTTTTTTTCAGACTTCTTTGAAATAATTTAAGTCTGATATTTTAAGTGAATCAACAATTATTTCGTCCAAAACTTATATTCTTTGCCGTTCCGCTCTGTCTTCTCTCTCTCTCTCTCTCTGTGGAATAACTTAAATTAAGTAACCAATTTGTGCAGTTTCTGTTAAAAAATTTAAAAATGAAACTGCCATTGCAGAAACTTTCCTTTTGGTCTATTTTTGACCACAAACTCGCCAGCTGCCAAGCTCCCTAACCGCTTCGCCAGTTTTCTCGTCTTCTTCAAAAACTTCATATAAAGTTGTGTAGTTTTTGTGCACTTGGTTGTCAACACATCGACATAACGGCACATTCGTCCAATTTACACACACAAACAGACAGAGAGACGGAGAGAAGTTTTCGTAGTGGCAACCGGGCAAGAGCCACTCCAAGGACTTCAGCGCCAGACAAGCATCATCATTCTCGGCGGCATTGGGCAAACTTGAACTTTTGTGGCCGACTGTTGCAGCGCACACACACACAACACACACATACAAAACTGCCACGCCCACAACATTTTTGGTTGCCAAATTCCTCGCTCGCTCTAATTACATGTTGGACCAAAAACTGAAAACTCAGCTTGAAGCATGCGTTTTGTGGTCTTTCATTTGCCTGCGCCATGGTAAAAAGGAACTTCGCTTTTGCAGTGAATGAGTAAAATTTTTGCTGCTTTCATAATTAAATTCTGGCCTGAGTAGAGTATCATCTACTTTTCCATATTTTATTTATGATTTTCGGGGTGCTGCTGCTTGCTTGTCACTTGGCTGGGCGATAATTTTCCGAGTTCAGAGTTCACGGTTTAGTGAGCAGCAACTTGAATGCATTCTCGAGCGAAGCTTTTGCTAAACTTTGTATATGTATATGGTGGGTGGGGGGGGGGGGGGGGACAATCATTTATCAATGTCAGAGAATGTTCTGCATGCACCCAAAGAAGAAGAAGAAGTAGAAGTTTCCCTTGACTCGGCCTAAAGTTTGGGGAAGCCCTTCGCTTCGACTTTGTTTCACAAAATACTCAAGTGATTTTCAAAATTATGCACACGCATAACAAAAACTTTTATCAATATGCAATTTTCACAACAAAATGAAAATAAAATAAAGCCAGAGGGAAAGCATTTAAGATTCATTTGGGGAAAATGTCCGTATAATCGAATAATTGTAATTGAAACTTCATTTCTTTTACCATAGCTTTGGCTTACGCTTTGTCTTTGCTTTATGCTCGAAACTTTTGCACTTAGCCCCCCGCCCCCCTTCATCTCTTTTTAAGCGGTCGAGCGTCTCTTCTAATCCTCGGGCCGCCACTTGTTTGGCTGGCGAAACAAGTTTGCACTCAAAACTCGTAAATAATGGATGGATGGCAGGAAAAAAAAAGCAAGAAAAGCGCAACCGCACCATTCATAATGGAAAAAGTTGCCCGGGCCACTCGAAACTATTGCAGCCCCCCAACCCCAACCCCGTCCAATCCTTGGACGGTGCAACAGCAGCCGCCGCCGGCTTTATTGTCATGTGTACAGTAAAAATAACAAATAACAAACACGTAGCTGGGGCTACAGCAAGTCATAAAGGCGCATTCTGTTGACTGTGGCCTTGATGCGGTTGCATGCCCCAACATTCGTTTCGAAGCCAAGGTTATATTCGCCATAGCCGTCGCCTTTTTAATATGCTGTCTGTTCCGGTGGCGGTGGCTGGCTCTGGGGCTGCTGGCTGAATGTTGTTTATGATGCACGTATCCGGTCAAATTGTATATATATATATATATATATATATTTGTGTTATAAATCTTAAACTGCATTCAATTTAAAAATGCTGCAAGTGACATCAATGTCGGAGAGTTGCACAAAGAAAGAGAGTGAGTGGCTAAATCAGACTGTTTTCCAGTTTACTTTTTAATTGAAACATCAGAGTAAGGAAATTTATACTGATTTGTATTTTAGTCAAGAAAAAACATTACTTCAGATAATGCAGAACTTAAAACTTAAGCTATGGATCCCCAAGCAAATAATTTGGAATCACAAGTGCATTTAATTTGAAGTCAGAAAAGTGAACCAAAGTAATTTTAGCAGTTTATTATTTGCTATTCAAAATTCAACATAAATCCTAAATATACAATTTTACAGAATTGTTTACCTAATTTCATAAATTTATTAATATTTCGACAGATAGTTGACATATACTTTTAACCTGACTTTGCCCATATTTAAGAAATTTTCAAAACGATTCCGTCAATATATGACCTCAATATGTTAGTGCCTCTAATATTATACATGATAAATGCCCATAAAAGTATGCAAACATTATTTTATCTCATAATTATCTATTTGAACGAGTCGGTTATGGTAGCGTCAGACTTAATTTACACTGTGCCTTCGTTCAAATTGTCGTAGCAGTTATAGTTATACAAAATAAATTAGTTTTAAAGCAAATATAAAAGAGAAATGTTCCATAGTTATTTCTATTCATGGACATGGCATACTTTGAAGGGCATTTATCATAAGAAAAAAAAAAAGTAAAGGTTGTGGTATCAAACGAGGATAAAGCGTAAGTTTCATAAAAGTCTTTACTTGCAATAGAAAAATTTGTTTAAATGTGCGTTTGTCGAATCTGGTGCACACCACAGCTTAACATGTGTCTGCGCTAATAGTGCTCGTTTTGATTTGCATGGTGAGGAAGGTAGTTCAAATGCAGCATTTGTACTTTCGGTATAAAGATAAACGATTTTTTTGCCACCGCTATGCTATACTGAATGTAGTTTTGGATCCTAGATCGTATGTCTATTTTTCAATAAGAGAAACACATTGGACAAACACTTCTACGCCAGAAGTACGAAACTTCGAAGACAAACCCCTCCAACATCAGATATATTTTCTTCACGAAAGGAGAGCACGAGACTGTTAAAGCAGAATTTAAAACAAGATTTGACAGATCTAAATGCATTTCAGAAGCAACAATGGTTAATTCATATTTAAGAGCAACCTAAAAGTAGGCAACACAAATTTTCCCTATAAGCACCTAGATTTGAAAACCATTAAGATGAGAAAACGGCTCTAAATCGCTAAACCGATCTTAGTGAAAGTACACAAAAATCTTCAAGTCAATCAGTCTAGTTGGAGTCTAGTTCGGTTATCAAAAATTTTTAAAGCTATGAACTTGATTAAACATTGAAACATCGATGCAATGATGATTTTCTTTAAGCTAAAAGACATCGATGAATTTTTTCAATCGATGATGTTTTTAGCCCTTATATTTGATAAAAAAAAATAGAAGGCTAACATCGGCTACGCCGATGTTTTAAATACCCTTGCAGTTTTTGAAAGGCGCTACCATAGATAAGAAAAAGTTTTTCTCATAAGAACTAGTTTTTAGACCGATCGTTACATCCGATTTTGATAAATTTTTCCAGAATTGTGTGAAAGCATATAAAACTAATATATACCACGATTGGTAACGCTACGATGGAAAACAAAAAAGTTTTTCTTACAAGAATTGGTTTTTAGACCGACCGTTTATATGGCAGCTATATGCTATAGTCATCCGATTTTGATAAATTTTTCAAGAATTGTGTGGACGCATATAAAACTAATATATACCACGATTGGTGACGCTACGATGGAAAACAAAAAAGTTTTTCTCACTAGAACTAGTTTTTGGACCGATCGTTCCTATGGCAGCTATATGATATAGTCATCCGATCCGGCCGATTCCGACAAATGTGCAGCGTATTTTTATTTAAAGACTTTTTGCAAAGTTTGGTCAAGATAGCTTTAAAACTGAGGGGAGGAGATAGCATAGAAACAGACGACAGACGGACAGACGGACAAACGGAAATGAACTCAGCTCGTCATGCTGATCAAGAATATATATACTTTATGTGGTCGGAAATGCTTCCTTCTATGCGTTACAAACAACGTGACAATTTTAATATACCCTCTGCAAGGGTATAAAAAGACTGCCGGATTGGTTTTCAACATACGAAAAAGTTATATGACGTTGGAATGTGGAAAGCGATTCCCCGCTGGCTTAAATTTGAATTTAACGGTATAGAAAATATTTAGTAAGTATTTAAGAGTTTTGTAAAAGAAAAATATCCACAAGTTTTTAAAAACTCGAGCTACGGAGGGGGCATTGTGTATAAATCTAAAATCTTAACTATCCTCCTTTCTTTCTAAAATAATCTTGACCTGTCTGCATATATTTATTCGTTATCAAATGAAACCGAATGAATATTTTTTGAAAACTTTTTTCATCTTTTTTATTCGGTCACTCAATGGGTACAATTCGTAGAATAACTTATTCGAAATGGCCACCCTGTGCCTTCTAGCAACGCTGAATTCTCTCTGGCCACTCATCGATTAATGTGCGCAATTTATGCATTGGGAAATTTTCCACTACTCGGACAAGGGAGTGCTTCAGAGACATAGCCTCCAGAAAGGACCACAGTTTGTAGTACAATGGATTCAGGTCTGGGCTACCCGCAGCCCACTCCTCAGTAGAAATTTAGTTCGGTACATGGTTTTTTCCCATGTTCGAGTCGTTTTTGCCTTGTGAGCTGAAGCGGAGTCTTGAAGAAAGGTCCTCGGCTTGTTTGCAAATAATGTCGGGTTGAGAGACTTGGCAACCTTTTCGCCGAAGTTATAAATCTGATTTTTTATTTTTGCCAATCCAACAACACGATTTAAATCGAAAATTTTCGAGCGAGCCCCATTCCATGATTGCAAACTACTGATGCCAAAAACTTTTGATGCAGTAATTTAGCATAAATGTCACTTGTCAAATAACCGTTAAGTTGAAGTGAATGCGTTCAATAGTTCTCGAGAACAAGTGTGTTCAATTCGTGTACCAAAACAATTACATCTAGCTCTGAGCACGGATTGTCCATAGAGAGAGACGGACAAACACACGGACATATCTTCTTCGAATCAGCTGTTATTGCTGATCAAGAATAATGCTTTCTTCTGGTTGTTACATAAATTTCAACGATTTTCATATATAATCTGTGCCTTTTTTACAGATTATAATACTATCTTAAATATCTTGTCTCTTAAAGAAATTGAAAAGACTCCCAATTGCTATCGGGCCTGTCCGTAGAATTTTAAATAAGTAAACAATTTAAGGTATAGGTTCAAAACATTACCTGGAAGCCAAAATGACCTGGATATAAGCAAACAAATAAAGAAATATATTTTGCGCTTCATAAGAAATGTCAATGTCATTCTTAGTTGGATTTTTTTATATTTATTTTCAACAAGCACATCTTGCTGAATACACAACAAACACCAAATATCTGCCTTAGGCTTTAATTTAAAATTTCTCAGAAGTCAAAACTCATACAACATACCTTTTCTTAAGAAATGACAGCTCAAATTTTGCTATGATTATGAATTGGTGAAATTAGGGAAAATATTTAAGTTGACTAACTAACGTAAATACAAAAACGTAATACAGAAATATTTTCAGGAAAGTCGATTTTCAACTCCCAAAAAAAAAAAATAATCTCCCAATCTATTAAATAACTACATAAGAAAATAAGGAAATACCATAAAAACAAAAGTTCCCACTTACAGAATTACCTAATCCACATAATAAACTTTTCCCAGAGAACTTAGCTTTCTAGTAAAAGCAATTTAAGCTGCGCCCAGAAATAGGCAATATTAAATTTATATCTCTTTCTCTTGGCAAAACTTACCTTTAACAAATTTCGACTGATTTATGAACTTTTTATATCTTTGGCGCACAAAACTTGGAAACTTGTAAAGGACAGCAATGTAATTAAAAGCGGCGCGACAAAAGCCAAAACGGAAATGGGTTTTGCACACATGCCACACACACACACAGACACTCACGCACACACACACACACAGGCATACACACGCAATTAAGTTTGAATCTTTGAGGAATTTAATATAAATTAATTGATGAATTGCACTTATATATGTATGTGTATGTATGTAAGTATGTTTGTATGTAGCTATGCATACTTTAGGTCAGACTCGTACACGTGCTACTAAGCACGTCAAAAAACCGTTTCGTCATTTGCCGGCAACAAAACAAAAACACCCACCACACGTGCCGAATGTAACAGGCAGACTGAGTACATCTCGGCAGCAGCGACGACAGCAGAGGCAGAGGATCAAGCAACGAGTGCTGCAGCGAAACCATCCGCCCACCCGAGTGCAAGCACTCGCTGAACATTTCGTCTCAATTCGGCCACTCGTGATGCAAATTCTTAAAGCGCAGGCGTTTACTCTCACTCTGTTAAGGCACTGTTAAGTGTAGGTGTGGTGAGTTTTGCTAGTCATGTTAAAAAGAAGCAACAGTTTGGTGCTATTTAACATTAATTTTATTAAAAAATCCTCAATGAAATAAAATTTAAACAATTTCATTTTGTTTAGAGTAAGCACAAAATGGAATTCTGTTTTTGATTAGGTCAGAAATTTATTGCTCAAAAATTTAGTTTAAGTTTTTATCTTAACAGTTTTTATCCGCTGTTAAGTTGTCTGTTAACTTGCTATAAATTTTGGCTGTTAACAGTCTCTGGCACAGTAGCCCCTGCTTTTATCAGAACTCTACTTCTAACATAGCTTAAAACCATTTCCATATGTTTGGCCTCCAAGTACAGAATCTAAGCATGTTGTTCGACTAGTCGAACAGTCTCACCTGGCACTATCGTAGGTAGCATTTTTTGGACAACAGATTCGTGTTAAGTGGGTCTTAATTACCCAAGAAAAGAAATTTTTAACTCTAGAAAAAAAAAAACTTTTTTTCAGCGCGGCGTAAAATGGGCTTACAGTACTGACCTGTCTTGTTGCTTATATCAATTTTTTTTGTTCTTGAATTAAGAATTTGTTTACTTTAAATAAGTGCATAAAAGTATATTTTATTTGTAAACTTTATTGGCTTGACATTGCAAGGTAATTTCGTTATTATTTCAAAAACATCTTTTACTTCATAGAAAATGCTCACTAAGGGCGGGTTCACACTGTTCGACGCATGAGACATGATTATATAGAAGGCCCTTGAGTTGTCTTGTTTTCATTGTGAATAGCTTGTCATTTGGCATTAAAAACAATTTCGTGCATAAAATCCTTGTTTATTATCCGATATTAGTCTCCCAATCTTTTTTTTTTTTTTTTTCATATTCTGGCTATTCTCTTACAATGTATTTCGCTGGACTTTTTGTACCTTGTGTTGTTTTGTATTTTTTTACTTCACTTTCCTGCAAACATTTTGCCGAGTTTCTGATATCCCTCTTCAAAAAGACAGTTTGGCGATAGTTTTAGTTGAGCGTTTTATCTTTAAACTCTTTGGTTTAGCGACTCGCATGTAACAAAATTATTAAATGGTAAATTAGCGAAATGTTGTATCGCTTTTTTATCACCCAATCGGTAAAATAGATATATCCCTTAACAAGGAATGGAATTTTTCAATAATTGCCAAGTCAAATGATTTGGAGTCAAACAAAGTTTGTCAACTAATTTTCTATTTGCTAAGAATTGCATAAATAAGGAACTAAGTCAAATTGCAACAATAAAATAATTTCAAATTACACATGGTTGATTGACTACTTTATAGTTTTGGAAATACTCTTTATTTCTATAGCTTTATTTACCCAGGAGGAGAGGGTTTCCTATCTCCTTGAAGAATTGCTTTCGTATCCCCGAGAAGACTATTTGTTTTAAGCAGCAGGAAGAATCTCCGGGAAAAAGTGACTATTTTTATCCCCAGAATGAATCGCTTTCTTATCCCCAAGAAAATTGATTTTCTTATCCTTTAGAAGGCACTACATTTCTCAAAGAAGAGGCTTTTTCTTATCCCCAGAATGAAACGCTTTCTTATCCCCAAGAAGACACTTTTTTATCTCCAAATAGAAACGCTTTCTTATCCCGCAGAAGGCACTATTTCTTTTCTCTCAGTAGTAACTTTTTCTTATCTCCAAAAAGAAATGTTTTCTTATGACCAAGAAGAAACGTTTGCTTTTCTCCCAGAGGAAACGCTTTCTTTTTCGAAGTGTCCCAGAGTGGCACACTTCTTCCCGAAGTGAGATGAGAATGCGATAGGAATGCGATATCGCTTGAGTGAAGCGATGCCTACTGGAATCACATTCTTATCTTCCGCGATAAAAAATGATTGCAGGGTTATTATCTCCAATTATATCAAAATATAATCCTTTTATAATTTTAGTTTCAGCCCGTTCTTCCGGTTTTATCTTCCTCATATTTCTCCACATTATCATCTAATCTTTCTCAAAATATCTTTAAAATCATAATTGATTTTTGGATGGAACTGATAATATGATCAGTGGATGTGCAACAGAAATGCAAATTACGGTGATTTTATTGATGTTTCAGTTTTGTAGTTTTTTTTATGGTTGAAAAATGTTATGAATTCTCAGAAATAACGTCCGTTATTACATCACAGGGTTCTAACTTTAAAATTGTGCTTTTGTGATATTTGTGCGTGTAATTGGAAAGGTAGTGATAATTTATATAAATCCTATACTAAAAATGCAAAAGCAGAGCTGCATAAAAAGAGGTCGGAAAAGAAATCATTAAATCCTTAACGAAATCTACTTGGTTTCGCCAAATGTATAAGTTTCATTCCGTATGTAGTAGAACCAGTCTATTTCTTATTTAAAACAAACTGACTTTAAAGATTAATCAAAGTGTGTCTCTGACTCATTTTTGTAGTTTAATGCGATATATATATAAATAATTATCCAATCTATGTGCATGGCTCCGTTAAACCCAATCCCACATACTTAGTTAAACACTGACATGCATTTCCTTTTACTTCTTTCAATGCATGCGACTCTCTTTCTCTCTCTCTCTCTGTCAGCAATTGTCAAATTAAGTGAATGCGGCAAAAGATAATGCGTTGGCTAAATTGGTTTCAATTAAAGTAATTTGCATTTTGTGACATTTTAGTGGGCTGAATGGGTTTCTCGTTTGTTTCAGAAAACTCAATTTGTGCTGCCCCCTTTTTTTTTGCTGTTTGCCTGTTACTTACGAGACGCAATTGTCGCACATTTGCTGATCTTTAAGGGGCGGACTTTACATAATGCAACAGCTGGTTGAGTCCTCCTTATGAAGTTCAACAAATTATTGTGAATGGGATTTTTTTGTTTTGGTTTTGTTTTTTTTTTGGGGTTGATTTGTATGCAGCGCTAAAAGCTTGAAAAATGTTTTACCCGCACGTGTTTCCTGCGCTTTGATGGCAAAAACCTCACACAGACACAGTCCCACGCACAGACACACACACACACACACAATTCGAGATACATTATATAAATAAAATGGGAAAAAGAAAAGCACAACAATGAAATGCCAAGTCTGGGTTGGGCGGTTGACAGCGGCAGTTACATTACAATTTTCAGGCGTTGTATGGTGGAGAGAGGGGATGGGAAGCCAGAGCAACAAGGGTGAGTCAAGAGCCCCCCTTTCCCCAGCAGTGTGTGACATTTTTAGACCGAAACAAAACAAAAAAAAAAAAAAAGAGTGCTGCAATTTTTGAGTACCCGGTAATTGTGTTATGAAAGCGGGTATATTGCAATTATGATAAGTATAAATGAATCATTGAAATTATTTTGGACTCACCATTTTTAATTTTAATATAAAAAAGTCCGTATTTTGATTTCCTTGAAAACGTTTTTCAAAATTTTTTTTATTGATTTTTTAAACAATTTCTAAAATTGGAAAAATTTATTCAAAACAAGTAAGAAAGTCGGTCAAGCCCGACTGTAATATACTCTGTACCTGTTTGTATATAACTAATAACTTTAAAGTGTGGGGTCACACAAACTGTGCAAGTGCTGCCCATCACGATTACGGGCAGTGCTGCTCCAAGCGTAATTTATTTGATTTGAACGCTTTATAACTCGATATATCCTAAAAGTTCAAACAATCTGATCAGAAAACAATATTTGGTTTTGTTCAATTGGGGGGTGGTCCTCGTTCTCTGATGGAACAAGTAATGATGAGTAAAATATATGTCTAGAAGGTTCGAACAACCTAACTCCAAAATTGCGGGATATTTGAGGTGTTTTTCAAATTGCGGGGGTGGCAACTCTACTATCGTTCATCTGATCGGAAAACGATGTATGGGGGCTCCATAAGTAATGATGAGTAGAATATATGTACTCCAAAATTCGGAGGTAAGGTGAACAACCTAACTCCAAAATTGTGAAAGATATGAGTTTCTTTTTTCAATTTGCGGGAAAGGCAGGGGGCGTGGCAAAAATCAAAACTAAACTTGATCTGCCTGCAAGTATAACAAATATATCTTCCATACACCTCAAACCTCTATCTCTTACCATCTCTGAGATCTCTTCGTTCATACGGACTGACGGTCAGACAGACAGACAGACGGACAAACGGACATGGCTATATCGACTCTTCGTACCTTCGGTACAAAGTATAAAAAAAAGTCTGAGAAAAAATATTTAAAAAAATATTTGTTGATTTTTTAAAACAGAATCAAAAATTGGAAAAATTTATTTAAAAAAAAAACCAAAAAGTGTTTTTTGGTTTTTTTAATTGATATCTCAGGCTCTGTTTATCCAACAAATCGCTCGAAGAATAATTATTGTCGAGTTGCTATTGGCTTAAGTGTCTCATAAATGGGTATTAAGTATTCGACTCTCTTTCCACAATTCCTTTTTGTAACGCTCATATATGTGTATAAAGATTTGTTGGCACATTACAGACTCTAATGAATGGCAACACTTGAATGATTTTTGTTTCAACATTTACATTTGCGGGTGGAGGAGGAGGAGGTGGGGGCAAGTGCGTCATCCTGTCAACTGCAACTTTGAGTAGTGTAAACTTTTTGTAGATTTCCCCCAGCTGCAGTAAATCCTGCGAGAATGTGCGAGACAAACATCTAAATTGTTAACGTAATGCGACAAAATATTGAAGTCAGCAAGTGATGCCACACACACACACTCGCACACCTGCCACATCCTGTGGACTCAATTCAGTTGTGTGAAACCTGCCAGGCACGAATTCAATTTCGCGTCCACAGATGCCATTCACCTTCGGCACGTACAACTATCAACGTCAACAAGTTACCCAACAGTTGGGGGCGTGGCAGAAAACTAAAGTGGAAAACAGCAGTCAGACAATACAATTGCTTCCTTGAATGCATCTGAAGACGACTTAGAAGACGACGACGACATCTCACTTCCTGGGACATCCAGCAATGCTCCTGACATTTTATACTGAATTATTTATTTAGTTTTTCCTTTTTTTTTCTTCTTATTATTTTTCGTTCATTATATTCCTTTGTGCCATTTTTATTGTTCTGCGTTGAGCAGAAAAGTCAACAAGGTTGAAAATTGAAACCGTGCTAGCACTTTGCTTGCAGGATCAGTTTCTGCAATATAATTAAATGACCATGAAGTTCTTGAATTTGAGAAAAAAAATTGTTTGATTACCTTTGAGGATTTGTGCGCTGTACTAAAATTAAATATGACTGTGAAATATTTTCAATTTGTGGACACGAAAAGATGCCGCTGTATTCTATACACATTCTGTTGCTGCCGCTGCTGCTGCTGCTGCTCTGCGTTTACCCGTGGGAAATTTGCTAACAGAAAATAAAAGTTTCTGGTCAAGTGAGTGCAAAAGTTTTAAGTGACGCACTTTTTCTCATCTTTCTTGCTCTGCTTCTTCCACTGCCCTTTTTTGTCGTTCGACTTTGGTTAAGAAGAAGAAAATTTATTAGGCTTGACTTATGGGATATAAATCATGTATTGAATGTATGTAGTGTAGTGTAGTAAGGGAAGCATGTAGCATTTGATTATATTTTGCAACTGGGAGTTGGTTGAGATAAAATTGAGTGGCGAATGAAATTGTAGTTTTCAATGAGTTGGTGCTGTGACTTCTTAGAAAAAAAGTGTAGCAAGGTGAGGGATATCTGTCCGGATGATTTTATAAAAATTTAATTTAGGACGATGAAGTACAATGCACAGTAGAGAAGCTCCTTTTTGATCCATTTGTATTTTGGCAAATGCCTTTTTTTTTTGTTCAGTTAAAAACTTATACAAATTATTTTTGATTCATTTTGATCAAATCTTACCTATTGGACATACACACAAATAAAAAACACGAACTTTGTACTTGAATCAATTACAAACGGTGTCAATAGTACGGAAAGTACGAAAATATCTCGGAACGGTCTTGAATCCAGTATTTCGGGATTGAAAAAAACCTACTTGATATAAGAACGTTGTTTTTGAATTTTCGTACTCACCGTACTATTGACACCGTTTTTACTTGATTTAAGTTCAACGATATAATATCAAGTAAGATTTTTTTAATCCTGAAATACTTGATTCTTGACCGTTCCGAGATTTATTATTAAGTACATTTCGAACTATATTAAGATCTTTTAAATCATACCTTTAGGTCTTAAAAGTTTTAAGTCAATCCCGATTACCTCTTAAAACAAGGATTTGTGTACTTTAAATAATAACAAAATGTTTTTCCTTGAAATTTAATAAATTCTAAATTACACCCCAAAATATTATTGAAAACAAATTATTGCGTCGAACTGAGCATGCGAACAGTTGTTTCTTAGATTTTCAGTACAAATTAGTAGGCCACGTTCATGTCGAACTCGTACCGTTCAAAACGCTGCCTTTGCTGGCAGAGAAGAGGGACTGAGCAAACGGGCAGTCTAGGTTAGTTCGTTTATGATCTTATTATATATATCTTTATATCTTATTGCCTTCACCTAATCAAAATCCATGAAGGTATAACTGTAGGCCAGAATTCTACCATCCCTCCAGTTGGGAATTTTAAGAAGATTTTCTTGTTGATATATATTTTGCATTTTCCATTGCATACTTTTTTGGCTTGGCATTTTAAAATTATTTCGTTCTTAACCTAGAAAATGATGTACTTGAATTAAGAATGCGTTTTCTAGAATTTTTCGGCTAACTGTAAGTACGAAAAATTCTTGATTCAAGAATGTTTGTTCTCATTCAAATAAAATGATCGTTCGATTTTGGTTTTAAGAATGATTCATACACCCAGAAAAAAGTGTCATTCAAATTTAAGTATGTCCGTAATTGAATTTAGAACGATTTTTTCTTAAAATTTTGAGAAATTTTTTGTTCTTTTTTCTTGAATCACGCATTAGTCTTTCTTCAATTTAAAATAATAATAATAGAATAGAATTTTTAGTTAAAAGGAATTTAGAATCAAAAATCGACTTTCAAATAAGAATTTGGTTGTCTGATTTGGAAATTCCGAACTCTGTCAGCTTTTGAGATCATTTGTACTTGAATTTCCCCACCTTAAGTATGGAATTCTTGATGTTTTTTTCTGAGTGTACTAAATTTGAGTACACCCAAGAGCAAAATAGATTTGAAATGTGATGTATAAAACGGTATAAATTCCTTCCAGATCGTACTTGAATTCTGAATATATGATATTAGTCCGATTTTGTTTCTATATGCTAAAAATATGTTGGGCATAATAAAACTTAAATCTGGTAAATTTGATAGCGATTTCCTGAAATAACTGAGTTCTGAGCTTCTGAGTTTACTAAGCGACTTCTTCACTTGCTACCTAAAACTCATTTCGAGTTTGTTTAGAAGCATCTTTCAAATAAAATTTTATAAATTAAAGTAGCAGAGTATAATCAATCAGTATTAAAAAAAACTTTTCATATTTTACGCACAAAAAAAAAAAAATATACAAATCATGGACCTGGTAACAGATAATCTGGAGAACCTAATGCTTGATGAAACCGGGTAGGTTGTCCACAACTGTTGCACTCTCATTATTCTTTTAAACGTAATCCCAATCATACAACAGAACCAACAACAAAGAAGAAAACTTACCAAAGAAAGAGGAAGAAGACGAAACAGAAATCGTGCCAGCTGCCAACACTGACTATTCAGCTGAAATAGCCAAGATAGAGGAACTTTTTGGTGCTTTGGACTTTATAGATGAGCCCAATGAAGATTCCGAAAATGATAGTATAAACAGTTTTGGCAAACTTAAGGATCCCATATTTTCACATTTGCCTACCGTAAGTAATTGGGACTCAAATTCGGAAAATGATAGTATTCTCGACATTGATCTGGACTTTGATAATATTTTTGACGATGTGTCAAAACTATGCGAGATGGAGAAAAAATTGCAATTGCTTTATAGACCCTTCACCTGTGTCATGGATGTCAATTGTCGTTTCAATATGTATGAGTTATGTATCCTAATGTCTGATACCCGCTACGAGCCCGGTTTTCATCCCTCGGTCTCAATCAGAATGCATCATCCCAGTGCTTTGGTGAAAATCTTTGACGGTGGTAAAATGTTTTCATCGGCTTTGACAGCCGATTCGGCTAGGATAGCTTTGCTGAAGGTGGTGCGTAACGTTCAGGATCTGGACTATAAGGCAGACGTTAAGAATTTCAGCAAGAATATAGTTCATGCTTCGTTTTGTATGCCCTTCAAGTTGGATTTAGAAATGATGATTGAGCTGCATGGCGAGGAGATATCATATAATCCAAAGACTCGTCCATTTATTACCTATAAAATCGAAGATAGTGAAATCAGATTTGCCATATTTCCCACTGGTTATGTCTTGGTGTTGCACTCAACGAAGCACAGTGAGACCCGTGCGGCCATATCCGGTTTTCTGCCCATATTGGCTCAGTTCAAGAATGGTTATCCCACAGCCGCTGAGAAACAGGGCCTACTCTGTGGTGACATATCCTATAAATTGCTCTGGGAACATAAACTGGAGGATGACAAGGATGGCTTACTTCTTCATTCCTGAATAATGTTTACATTTTGTTCATTTTTCTCCGTTTTGGTACATTTGTCATAAACCAAAGTTCGCTACGTGCAATGTTTGTGCAGTTTGCTAAAGTTGGCAACTTGTTTAAATACGTGATTTATTTACCATCCAGATGCTGCAAGTGCTGAAGCGACCACCAAACAACTAGTGCCACTGTACTTGGTGGTTAGACCGGGAAAATAGAGGTCTACACCCACAGCCACCACCTTGCTCAAAAAGTTGTCAAAACGCACACAAACACGCACACAACACAACACACTATATACAGCACACACACACAAACAAATTGCAACAGAAGTTGCAACAACTCGGAGGAAAAGCAGGCTGCAACAGGCGCTCAGAATATTCGTACATAAATCACAAAACATTTCCACAAGTTGGGAGAGAAAATGTCACATTATGCGAAACAAGTTGCGTTGTTGGAAGCTACGTTTTACACGTGCTATAAGCACCCAGCAACTGACTTTGGTTAACTGGTTACTGAACTTGAGCTTTTCCTTATAATAAATGATTGATAGTCTTCAAAAAAAATACTGCTGCTTTTAGAAAAAATGCATGGTCGCCTATACTCGCATGCCTCTTTTGTTGTTGCCTAGCTTGCGTTTATACTTGAGAGCATGCGAAATCACAGTCGGAGCTCGCGGCTCACCGAAGAATTTTTGGACAGATTTACAAACCAACCGTAGTGCAACCGACACATGAGTGTTTTCGTTGCAAAAATCATAACTTTTAAACCAAATGACAAAAAATCGAATAATTTAAATGGCATAAAATAGAGAACACTGTGCAAGAAAAAAAAAAAAAAAATTAATTATTTACAGTAAAATTTAAATATATTTTGTCCAAGGAATCGAACTGCATCATTAGTTTTATGAGTTGGAAACGATGGCAATATAATTTTTTTTTAAAGATAAAATTTTTCTAAATTGTAAAAAAATTATATCTGATTCTTGTGAAATCTAAATAAATAGATTTAAATCTTCTCTAATTTACTACATTTGCAGATTTTCAATAACATTGCGCTTTCAAAAGATATGGTCCAAAAAACTACAACAATTGCAACAGTTTTTAGATAAAATTTTTTACAATAAATTATATTTTTTTCAAATATTGAGAAAAAATTACAATTAAATCATTTTTAATGTCTTCCGTTTTGTTCTCCAACAATAACTTGATTTCTACTTAAATCTTTCCTAATTTAAAGTCATTTTGGTAATAAAAATGATTTAAAAAATTGTTAATTTCTTTTAGATTTTAATCTATAACTTTTGAATGCGCAAGATATCGAAAATCTGTGAATGTATTAAATTAGAGGACATTCACGAGAATAAAATACCATATTTTTAAAATTTACAAAAAAATTGTGATATCCCAAAAAATACTGATGTAGTTCGATTCCTAAGGCCTGAATTACTATCACAGTGTAATTATTCAACCTATGAGAGTTTGAAAATAGTGAAAAAATCAATTTTACAGTAACTAAAAAAATATTTATTACAACTTTAAATTTTCTGTTTCAGTTTTTTAGATTTTATGTTTTATTATTACCCAAGAAAATTAAAAAAAATGTATTTTTATTTTTTTTTTTACTCATTAAAGAAAATGTACATTTAATAGTGTCTTCACATGCTGCAGAGATGAAAAAGTGGATCGGAAGATGGGGCTAACAGTTGAAGCGGACCTTATTTTGCCTGTATTTTCCAGTTTCGGGCAGCTGGACCTTTTTGAATTATGTAATGGAATAACAAAGTTATTTTGAAAATATGGTATACATGTAAAATAAATTTTTTTTATTTTCCATCAAAGTTGGAAAATAACAAAAAAAATTAACAGTTGTAATGCTAGCGAAAGCAAAGAGTATTTTTTTTAAACACTTAATAAATACATCAATCAATAGAAGGAAAAAATATGACGACTCGGTTCCTAGTTTTCGTGATATTCTACCTGAAGTGGACCGAATTACCAAAAAAATTTATTTTTTTTATAAACTTAAAATTGTCCAAAGTTAGGGCTATATCTATTAAAATAAAAATCGCATTTTATTAAACTTGCATGTTTGAAAGTCAGGGGAAGAATTTTCTATAAGATGGATTCAAAATACAACATTTCGTAGGCTCACATGCAATTTTTTTCTTCTTTCTTCTTCTCATCTCTTCTTTATCATCTCTCCTTCCCACACAATTCAACCAGAGCAGAAGTCGAAGTACTTAAGTAGTAAAGGTCTACTAGATTATCAAGCCTCAGGTTTGTATTTCGAATTCAAGTCGTATGAATGTATATGTTACTGACAAGCAAATCTGTGGTTACTAGATTTCGTGTTCCTTTCTATCGAATTGAATTAACTTGGGATTGAGCAATCGGTTTTAGCTGCTCAAAACAACAGAATCTAGTTTATTTTAATGATCTAGTTTTATACCCTGCACGCATAAAATTGTGCAAAAATTAACGTAGTGGTGCAAATATACTTATGTAACAGACAAAGAGAAACATGTTTGCAAATGGTATCAAATAAATAACCAATCTAAAATAAAAAGCCCAAAAAGTAAAGCGAATCCATTTTGTTTATAAGCCTCTTGTATTAGCCGTTAGAGAAATAATTATTCCCTTCTAAAATGTAATTACCATAATCCGAACAAAGCTTTTTATTGCCAAAATATATATATATTGTAAAATTTTTGCAATTTTTCCATATGGATTTAGTTTGATCATTAAATGTAACGATTTGTTGGCCAGTTGCCATCGAGTTGACTCGATGCTCCATTTGGGGTTGCCTCATTTGGGCCGACATAAGCTGCAAAATAAATTGCAAAAATTATTTGAGCATATTGGTTAACCATTGGCTCTGGCACGTACCACGGTCGTTTGTGTGGACGTTTTGCAGAGTAAGAGATGGGCCAATTTGGGAGCAACGGCTATGACGAATTCTGTATACCTTTCGAAAATTACAAAACTTCCTGTTTTGAAGCAGAGAAGATGGCAAAATTTGTTATAAATTTTATTTAACGCTTTTTCCCCACTGGTTCAAGAATTTTTGGATGTGTTAACTTTTTATTAACCAAATTCGTTTTTTGTCAATTACGTTGAATAAAGATTTCGATAAAATAACTCTGATGTTTTAACTTTGTTCTGCGATTAAATTTTTACTTTTGCATATTAAAAAGTTGATGATTTTGAAATTTTAATGCAGGTTGAATAACATAGAGGAGGTCCACATGCTCACCATTATTGTAAAGTTATACGAGGCCCCTTCCAGTCTTTATTTGGCCATACTCCATATGAATAGAAACACTTTTGAAAAGCTTGGAGAGCTGAGTGCTTCTTCTTTTATATGAAGCATTGTACCGAAATAAGTTTTATGCCATCTGAAATAAGGCCTATAATTGATAACAGTAAATTCTGTTAAATACTCGCTCTCCAAAGTAACGAGTATATCGAAGTGGGGCAGTACCCACTCTCATTTCTTTCAACTTTCTTTGACTTTCTCTAAAAAATTAGTGATGTGATTGATATATCGAATTAATTCAACTCTGATTCTGACATTTCTGCGATTTAATAAAAAGTGAAAATGATGTGGCATTTAATTTGTTCCGAATTGAGTCCTGACTTTGAAGTCATGTGGGCACAAACTGAGGAGGAGGTAAGTTTTTTCTAAATTAATAAATATGTATTAAACTAATCCTCCAATAGTTGCCCCCCGAATTGCTGGAGATTAAATGGGAGGACATGCAGCCACGTCGTGTTCCACCATCAGTTCCCTTGGATGAAAGTGAAGTCAGATTGATTAAGGCCTTTAAGAGAGAGCATTCGCTATATGCCGCTCAAGCTCCTGCAGATCAGGAAATATTCCGCTACCGAACTATGTGCAAGAGATGTTTGCTCTTCACACCACTCTGCCAAATGCTTGGACATCATGTGAAGGAATGCGATGCCGAAAAGCTGAAGCTAAAAGCCCAATCCACGACCACACGCACGACTAGATAAACAAATTTTAACTCTAGTTTTTAGGATTTCTTTAATGGGTGGCTTGCCTTAGTAGTTCGCAAAATTTTATGTGGTGGTCCGACGGGCAGATTAGGTTTGGCAGTGGGAGCGGGAGCCTTCTCAGTCACCAGCTCCATTTCGGGTGCCACTTGACAAGCTCGCCAGGGTGGCAACAGCAGACTTGGCTTGTTCTTAATCGGCGGCGTCGGCAATGGACCCTGCAAGTGTCTCGTTTGTAACTTGGGTGGCTCGAAATCCTGTATTTTTTTCAATCGAGTAATTCGGATGTCCTCTACATCTAGTTTGGATTTATGCATCAAGACGGCAAATCGATGAGCCTCCACCAATTGATCTCGTGTGAGAGCTAAACAAGAACTTAAATGAGTTGTTGTTGTCGTGCTTAGTGCCAGCATAAAAACTTACTGTACGTCAGGTCTAGCAGCAGTCTACGAACTTCCGAATTGACTTGAACATTTTGACTTTTGATCACACCATCCACGAAGGACATGTCGGCGTCTACATCTGCGTTTTCCTTGGTTAGCTTAAATTGATTGTCCATCTCTTGAAGCGTATGCGTTTGAGATAACTGTACGTTTGGAATGACTTATCAATTGACAAGGGTTGCCATGGAGTGTTAAACTGAAGAGGAGACCACGCTTAAGTATCGATACTTTTTTAAGTACGAGTAACTATCGTACTTATTTCAGAGTTAGACAGGCCGCATCATTGTCCAAGATGCAAAAAAATGATGGTAGTATTTAAACCGCAGCAGCATCATTGAAACAGCTGTTCGGCATGCCGATATCAAAATCAGCTGCTCGCTATCGCTGCCCCGATAAAATACTCGATATCAGTCAAGATACGGTCACTCTTTCCGCATCATCTTTCTAAAGGTTTACTATAGATAACAAATCCGCACCTTCCGTTTAACGGAAAAATTTAATGATGCGGCCGTTGAAAACAGTCGATAAGGTCAGTGTTGTAAAACACACCATAAGGGTGACCATATTTTGTTAGAATATTTGTTATAATTTGGTGCCAAAAGTGTAATACGATCTTAAAAAAGAAGTATATTGAAAGAATGTGCGATTTAACACATATATATATACAAGCTGTTCTTGCAGACCTTGTCCTGCCCGCACGCTGGCATGCCTGCTCTTTCCTGCTCAACTATATATATGACACAAAATTTGCGAATTTAGCATCTCAATGGAATGGACGTTTCTGAAGGAATCTTGAGCATCCGTGGATGAAAACCAATTTTACTATGAAAATGAACGTTCAAATTAATATCAACGTTATATATCTACATATAAAATCTACACACCAAATTTCAAGTATAAATCTTAAATCATATCTGAGAAATGGCCCTAAAGCGCTTTGGAGACAGTTAATTCTGGTTCGAAAACGGTCATGATATGGTTAAGTGAGTTTATCTCTCAACCTACACACAAAAGTTCAAGCTCCTAACTTAAATAATTACTGAGATATTTATCCGAATCACTTTAAAAACTGGTTTAAAACCGGTTTGTCTCCAGGAAAATAAATAACTCCATATTATCAATCCAAACACCAAATTGTAAGGTTATAGCTTAAATAATTTCCGAAATATGGCTCTAAGCCTCTTTTGAACCAGTTCAATCTGGTTCGGAACCGGTACTGAAACTGTAAAATGATTAACTCCATATTACTCAACTAAACACCAAATTTCAAGTTTAAGGCCTCCTTCCAGATGACATAAAAATGTATTTCGGCACAATTTTCCATTTGAATAGAAACATTTTTGAAAAGCTCTTAAAGCATAATGCTTTTGAAAAGCTGTCTTATTGAGATGAAGTATAGTACCGAAAGAATTTTATATGTCATCTGGAATGAGACCTTTATATGTAGCTTTAAGAGTATCAGAGATATAGCTCTGAACCACCTTTTGAACAGGGTTTAAGTCGATTGCAGTGCCACCTATTGAGTATAATTGTTAACCTAAACCATCTACGGACCCAAAAAATATTTTTAAATATATAGATTGTATGGAAAATTTGAACATTTAATTCAAATTAAATGGATGTCCGGCAATAAATATTATTTCAAAATTCGGGATCCTTCGAAGAGTAAGCAAATATATCTGCCAAGAAATTTTTATTTAATATCTATGTTTTTCTTAGAGAAATAATCAAAGGATAATTTTTTTTTTTAAAAATTCAGTAAGAAAAGCTTTATTATTCCTTTGAATATACTTTTTCCTATCTTTCTTATCCCTCAGAATTGATGACACGTTTTCTTATCCCTCAAAATATACTTTTTACTGCCCACCAAAAGAAACGGATTCTCACTTTTCAGAAGTGTCTTCCCGATGGGAAATGGCCTCAAGCGATACCAACTGGATGAAACGCATTCTTATCCTCCGCGATCAACATCGTTGTCATGGATATATACACAATAATTTAAAAATAAATATTTTCCCCAACACACATACGTATATTCATCAACATTGCATTATCTGAAGGTCACTTATATTGATTAAATCAGGAAAAGTATATCCATGAATGCAAATTTAGAAAATTGTTAAAATAATCCAAAACAAAGTCACACACACACATAAATTCCAATCAACGTTTAAAAAACGGCAAAGTGATGGGCAATATGCCCTTTTGTGGCTGTATTGGTGGTGGGTTACCACCATTTCTCGAATTAAAAGGCTTTATACGCTCCGTTCCATCTTTGTTCACTATTAACACTTCGAAATTCCTTTGATTGATCACTAAGCGTTTCTGTACCTCATTTATGCATTTATCCAATATATCCAAACCTTGGGCTCGATTCAAATCGGGTTTCCAAAGCGCTTGCAATATGCCATTACAAAACAAGTTGCCCGCACCATAACTAGCCGAGTTCATTGGCATTGCGGCTCCATAGGTATTGATGTAATGCAAAGAGGGACCATCATTTGGATCATAACCAGCGAGTAGCATAGCCACCTGATAATTGGAATTATTTCGCATAAAGTTGGCCATTTTATTGCGAGTGAAATGCACTGCAGCCAGTGGACTCATATCATAACCATTTGCGATTTGATAAAGTTTTAAATTTCTCGATACAAAATCAGTAAACTGAATGGAATCACCACTATCACCCACTGTGGCCAGCAAAGAGAAGTCCGAGAGCTGATGGATTTTCGATTGATCTGTAAAAAAGAGAAAATTCTAAGAGATATATTTATGAGGATTTATTTTTAACTTACCATCACGTATGAAATATATGGACTTGGCTCGCATGGTATCCGAGGCTAGCATGACGAAGTCCTTACCCTTGAGACCAACGATGGTTTCCAAAGTCATTTTTGCTTTTGTTTTTGAATTAAATTTGAATTGTAAATATATATATTTTACAACTGACTGTACTTGTTTCTTGTAATGAAGAGAATGATTGTAAATTCAAGGAGTATTCGTTTAAGGTTAGCATATTGATTGAAAACACAAAGTAGGCAAAGTCTACTGAAGATAAAACTGGGAGGGACATAAAAGAGATTGCATAGAGGAGCAGCTTGATATAATCATAAATATACATGTCCTAGAACCAAATGAAACTTGCTCTATTTTTTAAAGATTTTTTTAAATTTTCTGTAAAATTTTCAAAATTTTATTGAGTTTTTCAAGACATTGTCATACATTTTTGATATTTCAGTCTCTAATTATATTTGCTTCATGACCTTTAATTTTTGCTGATTTTGTTTATGAGCGTGTGTTCCTGTTCTGTTCCTTTTACAACATTCAAACATTCCACATTTATTTGGGGGTACTTAAAAAGCACTCACTTTTGTTTCATTGAAAATAATTTCAGCCATTTCCGCACTTGAACACGCTCGACGCTGCATTTAACTGTCTGTGAGCACTCTCCCTGCTCCACGCTATTGTCTGAAATTTTAATGTGATGGAAATTTGCGCAATTCTGAATAATTATCTCCATCTATTTTTTGTTTTTTTTTTTTATGAAATGAAAATATTTCCGCCATTAAAAACATATTTTCTAGGACTCTTGATATAATGGTGATGTCGTCCGCCCTCTTGCGCCTACCCAAGCTTGCTGAAAATATTTATGCTGCAATTAAAATAAAGCAAATGACAAGCAAAGAGAGTGATAAAAGCAAAAGAGGTGGCAATCACCTTGAAAATAAAATTAGACTTTGATGGAAGAGTTCAGCAATCAACATTTTTGATGTAAAAGAAACAACCCACAATTGTATACCAAAATTTGACGCTACATTCTGTTCTTAATTTTCCGGACCAACTCTATTTATATAAAAAAAAAATATAATTTGAAAATAATTTCAAAAATTGACTTTTCCACAATTTATAAAATTTTTACACAAAATGCTCTAAAACAAAAAAAAATCTTGTGTGTTGATTGGGGGGGAGCATGACTGTGTGCTCTAAAGATGCTACATCATGTCGTCATTTAAAATCGCTACCCAAAGTCTTATTCAATTCAAGACCACGGATAAGGACGATAAATTAAAAAGAATTTTGATGTTCTTTAATGTCGACATATCGAAACGATTACGTGAAGATTATAAAAACTTTGTTCATGGCAAAAGTAAGTAAAATTAAACTTTTTCTCAATAACTTATGAATAAATAATTATTTTACTAGGACGCAATCCTGGTGGCGGCGTGGATAAGTCAGCTAATGAAAGTTCAATGCCAAACAAATTCTATGCCCATTGCAGTCACAATAAAAAGCGAAATGATGCCCATCATCAGGAACATAAAAGAGTTGCACTTAGCCCAAGAGATACGTCTGATTATAGCAACAGACGTAGACACTTTCACTATCGTCCGCAGAGATTAAATCAAAATCGTTTCGAACCTCCAATTTATGACAACTATGAGACAAATAGAAGACCTTCTATACCAGAGCCCAAAGAGCACGAGTTGGCCTTGGCACCCACATATCCTAATGCTAATCTGGAAAGTGATTACAGGCCAATGGAGGTGTCGTACCTTGAAACTGAAGATCCCAGATTTAAAGCTCATTATGATTATTACCGAAGAGCACCAAGACCCGTTCCTGTGCCTGATTACTATGCCTATAGGGAGAGACTGCCAGCAGCTGCCTCAACTCCCATTACTTCATCAGCTCATTATAGAGCATATGGCCCAATACCGACTTATGGCAGAGAGTATAGACAAGCTTCGGGTTCGATTGCACCCGAATATCCACCTATTGTCTATAGACACAACAGTTATTATGCTCCAGAGTTGCCACAGCCCTTAGCTGATCAAGCTCCAGACTTTGCTTACGATCAATATCAACCAGCTATGCCATACCCCAAGGAATATCATTATAATCAAGTAACCATACCTCCCCCCAAAGAATACGAGTATTACGAGCAGAGTCGTCCACCGAAAATTCCTTTAGTACCTATAAGAAACCACTATGGTTTATGCGAAGATCAAGAGCCTGCATATAAGTATAGAGAGAAAAGATTGATAACCCCTATAGAAGAATATGAAGAGTCTAGCACTCCTCAAGAGTCTTACGATTATAGAGTAAAAGGGTCTATCCCACCTTCTTTGGAATTTGAAGGGACTAGCATTCCCCGAAGAATATCTGATGATGATAGAGTGAAAAGATCTACGTCACCTTATGAAAAATTTTACGATTATAGGGAAAAAAGGTCTATACCAACTTCTTTGGAATATGAAGGGGACTAGCATTCCCCGAAGAATATCTGATGAAAGAGTGAAAAGATCTACGTCACCTTATGAAAAATTTTACGATTATAGAGAAAAAAGGTCTATTCCACCTACAATGGAACATGAAGGGACTAGCTTTCCCCGGAAGTCTAATGAGGATAGAGTGAAAAGTTCTACGTCACCTTATGAAAAATCGTACGATTATAGAGAAAAAAGGTCTATACCAACTTCTTTGGAATATGAAGGGACTAACATTCCCCGAAGAATATCTGATGATGATAGAGTGAAAAGGTCTACGTCACCTTATGAAAAATCGTACGATTATAGAGAAAAAAGGTCTGTACCAACTTCTTTGGAATATGAAGGGACTAGCTTTCCCCGAAGAATATCTGATGATGATAGAGTGAAAAGGTCTACGTCACCTTATGAAAAATCGTACGATTATAGAGAAAAAAGGTCTATACCAACTTCTTTGGAATATGAAGGGACTAGCTTTCCCCGGAAGTCTAATGAGGATAGAGTGAAAAGGTCTACGTTACCTTATGAAAAAATCGTACGATTATAGAGAAAAAAGGTCTATACCAACTTATTTGGAATTTGAAGGGACTAATATCCCCCGAAGAATATCTGATGAGGATAGAGTGAAAAGGTCTACGCCACATAATGATTATAGAGAAAAAAGTCCGATTCCACCTACAATGGACCATGTAGAAACTTGCATTCCCCGAAATTCGCACGATTATAAAATAAATAGAGCTAGATCACCTAACTTGGTATATGAAGAATCTGGTATTAAAAGATCGACGTCAGATTCTTTAGAATTCAAAGGGTCTTACGATTCCAATAAGAAATGGATTACGTCACCTGCCAAAGAATATAATAAATATAAAAATAGTGGGTATAGCACACCACAAAAGTCTTACGAACCCAAGTCACCATCGAAAACCTGCGCTAAAGAAATAATTTTCAATGACAAAATTAGAAAAGAACATGATCATGTCTTAGCTCCCCCTAAATCAACTAAAGAATATCATCATAATGATACAAAATATGCTGCTTCTCCTAAAAAACCTGCTTCCCCACCTCTTAGAAAAAAAACCTCTGTCAACTTTATGGATGATCTTGAAATACCGCATAAAATCTTAAAACCAACCAAAACCAAAATTCAGTCACAACTTCCTCGAAAATCTTACATTGACAGAGAAAGTCGTCCGTGTGTACGTTTTTCGGGTATGGAAATACCTTATAAACCCAAAACTCGCCAAACCAACAGACACAATTCTGGTTGTGACATACCAGAAGCTAAAATCCAATGCAAATCCCAAGTCTCTCAAGAATCTCAGGTCTCATTTCGTCCCAGCTGTCGATGCTCCTCAGAAACACGACATCCTTCTCGCAAAACACTCAAACAACGCATTTCTGGTTTTTTAAAGAAGTCCAAGCTCTGCCTTAAGAAATCCAATATATTCAAAAGTAAATCCTCGCGTGTCTTGAAATGTTACAAACCCACGCGACATTTTCTAGATGCTCATACACAATGTTCAGATTGGCAGAGTAATACCGAATCAGCAGTCAAAGTTCCTAAGATCCATAGGCAGAAAATCAAAAGAAGTGCCACTTCCTTGGTGGTACGAAATAAACGCCTACCGCATAGACAACGCAAAAATATTATATGCTGTGCCACATTGACAAAGAGTCGTTGTAATACGGCAAAACGTAGTCGAGTTGTATACCCCACGGTATATAGGGGAGAAAGTTATCACCACAGTCGAGAACGCTTGCCCACGGATGAGGAAAACTATGGGGAATATGCCATGTTTAATGCATCAAGTAATAAACGCACGAAGGTAAATAACGTTGAGTATGAAATGTGCGGAATTTGTAAAAGCAAAAGTGAATATTGCAGAGAACAAGAAGACGACCAAGAAATGTGCCCCAGAGTATCCAGTGGTAGCTGTAATAGTTTTCAAGTTGAGACGGATAAAACGGAATGTGGCAAAGAACCAATTAATGTATGCCTTACCATACGCACCACGGATGTCAATTTGACGGGACCACCCAAAATCATATCCACAATGGAGGTGTCAAACAGATCGAGTAGTAAAATCAAGAATGGTCAAGATTTGAAAACCTTTCAGTTTGGTCAAGATAATGACAGCATTGGCAAATGTAGTCTTTGCTCTGAAGTATCGGAGTGTTGTGAGAATAACTATGCAAATGTAAGAGCTAACAAAAAATCCTGTTCGCCCAGTGGTAGTCAATGTTCCACTCAGAGTGACTTCAGCAGAAAATGTAGACCAAAAAGTAGTCAATGTTCTCATAATTTCAGTAGATCCTGCCGACGACATTATTCTAGAGAACTTAATCCCCGAAATAGTTTAGAGATGCTCAGCAATATTATAAAGCCCTCGCGACCAAGTTGTATAAGAAGAGATCATAAGGAATTGGGCAGCAGACCTTCGAAGCGTGTTAGTTTGGTAACGAACTGTGTAGCTGACAAAGACACCGTTAAATGTTGTTCCAAGCAATCCCAAACCTCATTTCGGAATAATGGCAACAACATTGATAGATGTCTCAAGGAGCAAAGTCATCACAATATTGCGGATGTTTCACCTAGAAAAGCAAGCTCAAGGGTTCGCTTTGGTAATACCGTCAGTTCGCGGCACTCAAGTAGAAGACCCAGCCTGGTGGGCAGTTTGGATTCTCAAAGAAATCAAGTACCTAGTCCAAATGGAAGTTTGTGCTCTAACAATTCATCCAGAAAAAGTTACCGTGAATCAGGAAGTGTTCATTTTTTGCAAACTAAAAGATCCTGTCATCGAGCGAGTAAGAATAATTGTTCCCATCCAGCCAGTATTAGCTCAGACTCTTCACAAAAAACTTTGTGCTCTCACAATGCCAGAAGTAACAGCTCACAATGTGCTCCAAGAAAATCCAACCACTCTAAAACTTTGCCGAAAAATACCGCCTCCAACTGTTCGAGACATGCCAGCTGTGCTAGCTGTAAGAAAAGCAAACAAAATTTACAACTTACTCCTTTTAAACCGATGCCTGATTATTCTTGTAATTTCTCTGCACTGCCTTGTCGGGATATTACAATGCCAAATCAAAATATCGGCTTATGCTGCCCCAAACTGGTCAGTGAGTGGAATCAGGAGGCCTGTCGGCGTCACAGTATTGTAGAGGAATTGAAGAGAGAGCTGTTGGAATCATTGCGAAGCGAACAACAGTTAGCAAATCAGCTAAATTATCAAAGACCCACACCGCATATTATGTTCTTACCCTGCGTTCCAGATGGGTTATGCCAAACGAATACGAATAGGTATAATCTCCCCAATGCCTGCCCAGCTGCTGTATGCTGGAAACCGTACTCTAATTTAGCCGGTCCATCACAAATGTTGCCTAGATAAACTCGGAAATAATTCTACAAAATATATATAAAAGAAGGGTTTGAAGTTAATATTAGACTTACATGAAAATAAATTTATTTATCAACAGCGAATAGAAAAAACATTTTTTCTTTGGACGGAGTAGCTCGCAGAGATAATGCTAGGAGCAAGAGAACGTAAATGCATGGTACGCTTGGTACTCGATACAAAATTATCTCGACATCTAGATTATTACTCGAGCGAACCAAATGACATGATTGTCTTGAAACAATTATCTAACAATCTTGTCTTGTGTGATTAACCAAGGCGACGGACACATACAAGTCCGAGTATGTGCCAGAAAATTAATATACATCGTCTGGACCTTGGACCTATATAAGGTAAGGTCAATAAAGCCTGCTGCCTCTTTTTGAGGTACCAATGCAGTGGTGAAGTTCGTGCTCATTGGTAACCCGCTCGCATGGGGAATTTGTGATGACTCTACCTTATATTATTTTACCATGGTCTGGAACAGAGTTGGGCGCTGGTATGAAAATTCGATGCCGTCTGGTTTGAATAGCGAAACACGTATATGCTTTTCTGTCCCAAGACCAATACAATACAATCCCGTTTTAATTTCTTAATTTCAATTCCTAATCCAAATATTCAATTCAATCCCGTCCCAATACCAATTTGGGTTCAATCTACAGAATTTTACGAAAATATATAAAAATTTTCAATTTTATTATGATGGAAAGAACTGCTTAATATATTGCTTCCACATTCCATTTGACCATTTATAAAAACAGGAACAAAAAAATATTGATATCATGAATTAAACCCATCCCGATCCGATCCCCAAATGTTAAAATAGTTCAAGTCTAGAACCGATTTCGCATTTTTTTTGATCCCGCGGGAATCCAGTCCAGCTCCCAACTCTAGTTCACGTTTAGGACCACGTTTACCGATACAGAAACTTTCCAAAACCAAATGCACACGTTCGAAAATAAAGTAAACGTTGTAAAATATTATTTGGCTACGCGGTGTACGATATATTTGTCTTCTTTTTATCGTCAGTTTTCATTTTACAGTCTTGTAAAGTGTAAACCGGGACAGGCCTAATAAACATTTTGTTGTAAAAAGGACCAGAGGTGTAGAAAGATCGTGCAAAACTGAATAGTGAAAAAGAGTAATGAGAAAGAATTGAGGCAGAAATGAAGAAGCAATGATTATTCAATTAAGGCCTCAAAAAAAAAGGTTGGCCATGATTCCGGGTAAATGAGGTTATGATCAGAATTGATGTAACTCTGGCCCGTACCTCAATCATATTTAAAAAATTTTTTTTTTTTAATTTGACGGCAATTTAAAAAAATATATTTTCAATTTTTTTTTAGTTTAGTGTAAAAAATATTTAAAAAATTTTTTCCTCTTGATTGAGGCACGGGCCAGTTTCTCAATTTGCGTCGATCAAAATTGGTTTAGTAGAACAGGCGCAATCATGGCTACCAGGTCAAAAAACGCGGTTTCGAGAAAAACGCCCTTAAAGTTTTGATTAACGTAAAATATACGCACTTTAAGAAGAACATTGCTTCACTAAAAAGGTTATATCTGGTAAGTTATTTCGAATTTTGTAAAATGGTTTGAGTGGGATGAAAGGTGAATGTCCAAGCTAAAATATTAATGCAAAACAAAAAAAATCAAAACAAAAATTTTTTAAACGTAGAAGACCCCCTTAAGTCAGACATTATATGTAAATTCTAACATATGTATTCAAAATGGTATATCTTCGTTAAAAAAATTCGCAAAATGATCTGGAACAATTTATTTTGAAGCTAGAGAAAAGTTCTTTACGCTAATATCAAGGAGATTTACAAAACATAACTCTAAAACGGTCAAATAGTCCCAAATTTACATAACATAGTCCAAATTACAAAAAAATCCAATGTGTTGAAGCATTATTGCCAACAGTCAACTGAGTCAACAATTACTGAAACCAAGTACGTCATAGTTTCATCAAGTATGTTTTTCCAAGTACAAAATACTTGAATCTAGTATACTCGGACTTTAAAAATGAGTACGAAACATACTTTAACTTCAACTTGTATGGGAACTCGAACTCAGGATCTCGAGAACTGAAGACGATGGCGAGCGACTTTACGCATACGACCACTGAGTACATTCGAGTCGAGGTGGCTTATGACAGATAAATGAAGGCAGTCATATGTTAAGCTTAAAGTTTACAAGAGGCCTAGTTGAGTAGATTGAAAGACCGTTGTCTTAAAAGCCAAGGTCGTGAATTCGAGACCACTTCCAATCAAAGCTTTATACAATTTTTTTTTGGCTTTTGATGCTGATAAAGAATGTATATTAATACTAAATATATGGGCTCGGAGATGCTTTCTTCTGTCTGTTAGAAAAATATTATACACTTTTTCTCTTAAACGAAAATTAAAAGACACACGAGCCAATGGATTGGGAGAAGTTCATTCTGGCCCTTTGGGGGCTGTAAAGCCAGATATTTATTTATTTTATTTATTATACTCTTTTTACTCGACAAGTAAGCGAAACGCATACCAGTTACCCTTCTTCTACCAAAAAAAAATCTTTATCACATCTCAAATTTATGAGTCCATGTATCTGCTGTATTTTTCTTTCAAGCCTATATAAATCATATAAATACAATAGAGACCTTAAACTCTCTGCAGCCTATACAAATTAGTTTAATTTATTGTTATACATTATTTTTTTCTTCAGTTTTATTTGATGTTGGGTGCCATTAAGCTTCGGCTTTTGGGTCACGTTTCTATTAAATGCCTGATTTGCCAGAGACAAGTGCGTAATTGGAAAAGAACATGTATACAAATATGTATTTATATGCACAAAATCATCATCATTTCTCATGACATGTACAGGCCAAAAGTTGTTTCAATTTAATTTGACTTTGATCGCCAGCTGACGCTGATGTCAGGCAGGAATAGGGATGACATGTTCCCAAATATTAAAAGAAAACATGTCTCATTTCTGAGCCAGCTGTTGTTGTAATTCAAATCGATGATTTTTATGAAAATTATATTAACAGATGAACAGTTTTTATTATCAAAATTTCTTTTATGGTTTCACTAAAAATAAAAAATAATGCTCTTTGACACTTGAGTTTATTGATGGGGAAAAGCGTGTTGTTGTTTAATGGCATTCTCTTTATGTTGTTTTAAAATACAAATACTTTGGCACAAAGTTTTTTTTCGCTTGTTTTTGTTTGGTACCATGTCGAAATGTTAATGTGGATTGTTTTGTTTTATGGCCAATAGGGCAGAGAAGTGGCAGAAAACTTCATAAATCACAGAAAAAGTTTGCTGTGTTGTTTGGCCATGAAAAGGCTTAAGGAAGGTTTATCAAAATGAAAATTTATTGGCCCTCAAAATACTTGGAAATTGTTAAATTTATGGATGTTGTGTTTTTTTTTTGTTGTGTATCGATGAATGGTTTTACCGTTATTGACAGGAACAAGGGGACAACAGCGAATTGATTTTGTTTAAAAAATAAACAGATTCCTGGAGGAAAAAGTTTGCCAGAATTTTGCAATCTTGAAATAAATTATTTTGACAAGGAACTAAAACTAAATCGACAATCTTGAATCAGTTTGCTTTTTGTTAATGTTTGGTCATTCTTTATAATGATTTGATTTGATGGATTGGTTTTCTAAAGTGTTTCGATTGCCTTGGCACGAATAGTTTTCCTTTTATTGTATCAGTTCCATTCCAACCTTCATCATGAATTCACTGGAGTGTTTAACACGTCTTTGGCTGCGTGGAATGTATTGGCTATTGGGCTTGCTACCTTTACCACCTGCCTCTAACCTATTTTGGCTTATACTAGCCTTGCTGATACGTGGCCTTTGGGTGATTTATCTCATAAAAGTATTAACGGTTGGTATTAATTATTTTTATACATCCATCGAGAATATTAGCAATGCTGTGGGTACAATTCTCATTTTGGGCGAATCTTTTGTGGGGTTACTCATACTCTGTGAGAGCTTGGTAAAACATCAATCCCACGACCATTTGGAGCATTTGCGTACCCAATCGCAATTGCAGCTTCAACGTTTGGGCATGTCTCGAAAACGTCGTCAGGCAAGGCGTCTTTTGGTATTGATTGGCTTTCTGCTTGTCTGCGATCTTGTCTGCACCTGGGCAAATAGCCAGGCCATTATATCGCCCACGCATTTCCTTGCTTTGCCACAGATTTGGTTGTTACGCTTCCGCTATGTCCAGTTGTTGCAGTATGTCATGGATTTGAATCAGCGTTCAATACAATTACGTTGTTCGCTGTTAGCCCTGGCCCATGGCAACGATCTTTGGCAACCGTATGGACGGCAAGAGTGCCGGCACCTGCAGATACTGCGTTCCAACTATGAACGTATCTTTGAGTGCTATGGGGCATTCAGTGATGGCTTTGGTTGGGGTATGCTGGGACTGCAATTGATTACCGGATTTAAGCTGGTTTCGAATGCCTACTGGATGATCTCGCAAATCTATGATGCATCTCGTATTACGGTTTATTTTATCTACAATGGAACTACAACTCTTGCTTTGGGCTCCATCATTAGTGCTCTCTGTTGGTATGGAGATGCGGGATCAGAAAATGTAAGTAGATAAAATACTAAAATCATTAGATTGAACATACTTTTCTCATAAAGCTTACTCTTATTAGACTTTGGTTAAATCGTATTTAAAAGCATTTCCATTGCACTGTTATTTAAAAGGCTTAAATTAGAAAATTCGAATTTGATATATCAAGTTCAGAAAATATTGATCTATCGACTTACAGATTTGTATTTTTTTGAAGATGATGGACTATACCAGTGCGAAGTAAAGGATATTTGAGAAAATTGATGTTCGGGTTGAAGGAAAGGGATGGAGAAAGATAGAAGATGGGAATGGATCTGAGAAAAAAATAACATATCGTTAAGAACACTTGGAGAATAGGTAAAATATATATCCATTTGGAATGGATATGGCCATAACCTTTTTTGATCTTAAAATATCCATTTGATCTTTTCGAAGTTGATTTTTAGGTCGAAAAAGGATAGAAATAACAAAGGATATTTATGGAAAATATCCTTTTAAACCAATACCTTATAGTTTGAAATATCTTTGATTTGCTCAATAATATTTTACCACAATTTGCTTAAAGCTTTTATTTAGATCCATTTGATCATAATTTCATATCCCTATGATCTGTTTCAAAATAAAAGGCGCACAATTTAGGAATTTGTTTATGATTTTATTCAATATACAATTTAATAACACGTTTTCTGAAAAAAAGACGAAGATTCTGGAGAATTATACAAAGTTTGG
This sequence comes from Lordiphosa mommai, assembly GCA_018904225.1. Taxonomy (NCBI): domain Eukaryota; kingdom Metazoa; phylum Arthropoda; class Insecta; order Diptera; family Drosophilidae; genus Lordiphosa; species Lordiphosa mommai. The sequence continues at coordinate 295,044 of JAEIFT010000205.1, read as the reverse complement.
AAAACAAAGGGTGAGCCAAAACTATTCTCACGATGAAGTTTCTAACGCCACTCTGAAATAATATATTGTTTTAATATCTTTTTTGTTTATTATCTTCCTGTAAATACTTACTTCTGCTTTATCATCCTTAAAGTACTTTCTCTTGCAAGGACTTCTCCTGTCGTTCCTTGCCACCCGTGGCTCTCGTCTGGGCGGTGTCCATGCGGACGCACTTGTGAGGAACAGTTCCTCTACTATTTGAGCCATCTGCACGTGGCATGTTGGCATAGGTTGGTTGGTCACCTTGAACGTTTTCATTGCCAGCTGGGCGGAGGCCCAGGGATTTATCAACAGTATTTAGGATTTCTTTTTGGTGGTCCACTGCTTCTTGGGAGCATCGCACAGTCGGCGTCCCGATTTTATTTGATCCGCCATTTGGTCTGCTCTGTCGTTAGCTGTACCGTGCGTGGAGAAGACCATCCATGTGGATTGGTATAATCTCCGCTTCCAGGGTCTCGACCCTGTACCCTTTGCAGGTCGTTTTCCCACGTTGCAGGGTTGTTTCAGCGTAAAGATGATAGCCACCTCCGTGTAGAATTCCTACCTCCGATGTGCTGAGGGAAAGTAGGCTGCTGCTTGCGTAAGATCGATTATTGATCCTCTCCGCCTTGTAATGGTTTGTTTCTGTCCTGTGTTAGAGTAGGGTTATATCTAGCGCTGCAAAGGCTTCCAAAAGCGCCTGTCCCTCGCATTTGTGGATGGGCGGCCCCCTCCGTAGACCATGCATTAAATCCCCCTCTATCGCTAGTGGGTGTTTCCCACGTGCATCATCTGCCAGCTTCTCTACCGTGCCGAGGCTTCCGGTGTTGAGACTTGGCGGAGTAACAGCTGTAAAGTAGATACCTCAAACACAACACACCCAAGATAAACCAAAAATCACTTACCGATTAGAAATTCGTCTATACTATCTGAGAAGGAGTGATAACAATCTATTTTTCAATAATTTAAAAAAGAATTTTGGAGTATTTAATTTAGATTTACCCACAAAGGATAGAATAAGGCAAACTACATTGATAACAAAAATTTCAAACCTTCAAGTAACATAATTAATTTTAGATCAGGTGAAGTAGCACTAGAGACCTAGAGCTTAGATGGCTTAGTTCTTCCCTATCACTACTGAATATATGGTAGGTGAAGTCTACCACCAGCACTTAGTAGTGCGTCATTAGAATTTTCTTCGTGTTAAATTTTCTTTGGCACGAGGGCTGAAGTTATCTATCGATTTAATATTGGCATCAGAATGTATCCGTTTTGTGGAATAATAAAAGGGCAGGTTAGGGATCATTTAAAATATCTTATTTTATGCCGTGGGTATGAAAACAAATTTGTAGACTAGAAGTTTGTTTTTTTTATGGATAGTTCAGAGTTTCGGTTGATGAACTGATATAAGGTTCTAATCATCTTGTTAACTTTGTCAACAGCCTTACTTATGTGATGACTATAAAGCAGTTTTTTTGTCAAGGTTTAAGCCAAGACATCTGACTGAGTTTTCCCATTTTATTTTCTTGTTGTTTAGTGTTTATCTCTGCGGCTCTGGTAAAAAACTTTTGGTGTCGCCTTTGGGGTGAAAAAGACAGCTTTTTTTTGTGGCATTTAGTTTAATTTTCGATAGTTCAAAGAACTTAATAGATAAGTTAATGAACACATGCAGCGGGTACCTGGTGATTTCTTGTGTTGAGTGTTGTAAGAAGGACACTAAGAACTTCTCGTAGTTGTTTGATTCCTTGGGCCTTGAATTTGGTTCCATTTCTGAGGTTTGGCTCCTTTAGAATAAGCTATGCTTTCGTTTGAAAATGAAAATGTCGGCAGGTATTACTACGTGGGGTGCTTTTTATTTTTATGTTTGAAGAATATCTAACATATATAATTTACAAGAGCTAACAAAAAAAAAAGCAGCCCCCTACCGGCAAATATCGCATAGCTATAATAATTTAACACAGTTTTTTGTTGAACCGTCTGTTTAATAGCCGCAGTTATTTCGTCTACAAAATTTTTGGACATAATGTCAACCGATTTCTGGTTTAATTCAAGGGTGTTAATGATTTCAAGCCTACTGGCTTGTTCTATATATTTACTAAAAAGAACTTCAACCGAAAGTTAGGCTGGGTTCACACAGTTCGACGCATGAGTCATGACAATCTAGTAGGCCCTAATGTTGTCTTGTTTTCATTGTAAATAGCTTGTCATTTGACATTCAAAACAATACAACATGAATGCTTACTAGGTTATCATTTCACATGCGTCGAACATTTACTACGATTATGCTTATAAAAAATCATGCTTTTTTGCCCTCAAAGTATGTAAGCTTTAGTTTTTTTAATTATTATTTTTTGAGAGAGATAATTTAAAGTCAGTTATGGCAGCATCTTACATAATCTATATTGTGTATTAACTCAGATTGTCGTACCAGTCAAAAGTATAGAAAAATAATAAATGTTAAGGCAACTAAAAATAATATTCATAAACATAGCATACTTTGAAGGGCAAAAATCATGATTGTTTTATTTGTGCATAAACGTAGTATGTGTAAGTAATTGAATCGCTTAGATTTAGTTCTTTTACTACTAAGCTGTGGACATCGCCCCAAAATTTCTTAACAGTGGCCCAAGAGTTTTTTGCGATAGTCATTCATTTTGAATACAAATGGATTTTGGTTGATTGCTTTCCGATAAACCAATAATGACATTGATGAACGAGTGAATTTAAAAGCATTCCACTTTACTTTTGTCACTTAACCCAGCAGTAATCATGTTTTTCTCAAACTGGTCACAAGTTTGCTCGCGTTTAGTGCTCAAACTGTTCCACCTGATACTCTACCTGTTTGGCTTGAGATTCACTTTACATTTGCAACTCAAGCAATTTTTCATACTCTTCGGTTGGTTCTGTTGGTATTTAGTGATCTGGACACTTACCCTGCAGCAGGCCAGATTATTGTTGGATGAATGTCAACTTGATTGCATGATTGAATATATAACATTCATAGTTTATACCATATCGCATGCATTTATGGTATTAAACACTTATCTAGGCCGAAAGACTCAACGACAGCTACAACAGGAGGGACCCAAAGTTGCTTTAATTGCGGTGTCTATATTGCTGCCCATCATAGTAATACATGGTATGGTAACTTATTTGAAGCTGACCGACTTTGAACATCTCAACAAGTTCTTTTGGCGAACTGTACCCAGTGCATTGGGTTTGCAAATGCAAGTTGTGGCATTTCTAACCGAGGTGGTGGAGGAAAATGAAAATGTGTGTCTGCTGCGTAGACAGCTGAAATCGCTTAAATTGCTTAATGTAGATGAAACAAAGCATTTGATTAGCCTTAAGCTACGATATAGTCAACTCTACAATCGGTTCGAACAACTCAGCTTTAGCTATGGCGGCAGCTTGTTGATTATATGCATCATTTTCTTTTTGGATATAGTGTGCAATGCATATTGGTTGTTCTTGGATCTAAGTAGGAATATGCAGACTTATGGACTACTCATGCATGTGGCTTTTTTGTTCAATGCAGCCATGCAGCTGTCGGTGATGTGTTGGCATTGCCAGCAAAGTTCTAATCTAGTGAGAAATGATTTTTGTTTTGTTATATAATTTTAAGGTAAAATTTTTTTAAATTTCAGGGTCGTCAGATTGGCTGTCTTATTTCCAAAACTGGCCAAGCCCTTGAATGGCAGCAAACGTTATAACAATTTGGTCAGTGAATTCTCTTTGCAAACTTTACATCAACGTTTTGTGATTACGGCCAAGGATTTCTTTAGCCTCAATTTGCATCTGTTGAGTACAGTAAGTTGAAGGTAATTAATTTTGTTGAAAAGTTATTTATAAATATGTTTTTTATGTGCAGATGTTTGCCGCCATGGTCACTTATTTGGTCATCTTAATACAATTTATGTTTGCCGAAAGTAACGCTCAGGCGAAGGTTAAACCACATTTTGAATGAATATTATAATAATTTATTTTGAATAAAAATATTTTTGCTTAATTTTAAGTGTTTAAAAAATTTACAAGGATTTTTTTTTTATAAATTGCCATAAATCGAAAAATGTGTGACTCTAGAGGCAATTTATCATGATAAATGCCCTTCAAAGTATGCTATGTAAATAAAGAGAAATAATTAAGGAAAATTATTCGTTTATATTTGCCTTACCACCAATTTTCTTTGTATAACTATATCTGCTCCGACAATATGAACAAATGAGCAGTGTAAACTATGTATGTCGCTGTCCATAAACCGAGACGGTCAAATAATCTGTGCCAAAGTTTTAATACATGAAAAAATTTTACTCCAACTGATTTAACCGGTAAAATATATATAGGATATAGATATCAGATATTTAAAATTTTTTAAATCATTGATAATAAAAGTTATACCATAAAAAAAACTTTTCTTATTAAACACATTTTCCGACCAATCGGTCCTATGGCGCTATATGCTATAGTCATCCGATTTTTTAAAAGATAAATTTTTCAAAATTATGTCAAAGATACTAATATACTAAGATTGGGGACGCTACGATAGAAAACAAAAAGTTTTTTAAAATAGTTTTTGATCGATCGTTTTATGGCAGCTATATAGGCAATTTTCTTTTATAAGCAGCAATAAATTATTAAGACGCTACGATAAAAAAAAAAGTTTTTTAACTAGAACCAGTTTTGCCGATCGTTTATATGCACTATGATGTTGTCGCCGGTTTCCGACAATTACTGCAGTAAAGAAGACTCTGTAAAATTTCAGCTCGATAGCTTTAAAGGAGGACTAGTTCTAGAAAAAGAAATTATGTGGTCGGAAATGCTAAAACTCGGAATCACTTAAAGGTATAAACATTAAAGGTTTTCTCTATGTTGTAAGGACATTGGCTTCATACAAAAATTTTTTTTTAAGTTTTTCATCAAGTTACAATTTTTTTCTAAATTATAAAAAAATTATATCTGATTTTTTTGAAATCTGAATAAATAGAATTAAATGTCCTCTAATTTAATACATTCACCGTTTTTCAATATCATTTCGCATTCAAAAAGTTATAGAAACTATCGTTATAGCTCAAAAAAGTATTGAAGCAGTTCGATTTCTAAGGCCCGAATTAGGGGAAAACCGTTCAAGTTGGTCATGTCTTTTTTTTGAAAAAAACTATCACAGTGTAATTATTAAAGCAATTAACGTTTGCATACTTTTAAGCGCATTTATCATGATACATATTTTGTGTACAAACGTAGTATCAGAGACTTGGTATGAAATCAAAGCAAAGGTCATTAACTGGTAAATTAATAGGAGATCCTTTACGCTGTAATAATCTTACTCCTCTAGACTAAAAAATCAAAGTTTAAATATTTCAATATATATTTTTGTGCAAAACTCTAGTTAAGCTCATAGTGCAAGATTATTGATACAACTTTTATTTTCTTCACTTATTGCGAGTATCCCCTATGACAGTGAAAAACGAATAGGCTGTCTTACAAGTGGCCAAAAAAGTGGTCAAATGTATGGGCACCAGATTTCCGGCCAGCAATTGTGTCTTCCTCTTACTACGTTCGGCAAAGATCAACACATTACGCCAATAGCTGGGACTTTGATCAACCCAATTGCTGCAGAAAACCGAATAGTGCAAACGTGCAAATTGTATTTCCACCAAAGTACCAAAATAACAAGTGGGATACACTTGCATGCCGAGTGCAAACAGGAAACTAATATGATACAGTCGCTCCTGAAAGGTATCCACATAGAAGATCAAGGAATACATGGCAGCAGCCACATCTATGGCAATGACAATAAATTGCACCAGCAGGGGCCAAGAGATCATCTCAGTGGTAAGATCCAAAAGTCTAAAAAAAAAAACAACAAATTATAATTTAAGTAATTCTCTCCTGCTTACCTACCTATACAACTTTTGTTGATCATTGATGCATTTAATTAGCTCCACTTCATTAGCCTTCTGATTACTTTCCGCATAACCTATGCTCGCTATACGCAAATGCAGCAGCTGACAGTGTCCCGTTATAAGACACAAGGCCAGCGGTGGAAATAAATCATCCACAAAGTTTTCAAATATTTGCATAAAAACACTTATCACCTGATGCACCAAAGCTAAGGCATAATTGGTCAGCGATTCGGTCCAATCCAAAGGAAACCAAGCCGGAAATGGTAAACTCCTTTCACTGCGAAACAGAAAGCTAACTTCCGAGTTCATCATAATAGCGCTAAATATGCATATGAATACATTTGACACAAAGCGGAATTTCTTTTGCATCTGCTGAAAGCACAACTGTTGCTCTTCACCCACCACACGATCATCCAGTTCTCTTAAAATCCGCTCTATATGCTTAAGCTTGCCCAACTTTAAGATATAGAATAAGAATTTCAATGAAGTGGCCACTGAAGTAACTAAAATAAAAAAGTTTGTCATATTCTCCAGCGGTGTCTCAAAACTGAATGCGGCCAGCAGTAGCATCAATGGAAAGGTAAAACCCACAAAAATGTGTAGCACCAAATATTTATTCCAATAATTTCCGGCATTTAATTCCCAGGCACCCAGTACACGCCAGCCAAGCCAATTGATGCGAAAATGTTGCACACTGTTCGTTTCCATATTGGTAGAAGGTCGGTCAACTCAATACTAATTGCTAGGTGCGCAATTTCGAGGGTTTTTATAGACACCCTTCGATTTGTGCGAATTGCACAATTAGCCCAACTTCAAAGTGAATATAGAAAAAGGCAAATGCAATTAAGCCTGAAATTAAATCATTATATAAGTGTGCACAATATTCAAGGACATCGATTAAGTGTTACCTTTGATTTAAAATGCAAGACAGTGAAATATTTAAGTGATTTGAAAGAACAAAAAATTGTAAATTTGACTTTTAAGTGTATATATATAAAAAAGGACGTTGTCGGGACTTACACCATTAATGCGGTCATACTGGCAATATCCGAATTTTTTAAACCCTAAAGAAATAAGTGAGGGGCCAAAAGGCAAAGGGCAAAAACGTAAATAAAAATTTTGAGCATCGGGAACTTAAGGTATTTTATGAAGAGTACGAATATTATATTGAGTTTGTGCAAATGTATGTAACAGCCAGAAGAAATTATATCCGACCCTATAAGGTATAGTCCGATCGTCCTTCTGTCCATATGAATGCACTGATCTCATAGATGGTAAGTGCAAAGGAGAGAAAATCATATGGGCTTTTTTAGTTTGGTTTTTGGATTTATGTTATTATTTAACTACATAAAAAAATATAAAAAAATTATTATTTCGAGGGCTGATCAAAAAGTTATCGGTTAGTTAAAGTCTACGAAAAAAAAGGTGGAGAGGTGGTGGCCATGATTCCGGGACTCCAGGTTATCGAAATTGAAAACGGTGAATGAGGTTATGATCAGAATTAATGTAATTCTCGCCCTTACCTCAATCATAATTTTTAATATTTTTTTGAAAAACTGGCGGCCGATTTTTCAAGTTTTTCTTTTGGAGTTTAGTGTAAAAAAAAATAGTAAAAAAATGTTTTTCCTCTTAATTGAGGTACGGGCCAGAATTACATCAATTATGCGTCGATTGCAATATGTCTGATCAAAATCGGTTTGGTAGAACTGGCGCAATCATGGCTACCAGGTCAAAAACGTGGTTTCGAGAAAAACGCGGTTAAAGTTTTGAGCAAGAACATTGCTCCGCTAAAATGGATATATCTGCTAAACTGTTTCGAATATTTGAAAATGGTTTAAAGGGGATGAAAGGGGAATGTCCAAGGTATAATAAAAATGCAGGAAAAGAAAATTGCAAAAAGAAAAACGAAAAGACCTCCCTTAAGCGAGTCTTCTAAGTTTGAAATATTTTTTTCGATTTTTTTATTTTGCATTATTATTATAACTTGGACAATCCCCTTTCACCTTTAAACCATTTTCCAAAATTCGAAATGTTTTAGCAGATATAGCCCTTAAAGTGGAGCATGTCCTTGCTAAAGTAAGTATATTTTAGGTTGCTCAAAACTTTAAGCACGTTTTTCTCGAAACCACGTTTTTTGTCCTGGTATCCATGATTGCGCCAGTTCTACTGAACCGATTTTGATCACCCATGTTGCAATCGACGCAGAATTGTTGTAATTCTGACCCGTACACACATCCAACATTTTTTTCTTTTATTAAATTTATAAGCAACACAAATCAAAAATCCAAATTGATAAAGCTCTTATGGTTTTCCCTCCAGAATTTTTTTATAAAACATTCATAAAACCCTGTTTAAAGGTAAAACAATGTTTAAATAATGTTTAGTAAAATTTAAAAATGTTTGAACACCATCAACAAATTTTTATATTTTGCCATTGGAAGCTGGTTTCACACAAAAAATGTCTCCTCGCGGAGGTCAGGATAACTGATGATAAATTCATATAAAATCAAGACCCCAAATTTTATCTGTAAGTAGGTGAGTATAGCTCGTGATTAAATGAAGGAATTGAAAAAAAAAGAATTTTAATTTTTGGCAAATTTGTAAAGAATAATTTACGATTTAGGGCCGATTTCTCATCTTCTATATAGCTGCTATGTTTCAAATAAACTGAGAATTTACTCTGCTATTTGTAGGTTTATTTGTGGAAGATGAGATATCGGCCCTTAAATGGATAGATTTAAAAATCGCCTTGAAAAAGTTGTTGAAAACCAAAGAACAAATAAATTCTACATGCTTCCTTTAATCACAAGGTCCATTCTATTTAGAAGAAGCATTAAAAATTTCAAAAAGATGTGTTCTCAAGCTCTTGAGTTATTATGTTCATCGACTTCAAATCCATGTTTTGAGAAAACGCGATTGAAACTTTACAAGAAGGCCGGTCTAGCCTTTGCCGGGCATTCTTAGCTTCATTCTGTTGCACAACTTACTAGATTTATCTGGCTAAAATCAGGTCAATGCTTTGCAGTATATATTTTTTTGATCTGCTTCATTAGCCCAGTTCGTGTCGATGAGTCCTTTCGTCTTCCCGTATAAACTAACAGATATTAGAGATGATAACAGATAACGACCAAACTTGGAATGTAGACTTCTTATATACATGTGTGAATGTGAATAGAAATTTTTGATTATTATTTCAGTCCAGTGTGCAGTGATGGGAACCCCCTTAAGGGGTGAGAATGCTTTAGAAAGTAAAAAAATCTAATTTTTTGTTATTTCTTCAATCGATTCTTAATATAGTTGAGAATAAACCCTCAAAGTGACAGAGTCGTATTCTCAATATTTCTAAGACACAATGCCGAATTCAGACAAGGTTCAGACAAGATTTTTCCTCAGAGGTTTTACATTCGTTATAGTCAAAGCATAAGAGATCATGCTATTAACAGGCCTACAAATAAGTCAAACACACTTAATACTCCAAGTTTATTGTTTTAAAAATATTAATTTTAAAGCATCGAAAAGTGATTATGTATTCAGAATTGTAGGCTAAATATTGTCGGAGACTCGAGTTATTCCGCTGTCGTCCGTCGTTTGTCGTCGTCGTTTTAAAGATAATTGCATGAAGAGGTGATATAAGCTAGGAGATTATATTATTTATAGTGATTATGGGAATTTAAAAACGTATAGAGCTAAAACGTAGAAAAACTAGGAAAATTTATTTCGAGCAACTTGGTATAGATAGTTTTTATTACAATTTGGAAGATTTTACAAAATGGTTCTAAAAATGTGTTTTACTAAGAAAAGTTTTTTTATGGAAATATCAAATTTTTATTATTGTTTTAGAAATTTTAATTCGATACTATATTTATATATATTACGTTAAAAAAAGGAATCTTTTTAGTTTTTAGTTTAATATATTTTTTTAGCTATTTTGCATTTAGTTTAGATATTTCTAGCTATTTTTAACAGTCGATTTAGCCATTATCAGCCATCAATAGTTGGCAACACTGCGTATGAGTGATCTCGAAGATTAAGTATACGGCAGGGTGGGACAAACATACGAGATCTTAATCAACAAATGGATAAGTTATTCGTTAATATCGGCTCGTGAGTCACTGGAGTGCCCATCTGCGGTTTAGTCACATATTTTACTATAATAGGGATTTTTTTTTACAGAATTCTTGATATTGGTTTATTTGAACTTTAGTTTTTAATGCTCAATAAAAGAGCATTTAATATTGGCAGAGAGTTTTTTTTTATGCAAAGATTAGTTGACGTGACCGGCTTAAGCTCTGGAAACATGCCATGGTTGGCTGCACTCCATGTATTAGCATATGTGGCCTCCGCTTGTTCTCCATCTACACAAGTGTGTGTGTGTCTATGAGTGTGTGTGTGTTTGTTTGAGCAACAATGACAACACATACACAGAGACTGGCAACTGCAGCATGCAACGTCAACTGTTGCGAATCGGAAGCAGAAAAGCCAACATGTCTCTATTTCCCATTTCAACAAGCATTCGGTTCGTCTGTCCGTCCGTCCGTCCGTCATTCAGTCGACAGCAAAACTCATAAAAATGAGCACAGCTTGCAACAAAAATGCACTCGCATCAGTCTGTGCGGCTGCATTGTTCCGTTAGTTTAGTTTGGGATTGGTAAAGGATTGGCCCGGCCTGGCCTGGCCAAGAGGGATATGGGTTTTGTGGGTGTGAGCAGATTGCCCGTCAGCGATTTTTGTTTGTTTGCCAGCCACGTTGCCATTGCTAATTGGCCGCACATGACAAAGTCAGGCCCATTGATACGAGAAAAGAGGTATTAAAAAAAAATATATATAAAATATTATTTTTAATCGCCTCCACTTTAAGGGAAACCTTTCCCCGATTCCACCGTAAAACTGGCTGCGGTCTTCGAACATGGAAGAAGGCTGCCAAAATCGCTTTGCTGCCGTCCACATAAAAATGCATAATTAAACACTTGAGGGCAGGCGAGAGGAATGGAATAAAACGAGGATAACGCAGCTGAGGCCAAACACGTCGTTGACGTCGACTTCCAGCAACTTCGAGCCGCATAAATTCGCATTCACCGCATCATAATGTCCGCAAATCCTGGACCTTTGCAATTTTAATAAGCACTCGAAAATGAAAAGGAGTCGAGTCGACGGAGGAGTTAGGTCCCGGGTCTTTAAGGAATTTTAATGGGCTTTTGGCCCCCAAGTAGCAGGGAGCAGAGAAGTTGGGGCCAGTTGCCGCAGTTTACCTTTTGCATATTTCATGCTTGAATTTTAATGAAAATTAAATCGAAATGCTACGACACCTGTGTGTTCCTGGACTGCACTGGACTTGGACTACCATTACGCACTTGCGATTTGTATTTAATCCTTTTTTTTGGTTAGCAGATGTCCTGGACTACTACTGGTGTGGCTTGCTGCATACGGCAGGAACGGAGGAGGGGAAGAGGGGCGCGTTGTGAAACCGAAAGAGGCAAATGCCCCCCAGGCAGCAAATAAAACATGGCACAACGCTGATTGATGACTTTGACTTTTGGCCATAATTTATCATAGATATAGCCAGCGAAACTGATGCCTGATGCTGCTTTTCCTGTTCTTGTTGTTGTTGCTGTTGTTTGGCGTGAAAAACAGTGCCTGCCTTACGTGCACAGTGTGTCAAGTTGAGGCAAAGTAGCCTTTAATTTATTTTTGTTAACGCTGTAGTTCTTCAAAATCCAGAAGGAATAAGCTTAATATCTTCTTATACTATACACATAAAAACCTCAAATTAGACTTTTATGGCTTTCCCTTCAATTGCTCCCAACTTCGTTATTTAAACATAGATTTTATTCAACAAGAAAAAAATGTTTCTATAATATTTCCAAATTTTTAAAAAATTTAGAAATCAAAATTTAGTTTAAGGCAAATAAGACGAAATCAATCTTCTTATTAAAAAAACCCTTTCCTCAAAATTGAGTATACGGACGTTTTTCAACAAAATATATAAATTTTCCAAATAAATCCTATTAATTCGTATCTTTCTTCAAAACATCTGACGATTCTCAACATGTGGCTTAAAATGTAAAAAAAAACATATTTTTTATGTATATTTCAAAATCGTATTGGTTTTTGAAGCAGTTTGAACCGGCTTAAAAGTTTTTCTAAGCCATATATCTAAAAAAATATATTTTAACCCATAGAGTTACACACAAAAAAGTCGGTAAATTTGTAAGTTCATCAATTTCAATTTATGATCTTTACCCAATAAATTATCCATTCAAATTTTTTTTCATTATTTAATATTTTAAGGGATACAATTTTAAAATAATAAAACAACAAAATTGTTTGAGGAATATTTAGTTGTAGTGGTTGTATAGTCATAAGTCGAAGAATTTTTTTAATATTGAATGATTGATTTTAAAATTGATTCAAAGCAAACAAAAAATTTACTATTTACTTTACCTTGTCTGGGAATCACATTGAAAGACGAACGCCTCGCACATTTAATACACATTTTGTTTAGACGTATTTAAATTGTTAAAATCCAAAAGATGAATGGTTTATTTAAAAAAAATGTAGCCAATTTTAGACATAGGGATTTACATAATTTTCCAGTTCCAACCCGTTTTCGAACCAAATCAAGTTTAAAATATATACTAAATTACAAACTCTCTCAAAATGTTAACGAACATGATTTTACAATGTTTCTACAGAAAAATATAAACAGTTTTTTAAAAACAAAATTGAATGCAAGTTTTGAATAAAGGTTTGGCACCCAACAATGATCTTTTATCATCTTCTTAAAAAAGTGAAATATTTTTCTTTACTGTTTCACCGTCAAAATATATGTAAAGTATTGGGATCGGTGTCTCATATAGTAAAGACTCGGTTTGTTTTGATTTACGAAATATGGTGGCAAAAGGTTATATGTAAAATATTAATTACTAAGGTTTTTGACTTCCACATACCGTCGAAACTCCATCATATCTGAAATTTAAATACAATTGCAAAGAAAATGTATAAAATTATGAAAGAAAGATTCGATGCTTCTTTGCGAACCGAACCTTAAGCTTAATGACAAGTTTGAACCACTGCACCGAACCATCTCTAGATTTTTAGGACTTTGCTTTCTGGGTTTCTGCTCAATTAAACAATTTGGCGGAAACCTTAATTAACAGAACAGTAACAATTTTGTTTTAATAAATCAGCGGTGGGCAAACCGTTCCTCCGAACTTCTACCATTGCTCTGAGGGTAATTTAAAGGAGTCATTTTTTCGCCTTTTGCGTTGTTAGAGATTTTTTTCTGATCTTGAAGTTGTTAAACAGCTTCCTAACTCAAATTGATGCCCACCACTGATACAAACAATGATCGTTCCCGCCTTAAGGCAGTGTAATTTATTCCGTACAAATTTGTCAATTGGTCAAGGTTCTTAATTCTTTTGGTACCTTATACATCGGATGACAAAAACTTGGCAGAAACAAGATGATGATAAAGATTGAGAATAAACATATTATAAAATAAGTAATGAATTAAAATATCTAACAGCATTTGCTGCAATTCTCCCGAGAAATTGAAAAATAAGGAACATATATATATCGCCAAGAACGACACATAAAGATCACAAATGAGAATGCTCACAATGTAGTCCAAAATAGATACCTACAAAATTGCTGCTGTGCTGCTGCTGCCTCGTTTAGGTAGTGCATTATAATATATTATCAGCCATGTTTTGAATTCCACTTCCATAAAAGTTTTGTGATTTCAAACCGGTTTTTGCACAGAATTTAGTCTCCAAATCACAAAACTTTTGTGGAAGTGGTATTGAGAACATGATTAAATTGAATTGATTGAATACTTTTCCTCTCTTCAGTTGAAGCCAGTGGCCATATTGCATTTCTATTGTTAACTTATATTGCAATGGCAGCCAAACCACTGTGCAACAGGGACGGCAACAGATGACGCTCATTCCGTTGAAAAATGCGCACAAAAGTGTCATAAAAGCAGAGGGAGAGAGAGAGAGAGACTCTGAGACACTGCCCCGCCACCGGCTTGGCCTTGCCTTTGGGCCTGTGACAGCGGCTGGCAAACTAATTGCAACAAATAATAAAAACTAATAGGCTGTCGAAAAAGCGAAAAGCAAGCTCAAATCTACCCAAAACCCGCCTCCAATGAAAAATGACAACGAAAATGGCCAGAGCAAATAAAAAAAAGAATAAGAGAAGAAAACTGCAAGCAATGGCAAAAGATCATCATCATGAATCATCATCAGAGTCGTCGTCACACACAAACAGTCAGTCAGTCAGACAGACAGACAGTAGTCGTCTCCTCCATGTGGAAAGTTAATGTCCTGTCAAGAAGTCGCTGCCTCGTTGCGCCCTTAAACGTCACAAATTGCTTGGAAGGAGTCGTCGTGTAGCATTATCTGCTTTGCCCTTTAGTTGGAGACAAAAAGTTTTTCTGTACGTACATATATAAACTTAAGTATGTTCATTGAACATACATATATGTATGTATGTATGTATATTTCTCACCCTTAAGACAGGTGAGGGTAACAAAGGCAGAGGCAACGCGCTCATTTGAGACACTCACATGTCAAAAGTTTTTTCGCTGTCTCAGACAAGGGGGAGACCTCATTCAAAACTCAGTTGTAGTTTTTTAACTTAAAGATACATTTTTTTAATATTTTCCGATTATTTACAATCATATTTCATTTTCCCCAAACATCAGTTAATTTAATTTATACATTCTACATATTCCTTAAAAAACTCGTACAATCTAAATTTTGGCCTTATCATGGCCATGGAAACCATTTTAGGTATCAAAGGATCAGACTTTGTAATGCTTGCTGCGGATACCATGCAGGCAAAGTCCTTAATTTTCATGAAAGATAGTCAGTTCGTTAGTTAGTCTCTTCTTGAATTTAAAATAATTGAAATTCCTTCCATTACAGATCAATCAAAAATCCATCGCCTCTCGGATTTCTCTATGATGGCCACAGTGGGTGATGGTGGTGATACCATACAGTTTACCGATTATATATCCAAAAATTTGAGTTTATATAAAATCGCCAATGGTTATCATTTAAGTTCCCGTGCAGCGGCTCATTTTACGCGCAAGAATCTGGCCGATTATATACGTACGAATACCCGTTATCAGGTGGCCATGCTATTAGCCGGTTTTGATGATAAAGAAGGTCCTGATTTGCATTATATCGACTCGTATGGCGCTGCTCAATCCATCAATCATGCTGGTCATGGTTGGGGCAGTATTTTCAGTGGCAGCATTTTACAAAGATATTGGAATCAGAAACTTAATCAAACCGATGCTTATGGCATACTTAAGAAATGTGTGGCGGAGATCCAAAAACGTTTGATCATCAATTTGAGAAATTTCGATGTTTTCGTGGTGGACAAGAGTGGCATGCATCAAATGGAGCCCATTAATCCGGGTTCCTTGAGCTATGAAAATTTAAGTTTAACTTGGTAGAGCATAAAAAACATTTAAATACTAAATTTAAACTTGTTCATGGCCCTGCCAAAAACCTCTTTTGAGGTCAATTGACAACTAAAGTTGCCACTAGATACACCGACAATCCTTCCTCTGACAACAACTTTTACAACTGGGCACAGCATAAAATGAAACTTTTTTTTTTTTGCCCTGGTAACACCTACGCATTTGGCTCTGTGTGTTTGGTTTACAGGTCCCCAATGAAGGTTGGGCACATGTTTTTAGTTATGCAGGAAAGGTAATGCCTTCGGGAAATTAACAGAATAATTTTACAGAAAACCATTTCGTTTAAATAGCTTTGCGTGTGTGTGTATGCCAGTGCCATACGTGTTTAACTCCAGAGAAATGCTTAGGTAATATTTATTTTAAGTAAAAGATTTAGTTTAACTTTTTACTGATTAAGTTCAGTAAACCGCTTAATTGAAATGAAGGTTAAATGAAAGTCGCAACATATTCAATAAATATTCGTATTTAAATAAAAGAGTTTGTGCAGTCTGGTCTGACTGACCAATTGGTAAACTACGCACAGTCTAAACGTTAAGAGCTAGTGAAAGTTTTCACGTCCATCCGCTTGAGGTAAAAATGCCCGAAGAAGGGTCAAGATTAAAAGTTATTTTTGAGCTTATCTGTGTGAATTCTGGTTGTAAGCTTTGTTTAAAAAAATATGAAAAAATTACACAAGGCTGCAAAATTTCATTTTATAAAAAAAGGCTGATTTTAGTGACCCAAACACAAATTTGCTTTTAAAATTGCTCGATCTGTTCAGGATGTTTGGTAACTTGAGTTTTAAGCAGCCAAACAAATTAATATTTTTATTTTTCAGATTAGTGAAAAATTAACATATTTGATCGATGCTTACATTAGATCATCGTATTACTATTTCTTAATTTTGAAATAAATGATTCTAAACAATTCTTTGATGTTTTCAAAAAAATGAAAAGGCAAAAGCTAACTTCGACTGTGCCGAAGTTTAAATACATTGGAAAACTATGTAACTGGTCTTGAAAATAATAATGAGATATAGATATCAGATATTAAAAAATTTTAAAATTATTGATAATAAAAATTTGATACCATAAAAAAACTTTTCTTAGTAAATCACATTTTCCGACCGATCGGTCCTATGGCAGCTATATGCTATAGTCATCCGATTTTGTTAAATTTTTTCAAAAATTTGTAAAAATCATATAAAACTAACATCTACCAAGATTGGTGACGATACGATGGAAAACAAAAAAAAATTTTCCTCACTAGAACTTGTTTTTTGACCGACCGTTCGTATGCCTATATGCTATAGTCATCCGATTTTGATACATTTTTCCTGAATTGTATGGAAGCATATAAAACTATATATACGTTGACGTTACGATGAAAAACAAAAAGTTTTTCTCACTAAAACTTATTTTTTGACCGATCGTTCCTATATGATATAGTCACCGAATTTTGATCAATTTCTAGAATTGTTCGAACTATTTATCTAAAAATGTAGTTTTTAAGGAGGAGGGGCGGAAAATAAAAACTAAATAAGATTTGTGACGCTACGATGGAAATACAACTATATCTTCCAACTAGAACTATTTCTAGACCGATCGTTCCTATGGCAGCTATACGATTAGTCATCCGATCTGCCGGCAGATCGTTTGTTCATAAGACTCTGACAAAATTTCAGCTGACATAGCTTCAAAACTGAGGACTAGTTCGCGTAAAAACAGCAGCTGACAAAAGATTTTAGGGGTCGGAGATGCTTCCTGATCAAGATATATAGTTTATGGGGTCGGAAATGATATTTCTATGCGTTACAAACTTCTGGGCAAAAATTAATATACACTGTATTCGGAAGAGTATAATTTGCATATTTTTCGATGCTTACATTAGATCATCGTATTACTATTTCTACTTTGAAATAATGATTCTAAACAATTCTTGATGTTTTCAAAAAAAAAAAAACACTCTGAAGATGTGAAGTCAAGTGTGGGAGAACTAAACGCGTTTCAAAAACGTCATAATTTCTCGACATGGCGTGAACAGCAAAACGACATAACTCAGACGAGTCAGAAACGACATATCTCCGATCGTTTTAAAACAACATATCTCCGACGAGTTATAAACGACTACGACTATAGGAAATATAGTTAAATATTGGGTCGATTCGTGTATCGTCCCAAAAAGAAAATTCGATTCTTCAACTCAAAATAAGTACGATGCCTGAATGGGGAAATGTCGTAGCAAAACAAAGTACTTTAAATAAAAGTCATAACAGTTGTTGATATAGCGACCTGTTCTTATTTATTAAGAAATTGGTCGTACGACCTTGAGCCGGCAATCTCCAATTTCTTAAAAGTCATAACATAATTTCTCAAATTTCAACGTGGTAAAATAACCCTTAAAACTAATTTGTTTATCCACTTCTCAGTATACAGTAAACGAAAATCTGTTCCGAATTTCGAGTCGATTTTCGTGTTTATATTTTGAATTCAAGTTGAAGAGGTTTGTAAATTATTTTCTCTAGAATTGAATTCACTTGGAATTAAGCAGCCGATTTCAGCTGCTCAAACAATTTCCTGTTTTCTAGTACCTGATCTAGTATTCGTTGGTTTATTTGTCACCTTCTATACAACGCTATTGAATTCGATGTCAAAATACTAACGATTACACGATTATCGACTCGAAATTCGGAACAGGACCGTATATTTTTTACGGTAGAGGCAGGGCGCTTGGCAAATAGAATTCACATATAATCTTAATAATATTTAAGGAAATTGAGACCAATGCTGGATATGTAGTTCTGGATTATTACTCCCCAAAACTGAATTCATTTTAGGGTGACACAGAAATCTCTAGAGATTTTGACGACAGTGCTACAGAACTTCAAGAGATTTCTACTTGGAATGTTTGTGTATCAGATTATGTTATAACTGCCATAACAGGGTTGCCTCTCGACTCGGAAATAATTTATAGCAATTTTAATTCATAATTTCTTTTGTTTATAATGTTTAACATGAGTTGGTAAAATTTTTACTGTGGTACCAAAGAAGTGGAATTTTGTTGAAAGAGATTTCTGAAATCTGTTGATTTTTTTAAGAATATTTAAATTACCATTTTTTTATTTAAATAAATGGCCATACCTGGATTGATTAATCAGGGATCTGCTGCACTCTTTTTCCAAATTTTTGTAGGAACATAAACCCATTAAGTGCCAGCGTACACTTGAAATTACAACATATATTACACATGTCCAGACCAAGATTGGATAAATGGCCTATAAATCAGTCACTTTGCTCGCGATAGCTTCAAATTTCCTTCATTTTTGTTTTTTTTTTTTTTGGTTGTTGATGTATTTGGCAACCAATTGGATTTCGTTGCACTCAGCGTGCATAAATCACAGCATCATCATGTGGGGGTGGGAATGGTGGGTCAGCTGCAACATTGATGGGCGTCAGTGTTAAATACCATCGATGGGCATAATTTATGAGACAGATGCCCATGTAGCGATGCCCCGGAGACAGATGTGACATCAGAAATGTGCCCATTAATGTTATCCTCGAGGCGTGAATGTTTTTGTGTTGGATTTTTAAATTATTAGAACATTTTTGCAAAAAAGTTCATATGATAAAGACTACTTTTCCAGCCATGTTGATAATCCCCTGGCCAAGCTCTCTCTCTCTACATACATACTTTTCTATGTACTACTCTTTCTACCATCGTGGGCACTGCATATGGACTATAAAAAAAAAAGAAGAATAATAATAATAAAAAAAAGTTGCAGTTAAACTTTTCAACATTTGTCAGAGTCAGAGGATTTGTTTGCCTTTCGGGGGCGGTGGTGCGGGTTAGGGGGTGGTCTGGCCAAAGCCAACATTTTGCCCGGCTCTGGGATTGCTCCTCGTGCGTTCGTTTTGTTTGTTTGTTTATTTTCCGTACGCCCCACTATTTGTTTTCTTTCCAATTTTGTAATTTCAAACTTTTTCTATTGATTTCTTGGCACGCATGAACACCTTCAGCAACAACGACGACGACAGCCAGTGACAGCTTGGAGGCGACTTCGCATCCGTATCCGAATCCCAAGGCAAAGTTGCCAAGTTCCTGGGCATTCAATTTAAGTTGTTTGCCAGCTGCTTCCCAAAGCGATGACCATGCGTGAAGGAAATGCACAAAACACTTTATAAAAACAAAAACTATAAAAAAAAATGGGCGCTACCGGGTGGGAGGGAAACTTTCCAATGCACTTAACACTCTATTTCAGAACTGCTGCAAACCCAAAAACTGTCCGTGTCCATTGTGCAACATTTATTAATGTGTCAATCGGATTGAAGACTTTTGCACAACGAAAAGCAAACGATAAAGTTTTTGGTGTGGGATTAGGACGCATTTAATAATATAGTATATTGTATGAACAAAAAATGGGTTCTGTCTGTCAGTGTGTGAACTACATGTGGTTCAGTTAGAGACAATGGGCTTGGTATTCATTTGAATTTTTATTTTCTTTCTATAACCAAAAGGCAAAGCTAACTTTGTTTCGCTCCAACAGTTCTTGCAGATTGATCTACATATTTTTGGGATATAGATTTTAGATTTTTATAAATTCAAAAGATTTGAGAATCTGATTATTTACTGTTAAATTTGACCACCCAAATCATCAAACAAAAAGTTGTTTCATTAAAAACCATTTTCGACTGATTGGTTCTATGGCAACTATAAAATAGTCATCCGATTTTATCCAAATTCATTCAAAACTGTTTAAAATCATTTAATATTCATAAGTGCTGAGTTTCAGAATGCTATAATTGAAAACAAATTAGTTTTTCTTACTAAAGCCCTTGTTGTGACAGATCGGTCCTATGGAAGCCGTAGGATATAGTCTTCCGACTTTGACCAAATTATGCAGAACTATTTGTAAGCATATAGTTATTATAACTGTAGAGTTTTCGAACGCTATGATGGAAAAGAAAAAAGTTTTTCTCACTAAGACCCATTTTCCAACTGGTGTGTCCTATGGCAGCTTTAAGATATAGTCACACGATTTGGATTAAATGTTGCTCAACTGTTTGAAATCATGTACTATTCAAAATTCCTGAGCTTAAGAACTCTAACAGAGAAAACAAAATAGTTTTTTATAATAAATCTCATTTTCCAACCGGCTTATGCTATGCCAGCTTAAAAATATAGTAATCCAATTTTGACCAAATTTTGCAAAAGTGTTTGGCAGCATTTAATATTCATAATTGCTCAGCTAAAAAACAAAAATCATTGAAAAAAAAAGTTTTTCTCACTAAGACCTATTTTCCGATTCATCCTATGGCACCTTTAAGATTTTCATTCGATCCGAGCGGTAGCGACATATTAACAGCGAGCAGTAAAAACAAGTCCCAGTGGGACTCAGAAAAAACGGCTGCCAGCGTTCTAGAATTTAAACCGTTTTGTACTTAAAATTTCAAGAATAATTCGTACTAGGTTGTTCTTAAACTGAATATGAATTAGTCTCAAGTTTCAAATTTAAAAAAAATGTTCCTAAAATAAGAACAAAATTCTTAAATCAAGTACGAAATACTAAAATCACGAATTTTTTGTACTAAAACGTTTTAATGAGCGGAATAGAAGTAATACCGTTTTGCACTTTGTATAAGTATGATTCGTTCTTGGGTGTACTTAAACTAAGAACGAATCAATCTATTAGGAATGAGTCGGGAATTGGTTCAAAACCATTTTGTTCTAAAAATAAGGTTTAAAAAACTTTGGAATAGCCCAAAATATACTTAATTTGTCCCGAAAACAAATCAAATATTTCGGGATAAAAAAATCGTACTTGAACTAATTCTTTTGTACATGTATCAAGTATTTTCGACCTTGGCGTTTTTTTTGACACCGTTTGTACTTGATTTAAATTACTGCCCACCCCCGCTGTACAGCCAATGTAAGCTTTAATTTTAAGTGTTCAAGTAATTGCATTTTTATTTGCTATCTTTTGATACACAAAATCCTTATCACATGACAAACTACTACAAATTAACATCAAAATGTAAGAATGAAAAAAAAAATCACCCCCATTTGAGTCTACTTATGTGCATGTCATGTCATGCTGGAAAATTTACACAGTGTTGACCATATTTCATGTTCATTCTGGTTATGAAATTTACAGAGCTGTCAAAAAGAGTTCAGCGACATTTTAGTAAATATTGAAATTTAATCAAGCAAAGTGCAAAACACTTGCACACACACACACACACACACACAAAATGACAACAACCCGCTCCACAAACCCAACCCTTAGACACCTGTCACCATGGCTTGGCATTGCCTTCCTGTTCCAGGATGACATTCACATGTGTGTGTGTATGTGAGAGAAACAGGAGGGTACACAATGCCTGCCTGCATGAATATGTATGTGTGTGTGTGTGTGTGTTTGCCGAAGTCAACAATCAATTGAATCGATTTCATTTTACAAATTGCGTTGAATTTTGTGGTGCAGTCAGCTGCAATTGACGGCGAAGCCAGCGGAACAACAATAACGACCACCAGCCCTGGGTTGGTTAGTTGGTTTATATAGTCGCAATACCAGGAGAATGTGTCTTATAGACTGATTTTGATGGTCAATTGATGCACACACGCAACAGCTTCTAATTGGATGTTCACAATTGTGGGATGATGTGCAGGGGGGAGTGTGCAGACTAACGCCAGGGACAACAGCCAAAGATAGATGGGACCCGACAAAGATGTGGCCAAAATATCGATTGATTTTCTTTGTGTGGCATAACAAAAGTTAGAGAAACTATTGGATATTTCATGTTAATTGGAATTTTGTGATATGCAGATTATTTATATGTACATATTTAAATGTACAGACACCATTAGAAAATGGTGTCTGACAAATATTTAGTCTAGCCAAATGGCGGTCAACCATCTTTAATTCAACGAGAGCTTAAGTCAAAGACGAAAAAGAAGTTAACAGAGCTTTAACAGTGTGTTTAGTTAACAGTAAATGACTGTATTAAGTCGATGGATTATAACAAATATCTGACTTTAAGCGCTGAGAGAAGAGAAGGGGGGACTTCACAGCTGCCTCCAATAGCTGGTGAATATGACCTGATGTGTAGAAGCTTAACACTTTTTTATTATATGTCGGGCCTTTTAATAACGCATAAAACTGAATTATATGAATTTTTTAAAATTTTTGTCAAAAACTGTTTGTTTATATATTTTATTTTATCTATTTTCTGTGGTCCATTTGCTTGGAAATAAAGAACTTTTAAATGTATTGCCTACTTTTTTGGGCTTTGTGTTCTAAGCAATTAAGAGCTACAATCACGGTTGCCACATTTGGAGCAAACGCTCCAAAATGGTTTTTTTTCTCATTGGAGCACTGGAGCCTTTTTCTGCGAAATGGAGCTTTTTGAGCAGGGCAACACATTTTTTAAATAATTAAAATTTAACGTAATCGAAAATATAGCTTAAAATATAGCTTAAAATTAAACCCTAAAAGTACAAATTTATGCAGAAATGCTCCATGTAATAAAAACACAACCCGTCCTAAAAAAGCCAATTTTCGACACGAGAAGACAAAGCTAACTTCCTCTGTGACAAAGTTATAATACATATAGTGATCCGATTTTGACCAAATTTTGCAGAACTTTTTGAAAGCGTAAAGTATTCATATAAACAAAAAATATTGTCCCTTTTTCTGACTGATCAGTCATACGGCAGCAATAATAAAGCGAGAACAATAGTTTTCAAATGGACAAATTGATATTTTGCAACTTCTTAAGGGGGCAGCCTGCTTTAGGAGGTCTAAAAGAGGAGTTTTTTTTTCTATATTTTTTTGGGAGTGAATAAATTAATTGAGCTCTACAAAATTTTCTGTGGGATTTAATATATATTTGAAGAATACAAAACAATTGTTTTAGTTGAAGTATTCCATAAAATTTGGGGGGCAAGGAAAAAGTTTAACAATGCCGGGAAAGATACAGGACGCAATTCTTATCTGAACGATAAAAGTCGAATAGAACTTTAATTATTATATTTTTTGAAACAAATAAGCCAAAAAGGATACTGCAAACTGATTTTTGATTATAAATATGGATTACCAATAGACGAAAACATGTTTTCAAATTTTTCTGCTGTGAAAATTATTTTTAAAGAATTTGCAAATTTTCGGTTTTTTATTTAGATATTTTTTTTGGTGGTTTTACATATTTCGCCATAGCTTGACATGGAACCGTCGTAGAGTTCTTTATGGAACCCTGCCTGAAGGAAGGCTTGATCAAATGGGTATATTTTTTGCATTTATCCACATATCTTATAACTACGATCAAAGATGAAAAACCACTATATTTTTTTTTTTTTAAATTTAAAAAAAAAATCTATGTTTTGAGCTAATTAACTCAAAAAACTATTACCTTAAAATATAAAGTGTCTGACTTATTTGAAGGCTTATTTATTGGCAGTAATTTTTTTTACTGCATTTTCGGAGAAGGGTTTCGAAAGCTATGGGCATATATGTAACACCACTGACAAATAAATGCCCTAATTAAATGACGGATAATTTTAAAAATCTTAAAAAATGGATTTTGTTATGTTAAATTTTAAAGAATTTTAAAAAGTTATCATAATTCCATATACTTTTTTTGACATAATGTAGTTTGGAATTTTTTATAAGCATTGGAGCCATTTTTGGAGCATTTTTTTCTTAAATGGAGCATTTTTAAATTTTTGTGGAGCATTTTAAATTTTTCAACGTGGCAACCGTGGCTACAATTAACAATTTTATTGCATACTTCTTGGGGCAAGATGGCATAAGTACACCAAGAACAAAAGTAAAAGCAAGAATCCAATTCTCTTAAATATAATGCATGTACCTAAGCAGTGGATTTTGTAAACTTAAAAACAGAACATTTTGTTTTCATATTTTTTTAGCCATTTAAGTTCTTGTTTCAAGATCATTGTGAAATTGGTTCTTAACTATTTCGTAATGTTAGTAAGGAATTCTACCTAATATATCGCTAAACACTATAAATTGTATATTTAGTTATACAGAAATCGTACTTAAGATAAGATCAGGTATTTTCATTTTGAGCGTACCATTGAATAGTTGATTATTTTATGTTCCCCCACCATTTGTTGCAGTGTTGCTTCACCCGTGTGTTAATCAATTTTCCAAACAAATTACAAAAGCAAGAGTCGCCGCACAAAACGATTACATGACCCAACCCAAATCCCTATCGACAATGCCCAGGTTCCCCCAAGTGGCAAAGGAATTGTAATTATTCGAAATGTTGCTCGTCGCTTTGTGCCTTAATGACTATTAGGTAAATGTAAATGAAAACATTGCGTGCCGGCGACATTTTATTTGGAGTGCTGGGTGGTCGGCCACAGCTTTATTTGCTATATTTCATGCCTGCCTGCACTTATCTCCAATTGTTCATCATCCCACCCGACACCCACATCCACCCGGCACCAAAATGTAATTTGAGTTTCGCTTCGATTCCACTTTACGTTCTAATTACTTGCACAACACACACAAAAACGCCACTTCAATTTGAATTAAAATGAGTGGCAACCCCACCCCCCTCCCGCATAACGCCCAACGCCCACACTCTTATCCCTTATCCTACGCCCATATCCTCTGGTCACAGTTGGCGCCACAACTTTTAATTACAGCACAACACAAAATTGCAGATGCAGTTCCGGGAGTCACCCGAAAAGCATATTAATTGCGGACTACGGACTACAACGTAGTCAACGGTGGCATCGGCGTCTCCTGTTATGGTCTATAATCGATTTAAGCAGGGAATTATGTGTGTGTGTGTGTGCAGAGAGTGAGTGGAAAGTCTAAATTGCAATTTCGTGTATGACAAATGGATTAAGGCTATTTTTTTTTAACAAAATTTCTAAAATTGGTTTTTTGGGGGGACAAGGCGGGGTAGGGGTTGGGTAAGGTAATGAATAGGTTAGACTGAAAGTTAATTTGAGAAATTTTTAGAAATGTTGCATATTTTTTTATTTAATTTTTCCTTTTCTGTGTTTCTTGTAAGATATTTTTTCGACTAGCGAATTGTAGTTGAAAATGTTTTTATTATCCAACACACACACTCAAGCACACAAAACCACTTTTCGAATATATGGAGAGGGTTAAGCAAACTAAATACCAAATTTATCTATTACCAAATGTAGAGATAGCCAAAAACTTCATTGGCCAGCGGCGCTTTTGTGCCCAAAAATGTTGCAAGTAAAACCACTATAAAGTAATGCCTTGTCGATGGCAAGGGATACCAAGGGAATCCGATTAAAAAGTTGAGCCATCGAAGTTTAAGAGTAGATGAAGTCGTAGAGCAGTAAAAGTGAAGGAGGCATCCATTTTATGAATTATGCATTCGAGCCGTAGGGCTTTTTTGCGTTCAAAGCTAAAAATTATCCAGTTTTTTTTTTTTTTGTAAAAAGGGTTGAAGAAGATTAGATAACTTTGGTTGGGGTGGCATATAAATTGCATAATTGTCTAATCCTTAAATATGACTTTTAAATTAGTAAAGGAATTTTTTGCTGTTGCATAAAGATTTACATTTTAAATAAACACTTAATAAACAGGAGTCTTTCCTCCTTCTCCTCTTTGGGTTTGCCGCAAAAGACTTTACACCTACCTGGCCAAAAGGTGTCACAAATGGACTTTTGCAATTTTAATAACAACTCAAAATGGCAACTGTCAGTTGGTTCGTTAACTGCCAACTGTCAGCGGGTATAACCGCAAGTGTGTAGAAGCAGCACAAAACGGAAATTTAATGGAAATGCATTTTTGAGGTGTAGCAAATGTACAAATGAAATTTTAACTGGAAAACCTGAACAAAATTAAAACATAACCCAAAATAATTGTAGCAAAAGCGAGTGTGTGTGTGTGGTACTTGCAGTTATCTCAATTTTCTTTCAATCAAAATTAACACCAATTTCGTTTTGGTTTTGGCACAAAATTGGCAATTAAATGGGAGAATGTGTACGTAGAAGGAATAACAAAGACAAAGGAAAATTGTTACTAGTTTTGTAATATTACTTGAAAATGTGGTAGGGTGAAATTGCGGGGGTTGTGGTATAATTGCTAAAACTTAGACGGACTACGATGAAGCAAACTTCATGAAGTTTTCTTAGTAGGCGAGAGACTTAAATGTACTTCTATAATTCTCGTTTAATTGGTCTATATGAATTACCCTCAATTTTATGCCTACTAAGAAAACTTCATGAAGTTTTCTTCATCGTGTAAATCCCGACTTAGTATGATGCTTAAAAAATCATTATATTTGATCGAAGAAATTAGTTAAAACCACGGAATCAAACCTGTCATACTGGTACGTACCGGCATACCGAAATAAAAACCAAGAGAAAGATACGAAACAGAATACCGATATAAACTATAACCTTAACAGAACCTTTTACCAAAACATTATTATTGATACGTACCAAAACCGGAACCGAAATTCAAATCGGTTTAATTCCCTATGTGGTTCATTATTTTTTGAAAATTTCAAAAATTTTTACAATTTCTTTTTTGGGAATAATTAGAACTTACTAACACAGACTATACAGTTAAAATTTCGAAAACGAGTGGAATTGTCGCAAATTTGGAATTCGGATCAGGCATAATATTCGTCTTTTGGGAAAAAAGAAAAAATTAAAAATTGAGTTGTGAGTTTTATATTTCTTGAAATTTCAGGAGCATAGGCATACACAATACATACAATTATAAATAACACAGGCCAAAGGCCATTTTGGTTTAGCCTTCTCGATGAACAATTCTGTTCCATTTTGCAGTATTTTTAGCTTATGAACAATTATTGATATTATTAATTCTTTTCTTTTTGGAGGTCACTCCATGCACAATTTTTTAGGTTTATTCATGATTGATCTTCAACCTTTTTATCGTCTGCTATGTAACCGATTCCATTGGTTTAATCCAGATATTTTTAGATGCGACGCGTACACGCTGCTACCTGGTCATGGTACTCGCGGATTGCCTTATTTCTTAAGCTGGTTACAAGTTCGTTGCATCTCACACTCCAGGATACGTCAGTTCCATTTTTTTAATTTCAATTCAATTTTTTTAAGGTATTTCAAACGCTTTGCCCAAAAATACGATTTGTTTTTAATGATTTATGCAGAAAGCTTTCGAGGCTCTCTATGTTCATGGTGTTCAAACTTAGTTTTGTCTATGTAGCTTAAGTGGTTCATGAGTATGTAAAAGTGGTTTTCCTCCATGTCTAATTCAATCGCCAGTGTGTAATTTCTTTTTTTGTTCGGGTGCTTTAGCATCCTTTTAACAAAATAGCGCTGCAGTTAATCAACTTCATCTAAATGTTGTGATTCTCTGATTTAGGATGCATAAGATTGAGTTGAACGGCTCACTGCAAGGTATAATTTGCATTGGAAGGCTTTGATTGGAAAAATAATTTTTCAAAGTGCTGGTAATGCAGTTTTTTGCTGACCTGTTTCGCCCTTCAACATGTTTTGTATATGATAAGGTTGGTATAAAAACACATACAATCGATATTGATTTCATGTTGTAAGTCCGTTTTTCGTATTGAGATTCCCCGTTTAAAACAAACGATAACTTTCTGATTAAATACTACGCAATATAAAAAGATAAAATTAATCTAAAATTCTGTCATCTATTTGTTATCGATAAAACAAACAATATCGGTGGGATTTAAAAAATTTCAAATTCAAGACAGTCAGAGCTTAATCGACTAAAGCGACCACTGTGCACCAAGTCGAGTTAATTTTTCAACTTAAATATCGGATAAGTTTCTGAGTCTTTGAGTCGGCATACGGTTCCAGTTAAGTGAGTATTCCCCGTTTTAAAGTCCGATCTTAAGTTTGTTTTTTTCGACGATGGAAACTAGTTTTTAAATTGAATTCACTTTTAGAGATAACAAGCCGAAATTCACAAAGATCGGCTTACAGAATAACATTTGACCATGAATCCCATTCTCCTCTTCTTACCTAGAAGATGGGTTTTCCCAAATTCTAATATAATTTTTTTCAGTTATTTCGGCCCTAATAGCTTATCAACAGAATTAGATTGACTGAAAAATAAAGCCAGCCTTAATCCACCAGTTTTTCGAACATGGGGGTGTATTTTACCGAATTGAAAAATTCCTTTTCCAATTATTTTAAACATAGAACTTACAAACAGGATTTCACTGAAAAATACTGAAATATATTAAACCCAAAACAGAAGCTGATTTCCTATTCTGTATGCCCCCGAGTCAACTACTTTAAACAGATGTTTATTAAAGCTAGCTATACCCTTATTTATCAAACAAAACCCATGTTTAATTTTTAACTATTCCAAGCTTTTTTTTCAGCACAACAGTGTTCTTTTTAGAGCGAAAGAGTGATAGATCTATGTGAACGAATGGCAGACAGTAAACTCGACGAACAGATTTCAGTGCCATAAACAAATTCGTAATTGCCATGTAATGCCTTGTGTTGACAGGCGTCCGACAAGCAGATAAGGTTCTACAGTCCCCCTCCAAACCAGAACCAGGCACAGAGCCGAAAGGAGAAATGAAAACAGAAATTAGCATAAAACTTCGATTTCGCTCGGCGCACACATGGAACACATACACAGAGGCAAAACAAAAGGCAACACAAAAAAAAACGCAATAGATTTTCAGCCATAAACCAATGTGGGACTTGGCGTTGACTGCAATGGCTTTGGCTTCACACATGATACTTTTGCATTAATTACTAATTTATGCTAACTTTTTCCATTGCATAGACAATGGGTTTAGGATAACTCTCAGTCTCCCCCTCTCTCTCTCTCCCACTCACTCTATTCAAATATTTTTTGTTCATTTGACTAATTAAATTTTGGGGAAAGTTGTCTGTTAAAAATTTTATGAATATTTAAAAACTTTCGGGCAATTCGACTCGTTGAGAAGACAAAAGCCTTCAAATTGAAAATTCATCAAAAAAGTTGAACAGTTTGTAAAGTGGATAAAATATTCATGCATGCAAGTTGTTATTAGTCCCAAAAAAGTTGGATTGGCTAATAATTCTCTAAAAAGCAATTAGCTTTAGTCTTAACACCACAAAAAAAAAAGGATTGGCTTATGAACATACAATCAAATAGTTTGCGCAAGTTTGTAAGAGAGAAAAAGTAACTGTAAAATCTATAAAGTTGGTAGAAATTCTCTGTCACGCGCTCATCTCCATATGTCAACTGTCAAATCCACATTTACACACTGCCTTTTGCCATTCTTTTGTCATAGCTTCTCTCTCCTCCTGCTCCTCCCACTCATCTAACCCTAATTATTTATGCCACCCACGACCCTATTTTGGGCTGAATCTGAAAAGTTAGATTGCATAAAAGTTTCCATCTTCGTTTTTCTTAAGCGCATTTTACAAGCTGGCAAAACTACTTCACGCATATTAAACTGACATTTCACAAGCAGAGCAAACTTTTTCTAATATGCAAATTGATGCCGAATGCCATAGAACGGATGAAGAAGCGGCTGTAGCAGCACATCCTTGAATTAACACGTGCGAGTTGGCATTAATTTGTGTAAAACTGGTGTTTGGGATGGGTTGGGGGCATGTGACTACACTGCCAGACCACTCTAAAGGAGAGCAGTTTTTGTCGTTAGCTATGCAAATGCTGAGAGACATGTAAATATTATTTACCACACTGCCAGATGCTTCAAGATGGAAAAACTATGCCAGGCACTTCTAGGCAGAAATTAACATGGAACAACTAAAGCAGTCTCTTATATAAATATTTATGAACGCTTGAGGATTAGTACTATACGAGTATTCCACTCCATTTCTTTGGCACGTTTTATAATTTTTGTTGAGCATATGAAAGAAGGGGAAACTCTTTTTAATGCTCAACTTTTGGTAACAAATTTTAGCCAACATTTGTAGCAGTCATAGGATTTCTAATGAGAGTTGTGTAGTTCAATAAATTATCGTTTATTGAAAGTACTGATCTATGAGCTAGCCATGACTTTTTTATACCCTTCACTCAGGGAAAAATGCTGTGAAATTTTAATATTTTCACGTTGACTTAAATATTTTTCCATTGATTTTGCGTTAAATATGGAATTCGTTAATCTGAAGTGCTTACACTTTAAATCGAAATTAAATATGAAAATAGTCAAATTTAATAGTTTTCATATTAAATATAAAAAAGACCAAATTATTAAATTTAACAAAAAAATATTAAATTTTAAATATTTCATAGTAATTATGAAATATATTCATATTAAATTTAAATAAATATTATATATAACTTTAATATACTTTAAAGTACTTTTAAATTTTTACATGTTCAATATAAACACCATTTCATATTGAAATAAACATTTTCCAACTTTAATTTAAAAGTACCCCCTCAAAATAAATATAGTTTCATTTTTAATCTAGCAAGTTTTTTTGGGGTCAAATAAGTTATGCATAACTGTAGAAACAGTACACACACAATACACAAATGAGGCTGTATAGATAACCATACAGCTGTTTCGGAAGGTTCCACTATTTTTCACCATTGGTTTTCTGCCTGACGAACTACAGCCAATGACACGAATGCCATAACTGGTTGGGGAGCCCAAAACCAGCAACGTGCAAAAACCTTTAACCATTCAAAATTTTAAAATTACCATACAAAACTTTATTTTTAAGATGAAAACCTCATAAAAGCAATATTACTCATATTTAAAAATAATATTAAACAAAGTTAAGCAATACATATTTTCGTATATTTGAAATAAATATGATTTTACTTTAATCTGAATACAGCAATATTTAATTTTAAGTGAATTTCACTTTGATTTTACTATATTCATATTAACTTCAGTGGTTAAGTATGTTTTCAGTTAAATCAAATCGCTTTCTATTGGACTTTAATACGTTTTATATTTGAAAACTGCATAGTAAAATTAACTATGATTGTATTAATTTTTACGATTTGCTTTTTCTCTGGGTGTTGCAGAGAGTATATTAAAATTGTCACGATGTTTGTAACGCAGTGAAGGAAGCATTTCCGACCACATAAAGTATATATATTATTGATCAGCATGACGAGCTGAGTTCATTTCCGCCTTTCCGTCTGTCCGTCCGTCCGTATGTCCGTCTGTTTCTATGCTATCTCCTCCCTCAGTTTTAAAGCTATCTTGACAAAACTTTGCAAAACGTCTTTAAATACAAATACGCTGCACATTTGTCGGAATCGACCGGATCGGATGATTATATCATATAGCTGCCATAGGAACGATCGGTCCAAAAACTAGTTCTAATGAGAAAAACTTTTTTGTTTTCCATCGAAGCGTCACCAATCGTGGTATATATAAGTTTTATATGCTTCCACACAATTCAGAAAAAATTGATCAAAATCGGATGACTATAGCATATAGCTGCCATACAAACGGTCGGTCCAAAAGCTAGTTCTAGTAAAAAAAACTTTTTTGTTTTCCATCGTAGCATCACCAATCGCGGTATATATTAGTTTCATATACTTCCACACAATTCTGGAAAAATTTATCGAAATCGGATGACTATAGCATATAGTTCTTCTATAGCTGCCATAGGAACGATCGGTCTACAAACTAATTCTAATGAGAAAAACTTTTTTGTTATCAATGGTAGCGCCTTTCAAAAACTGCAAGGGTATTTAAGCTTTCTATTTTTTTTGTTTCAAATGTTGCGTTTTTGCTGTTTTTTAAATCAATTTCACATGCGCTTTTCGAGAAAAAATATTAAATAACTTTTAGAGTTATCTTAATCCGGTTTTTTGAAAAAGAAGAAGGTTTTATGCATTTTATGCCATTCGATATCCGATCCAAATATTTTTTTCTGGTTCAGAATATATGTATTTAACTTGAAAAATTTGTTCTGAGATGGAAGATTGCGAGAGTCCACGGGAATAATTTATTTTTGTTTCAAATTTTTTGTTTGCGTTAATAAATTGGGGTGGCTGAGTTGATATGGAAAATCCCATATATACTTTATGGGATATATACTTTATATTTTCGAGCGAAATTCTGTAAAAACATATTAATATAATATTTTTGGAAATCTAATTCCTTCGATCAATCCTTGAGGAATATATCTGAGAAGGTTGTGTTAAACTTTCAGATCGATCGGTTGAGCCGTTTTTGAGATCTAGTGATGAGCGACTTTGAAATCACCGATTAGCGAAAAACTTACCTGATGTCTTCTATTCCAGGGTCATAAGATGATATTTCCTCTGATATGATATTATTTCTCTGCAGTAGCTAATAGGTCGAGTTGATGTTGTCGAGGATCCATTCTTCTGATAACATTTACATGTAAAAGAAGATAATGTGTATGTATATGTATCTGTATATGTCCGAAAATATTTACCGGATAATATTTTTTGGTTTGGGTTGATTTGCTCATTTACCTGATTTTCACAGCGTTTCGACGAGAAAATTTTTGGAAGAACAAAAAACACGCTCGGGAAAAACAGTAAACTGGAAAAAAATATTATTTTAAAATGGATATTAAGTTCGCCGCGCTTAAAAAAAAACCTCTAAGCGTCTTCGCCTTGTAGTTTTGAAGGAGCATAACGGTGCTGCAAGTTCTTCTTGGGTTTGGCGCGGACCACCACTTGCCTCAAATTTGGCGTTAAGCCGTAACCCCACTTACTCAGTAAAAATTGGAACAACTGCTGTTTGCCTGTCAAAAATATAAGGACACTTGAGGCTTTATTTATCAAATTCGAACAATTCTGTTACATAAAGATCAGTTGGTCAGCTGTGCCACTATATTCTTGTCCTGGTCCTTCTGCTCTTTACGGGCACGTTGTTCTTTCAGCTGCTTTAGGGTGGCCCAATCAAAGACCCCATCACTGGCATATTTCAAGCGATTATATAAATCGCTAAAACTGCGACGTATATGCAAATAATGTGGTTCCTCCTCAAAGCCCAACGAACGACAATAGCCCATATACGAGCAAAATTCATCGGGATATCCCTGACAGAGTTCGTCCAGTTTGGTGGACAGCTTCTTCTCGGCAATCATTTCATACTTTTGCTTCTTGTTAATGGGCTTTAAGCCCTGCCAGGGCAAACTGCCCCTTAGGAAATACATAAAGACATAGCCCAAAGCCTCCATATCATCACGACGGGATTGTTCGCCACCGCGCAACGCATTGATTGAGGCATAGCGAGCTGTACCAGTCAAACGACTTCCGCTCTTATAGCGTATGTGTTTGTCCTCCGTGCGATCCCAGTACTTCTTGGCCAGACCAAAGTCAATGATGTACACCAGATGGTTATGCTCCTCGCCGCCCATCAGAAAGTTATCCGGTTTGATGTCGCGATGTACAAACAGATTCGAGTGCACAAACTCGACACGCTCGAACATCTGACTGGCCAGCATGAGCACCGTTTTCAGTGAGAAGCGACGAGAGCAAAAGTTGAAAAGTTCCTCCAGTGACGGACCCAACAGTTCCATGACCATCACATTAAAAAGACCATCGGCATAATAGCGATAAATGCTGGGTATGCCCTGTCCATGGCTTAGGACACGATACAACTTGTACTCGAAGCATAGCTGGGGATGAGCGCATTTCTTGCTCTCCAATTTGATGGCCACGCGCTGCGAAGTGATGCGGTCTTCAGCCATGAAAATGTCGCCAAAGGAGCCGGCGCCAATCTTGTTAAGGATACGATAGTCACCAAACATCAACGGCCATGCTGCTAAACCTTTTTCCGACTGGTTATCCATATCCATTCTGCCTCTGCTGCTGGAGTTAGATTTTTGTGTGGCAAGAAATCGAAGCTTTTTTGTGTCAGTGTGGCCAGACTTTGAAAAATGTCAAGTTAACGGAGTGATAAAAAGTGTGATTGACTGGGAACGATGGGAATGAAACAGTGAAGCGATGCTGATGCTCACTGTTTCATTTCCATTGTTCCAAATTACAAATTGTAGCTTGTTAATTTTCAAAGTTTCAAATTTAGCTTGTTTCCCGCTAGTTCCAAAATTCCACTTTTCCACTTTCTACAAATCAAAGTTGGCAGCGTGTATACTGTTGGTTACTTTATTTTTTCTGTTCGGTTATGAAATTTTTTTAAGTTGAAAACTAACAATAAAATTTTGAACATTTCATACAATGGCCGCCTCATCCAGATCCAGCCACAGCAGCGTCAGTTCAAATCTCTCCATGACGCAGGAATTTGAAAATATGCGTTCCGCATACGAATCGAGAGTCAATCAACTGGAACACGATGTCTACAAGTGCTGTCACATTTTACATCGTCACCAGAGAAAAGGAGAGAAAAAACGTTTGTCTGATACACCCAATCAATTGACAAATTGTACAGCTAACGATGGATTTGTGTCCTGGCAATATAATATGAGTGAATTTCCCGTCGAAAATATTGTTATTCAGCTTAAAAACGATCATGTGCATCTGTATGCCTATCACAAGGATAAGGGACAATCGCTAGAGATTAATCGTGAGATTTTGGTGCCAGAGCATGTGGAGAAGTCTAAATTGAGCGCTCGATTAACAGCCAGTGGTATTCTTACCATAACTGTACCCCTTAAATCGGCGCTAAGTGAAAGTCAAAGGAGTGGAAATTGAAATGAAAATGGTATTCAGTTGTAATTTGTTGAAGTTTATTTTTATATCTTATGGTTTAAAGGAGTTGTGTTGGAAAAATTAAAATTTTAAAACTACCTGCCTAAGTTTGTATATAGCTGACAACTTTTAAGTATAGTACCACACGATCACGGTTGCGACCTGAGCTACCTCGCGTTAGAACTTTATTTGCTTATAAAGCGACTATCGTTCATCTGATCGTTCCCAAACTTGAAGGAACAATAAATAATTTGTCACATAAATTTACAAATAATAGAGTATAACTTATCTACATAGATGATGAGAAATCGGCCCTAAATTGAGTAAAATTTATGTGGTAAATTAACCGCAATTTAAAGCAATCAAAAACGAAATTTTAGGCATATAGAAAAATTATTTTGTACTATATATATTGATCCTACGAGGCTTACGATCTATTTATTTAAGGGGGTCCTCTACCTTTGAATACACTGTTCAGTGTTTTAAGGGTTTTTTAAGAAAATTCTGGACAGAAAACCATGAGAGCTTTTTCAATTTGGTTTTTTGATTTGTGTTATTTGTTAATTATATAAAAAATATTAAACAAAAAATGTTCGAAGTTCGAGGGCTGTTCATAAAGTTAACGGCCTGACAATTAAGGTCTCCCAAAAATAAGGTGCAGAGGTGGTAGCCATGATTCCGGGACTACAGGTTATCGAAAATGAATTCGGTAAATGAGGTTATGATCAGAATAGATGTAATTCTGGCCCGTACCTCACTCATATTTTTCAATATTTTTTGGAAAAATTTGAGGCCGTTTAAAAAAAATTTCGATTTTCCAAGTTTTTTTTTTTTAGTTTAGTGTGAAAAAAAAACAGTAAAAAAATGTTTTTTATCTTAATTGAGGTACGGGCCAGAATTACATCAATTATGCATCGATTGGAACATGGCTGATTAAAATCTTCTAAAAACGTGGTTTCGAGAAAAATCTAGCTTAAAGTTTAGAGCAACGTATAAAATACTCCCGTTAGCAAGAACATTGCTCTATTAAAATTTGAAAATGGTTTGAAGGGGATGAAAGGGGAATGTCCAAGCTATAATAATAATAATGCAAAACAAAAAAATCGAAAATTTTTTTTAAGGGTTAATTACTCAAAAATTTTGTCGATATAATCTGTGCAATCACTACTAAAAGTGTCATACCTAGAATTGAATGGTCGCTATTAGAGATGGGCGCGGGACGGTATACCCATGGAACCCGAATTAAAATGCTTCCTCAGGCAAGTTAACAAATTTTTTTAAATCTTAAGGGACGTCACAGGATGAATTTAAATTAATATTTATTCCCTGAAAATAAATCTTTTGAGGCTTATGATTTGGGATACCCGCGGGAAACCCTTCCCGAACCCATCTCTTGTCGCTAATATTTTATTTAATTGGTATCTGGACTCTCATAACCAGACAGAGGATTTTGCATATTTTCAAGTAGTATATAATCCTATAAGGCCAGGAAAAGAGTCAGAAGAAATCACAAAAAGGTTCTTTCTGACTTTCTTAGCAATCCTTTAATAACTAATCTAATTTTTTCACAATTTGTTACCCCAAAATAGTATTCCTCATCCCTAGCTGAACAATTTTAGTCTGTTTCCTACTTAGCTAAATTTATAATTGCCCACAACTCCACTTGTCAGCCTTTTGGCTAGTGGAAGCTCATTTAACGTTTGAAATATTTTAATTGCAAGTCAACTCTTTTTGATTTGCTTTCATTTTTCATTTGCTTATTTTTTTTTTTTTAAGAGTGCCAAAGAAACCTGTGTCAAGGAGCAGGTGGCAAGTGGCAATTATGTGCTCACCCAGCCGCTGAGTGTGCACTCAAATTGGCAAAAGGATGTCGTTGAGGCGGCATGTTGCATGTTGACAAGGCCAAAATGCATTTAATTTCTTAAAGAGGCGCGTAATTAGTTTGCCTTGAAGTGCATCTACTAACTCGGCGAGTCCTACCTGCTCGTTTCTCATAATGCAGAAAATAATGTAAAGGAGCTACGCAGTTACTTCACATTGTGGAGTCGTTGGGTAATGAGCATCAAAGACCACTAATGTGGCTCTTTGAGGTTTCGTAATTATTGTTTTTATTACTGCAAAACATTACCTGAGGTTAGTCTCTAGTAATTCATGCATTTCTACGGGCTTTGAGGACAAAGCAAATTAAAGTTTGGGTTTAAAATACAACAAAATTAAAAATTTTTTATACTTTGCTAAAAAATGACTTGTGAAAAAGCTTTTACTTTAACTTTTACGAATTTAGAACCGATTATTCATCGCGCAGATGGTTGTTGTCAAGATGGAGTTATACATGGTGTGGCGCTTACTGAAAGTTGTAGGTTCAGAGCTTTTGCCAAATGCGCTAGAGTGAGATAGACTAGGATTGTACGAATGTGTGTACGTGTGGCTGAGCGCTGCAGAAAAAACCACCCCTAATTTTTGAGTGACGATGAAGCAAACCATCAATTAAAATGTCTCTCTTAAAACTGGTAGAGTTTCCTTTATAAAGCCTTTTCTAAATATCGCATTTGTTGTGGCCTACTTCGTCGTTATAGCGCGAGCTTACGAATTCAAAGACAGATACGTACAAATAATAATACGAGCGAATCGGGATTGGTTCAAGGCTATTTCGTTCTAAAAATAAAGTTAAAAACCTTTGGAATAGCCAAAAATGTACTTTATGTAATGTATGTATTTCGGGATTGAAAATATCTTTAACCAAGTATTTTGTACTTGTAT
The DNA here is from genome assembly GCA_018904225.1 of Lordiphosa mommai. Classification (NCBI taxonomy): domain Eukaryota; kingdom Metazoa; phylum Arthropoda; class Insecta; order Diptera; family Drosophilidae; genus Lordiphosa; species Lordiphosa mommai. The sequence continues at coordinate 257,294 of JAEIFT010000205.1, read as the reverse complement.
CAAGTATTTTCGTACTTGGCGTAGTGTACTCATAATTTCTACACTTACAAAAATAATCAAAAATTCAGTTCTTAAACAGGGGAAAAAATCATGTTCAAAGATCTCAAAGCTGACTAAGTTTAAAATTTCAAAATCTGAGAACAACAATCTCATTTTTATTTTCATTCTCATAATTAAATATATAAATAAATTAATCTGATCCATGGTGGGTTTTTCGCTTTTTCTTCTTATTCAACTTAAGATTATAGAACATTCATTAATAGCTTAGAAATGTACTTGTTGTCAACAAATTTTGATTTTAACAACGATGTAACGCCCAGGGGCTTTATGTTCGGATATAATGCACACTAAAGTTCCAAGTTGGAATCTAAATTTTTCTTTATGTCACGTCGCCACTGTAGACATATTCCAAAAAAATTTGGATTCGTCAAAAGTTTTTAGGGATTTTTTTTTGGATCTAGTAATCTTTTTAAACTTTATAAAAACAAATCCCAAATTTTCTGTATAAAATAAAATATATTTTTTTTTTTCAAAAATATGGCGGACTATACCAACATCTTTAAATGCCGCAAGGTGGTGGTTATATTGCAGGAAAGCATGCCTCACCTCTGAGCTGAGGAAAATATAGTTTACCCGCACCACATATGAATGTACGAGTATTTGTATAAAATATATACATTTTTTTTCCTCTTACTTGCCTTCACATGTGGAGGGGGTGTGTCTGCTGTGGGGTGTGTGTAGTGCAACAGAAGGGCTAAATCAAAAGTGTCTGTTCGGTGTCAGTTTAATTGCAAAACGTAAATTGGATGCTGTCATTTGCTACGTTTCCATTTGTTCGAAACGCTTCTCCCTGGACGAGGGGCAGCAGCAGGACTTTTGCTGCCTGACTCTGACAGACATTTCTGGCAGCTGCACCCAAAATGCAAACGTTGCACAAAATCTGAAAGTTTTTTGTTAATTGGACTCATTTTAGGAAAACGTTGCAACTTGTGTATTTCAAATTGGCATTTCTGACAGGGCAACTAGAAAGCATTGATTTAGGAACGGGAAAATGACAGCAGCTGGGGGAATCGGAGAATCGTGTCACGAACAGGCCAAAGCTAAATTCCACGTGCTGCAAAATAAAAGTGTGCCCTCATCAGGCATATTAATCATATATTAAAATCAACTGCTAAAAATGGAAGTCGGAGGCTCACAAAACTAAACAATTTTAAAGAAATCCGACAAAAGTTGGTGACCGTGACAGGCAAAGGTAGAAAGCGTATTCAATTCATGTCGTGCTCGAAATTAAATTTCACGTGCTCTCAAAAAGCAAATTGCTCACCTGTATGCATTATGGGACATATATTTTAGTCTACGACAAAAAAACGGGAAAAACTAGAGCAAATCCGACAAAAGTTGGCGACCGTGACAGGCAAAGTTTTAAAGCCTCTTCAATTCAGGTCGTGTGGAAAAACATGATGCTGGAACATTGGGCAAATTGATTGACTTCACTCGTAACTTCTAACGCTCACTACAAATTTTTATTTTCCCTTTAAAAAAAAACAAAATAAGAGAGAGCAAAATTAAAACAGGTCTGGCCAAGGCATTACCACCAGAAGACGTGGCTGGCTGTGAAAAGCAAGGAAAAACTTGATTTTGTAAGTAAGTCGGATTTCTACTGTAGCGCTCACCAACACAAGCACATTTTTCTATCCTCCCCATTTAGCCGGGATGGGAAGAATTCTGGGATTGGGAAATTCGTACTCAAATCAATTTCTATGTATTTGGTTTAAAAAAAAATCAAGGATCAATCAACTTCTGATTGATTTCAGTCTAGATATTTCGAATATTATTTTCTGTGTATGAACTTTATTCGGTTTCTTTAAGTTTTGAGTTTATTAAGGAGCGTGCCGAATGCTGAATTAGTTATTTATTCAGAAAAGTCAAGAATTTCTCAAAGTTGATAATCCCAAATTTTGGTTCTTTAATAGGCTTCGCCACAAAATTATTAACCCTTTAGAAGTTTCGTTTTTTATTTGATCTAAATGGCACTTATAGTTTGCTAACTGCTTCCGATACCTCTAATACGACATGATCTTTAACATTTAGTTAATAGCAATTCCTGTCACATAATAAGCCCACATCCACATCTCATTTCCTTTGCCCCCTAAAGATGAAACCGAGTGCTAAGCATACACAATCAGCCCCCAAGACCTAAGACGCCATGCATACCGCCAGATGACACATCATCCACATAAACTAAGTGCATTTACACCCCAACCCCGCCCTACCCTAGGGCAAAAGAGGTTTTTGGATTCACACATACCCACACACACACTCACACAACCACCATTGTTTGCCCTAGGTGCAGGTCCTGCTCCTGTAGCTGTGGCACTTGGCACGTTCACCGACGCCTGTTTGGCAACATCCAAGTGGAGTGGCCACTTGAAGACAACTTTGTTGCCGCCTTCATCTCCCTTAGGCATTTTGAGTCACCTTAACTCAACAATAACAAAAGATGCCTCCACCTCCTCCTCCACCACCAACCCACTTGAACTCTGTAATCGCGCGCCCTTCTAGTACGCTTCAAGTGGGCTTGAAATTTGCATTTTAAATGTCAAAGACACATGACATGCAAATATATATGTATATAAAAATAGAAATTAATTAATTCCGTATTTAATGTCTACATTAAAATGGTGAAGCAAAAAACAGCAGCCCCATTTGGCCAATTTCCTAATGAAAATAGCAGCAGGACAAGACAAAAATTAATAAACTTAAGTGTCAAGCCACATAAAAATTCCAATCATTGAATGGCCCAATAGCCAATGGCCCATGGTCCCCGGGGAGTATCCATAAATATAGGAACTAATTAAAGAAATGAACGAGAAACAAAGCGTTGATAAGAACTAAGTTTAAATAGAAAAAACATTCGAAATGGAAATTGAGCCTTAGCTTGTCAGTTTCAAAATCTATTTTTATTTTGCTAAGGCATCTAAAAAATTCTTTGAAGTACACTTAGAAAAACAAAAGAACAAAAGAAAAGAACAAACTCAACCCCAGTGGAATTTTCTAAAGGTTTTTTTTTATAAAACAAACAAATCAGAATTTGTTGGTTGAATATTCTCACATTTACAAGGATCTACTCTGTAAATGGTTTTCAAAATGTAAATACGGTCACTCAAATAATGAAACTTAAATTAGCTTCCGAGCTCAAGGTATTTAGCAAAAAGCTTCGGGATTACAAATTTTCATTAGTCGCCACACCAGTAATAAAAATTTCGTTAACCAGAATCGTTAACCAGGTACACCGTTTTTTGAGAACCGTAAAACCGTTAACCGTTATAATAGAATCGAAAAAAATCGAAACCATACCGAAACGCTATTACCGGTATTGTTTCGGTTTTTAAATATTTTATTGATTTATGATAATTTCAAATTTGTTTCAACTGGTAAAATAGCAATATATATATATATTTGATTGATTTTTTAGAAAACCGTTATCCGTTATATTAGAATCGAAAAATAGCATATATACACTTTCAGAACAGAGTCTCACATTTCAAAAAATCGCTCTTAAAGAATATCCAGAATCATATTCTCTTTTAAATATATATAAGATATAGAAAACAATTTTTTAAAAGCGGAAAAACTTTTCTTTGGTAAATATAAACCATCTTATTAATTGAAAAGGATTTCTAAGTCTTAAAAAAATCATCCCTTCAAAATAGAAATGTTAGAAAAATGATAAAATAATTTTTTGAAATTTGGTTTCACGGATTTAATTTAATTTCGCCCTAAAAAAAATTCTGTTTTTATATTTCGAAAAATGTAATGAAAGGAAATGCTATGGCAAATTTTATGCTTTAATCTGTTTTTGTTTTTTTTTTAAGAGCTGTTATACCCCTTTGAGTATTTTACCAGCGTACTATGAGCTATATTGGACCGTAGTCTTATTGTATGGGTTCAAATCTATCCAAATCGCTAAAGATTTTTATTTTTAACGGAGATACGGCAGATTTTAGAGCTGATTATTTCGAACCATTATTAAGAAATATTTGTCAGCTTTATGAGAAATGGAGTTTGTCTGGGCAACATCAGAATAGAAAATTCCTTAATTCTACTTTTTTTTTCCTCTAGCCCCAGTGGACAGAAGCGAAATTGTTCGTCCAAAAATAAGAAGGCTAGAAGTCGGTATATTTAAAAAAAAACGTTTTTTTAATGGCATATTCTAAGAAAATAATTTTTTAGTTCTATTACATCCATTAATTTTTTGGATATCTTGAAATAATTTGAATTTTTTTATATTAAAAAAATTATACTTGTACCGGTACGTACCGGTATGCCGAAATAATAATCTGAGTACCGTATCGGATCCAAAAACTGAAAACCAAAGTAAAACCTTTAACCGATATTCTCATTTCGGTACGTACCGGAACCGGTACCAGAATCGATATCCGTTTCGGGATTAATCCCTGCCCGTGATAGATACATTTTGTTCTAGCTGATTTCGTATTGTAATTAAAGTGGCCGAATTTTTAGCTGGTTTCATGGTCAAAGCTAATCAAACTCGAAAGCAACTTAGTTTCAAAAATCCTATTATTGCCGAATGACTGTCATATTTTAAGCCGTGACAATATTTAGAGTGCCCAGATGCGATGTGACAAGACTGACTAATTGGCCCTAGATGCACAATTTTGTTAACCACTTAGACATAGTCACACACACACAACATCTACCTTTCTCCAACTTTTTCTTGGGGTTGTTGTTGTTTGACAAATAATTTTCATCATATGAATTGGTGTCAGCCCTGCTATAAGCATTCTTTATATCAGCGTTGGGCGCGTTCCTATAGCGTGTGCATACCAAAAGACGCTGCAGCAGCGACCCTATAAGATCGTTGCGTTGGCTGCGCTGCTGTTGTAACAAAGCAAAATGAAACGGTTCATGTCCACCGCGTAGCAGCAAGCTTAAATGTGATTGCATTGTTTGCCCACCACTGCTTTAAATTCATCATCAACGCAGAGCTCGAGTTGCATCAACATCAAGTTGAGACACCTTAGGAGAGCGCTCTTGTCTCATCTTTTTAATCTGCTCATCAGAACCAAATTATAATATTCAACATTCACCTCTTACATTTTATTGGGAGTTTAGTAATTTTGCTTGTATTACATAATTTTATGTCTTAGCTGGATTTAGAGTTGACGATTCTGACTTTTGCCATTTTACCAAAAGTTGCTTTTTTCCACTTTTCGTTTTGGTTGCTCCACTTTTTTTCACAAAAACTTCCACTTAACAACGACCAACCAAAACCAAAAAAAAAAAAAAAAAAGAAGTGAAACCTCCCAGAAAAAGCAAAAAACAATTGCATGAAACACAAGAATACGATTTTTTGCCCGGTTTCTGCTGTTTGCTGCACATAATTACATGAAAAGAAAATTAGTGTCGAGATTTACTTTGAGCATCGTCGTAGCCGTCCTCGTCGCCGTCGACTCTTCAGGTGAAAACTTTTAATGAGCAATTTTCTTACAAATTTTCCAAGTGTTGCCGCATTTAATTTTTTAATTAAAAACATTTTTTTTTTGTTTTACCAATCCTTCAGGGAAACAACCCTTGAGCTGTGAAGCATTTTATTTAAGCTGACCGAAAGGAATCAGTCCCGCACTCTTTTATTTATTGGTGTCGAACAGAAGTGGATGTCCAAGTTCCAAGTCCAGTTTCCATGTTAATGGCCAATTGACACGCCACTTGGCTTTGATGCGGGAGGCTTTTAGCTTTTTCTCTCTTTCCCAAAAATAAGGAATGTTTTCGCACGATTAATGTATGGGGGTATGGGTGCCACACGTAATGAGGTGTTAACTGAGCGTGCTGATTGCTGCCATTTTTTGATAAGGTGTCCGCATTAATATTTCTATGGCGTTTATATGCCACAGTTTTGTCCAAGCACTTTGTAAGCTGGCGGCGAGGAGGATTCAATCCGTTCAGAAATTGAGCGGCCATTAATAATAAAAAAAACAAGTTACATTTTTAAACCTTGACACCTTCACATTAAATTTAAAAAATATCAATTCAACATTTTAATAAACATAGAAGTCTTATTTCTAAAAGTTGAAATGTTATCTGTACGATAAAAAATTTTTAAGACATGGAAAGGTTTATAAACCGTCAGCCGCAACTCTCTCTCTTGTTTCTACGGCTGCCCGAAAAAGTAGGCACTGCAACTGGGAGTTCGTAATGCCTTAGGACAGTTTGCTCCTAGAAGTATGCAATATAAATTATAGTTCGACATTCCTTAGTACACCTAGCCCCAAAAAGTAGGCAATGTATTTATAAGTTCATTATTCCAAAGCATTAAATGGAAATAAACTGTTCTTGTCAAAAAATCCATTAAGGTATGAAATAAAGAAATCTAAAGCAATCAAATTCTAACATCAATGGTTTTTGGTTTAACAGGGACTTGGGTTTAAATGGTTTCATGGACAAAGGTCGCTGATGTGTGTGAGACGACATTAAACAACTTTTTTTTAAAGACAATCCAGTCAAATTATAAATTTAAAAAAGAAAATATTTTTAGTTATTTTCTTTATGCTTTACCGATATAAAAATTAACCCATCCCTGGTCTCAAGATATACAAATAATTCAAAGGTCACATAAGGTTATTAAAAACAAGCAATTCTTTAGTAAAGTGCTTTTAAGGTACCAGAAAAAAAAGGGGGGGGGGGGGGGGGGGGGGGGGGCGGGGGGGGGGGGGGGGGGGGGGGGGGGGGGGGGGGGGGGGGGGGGGGGGGGGGGGGGGGGGGGCCCGGGGGAGGGGGGTGGGAAAAGGAAGGAGGAAAAAAGGGGGGCTTAAGTCATATTTGTTGCCTTTTCATACAGGTAAGCTTACATCGACGCAGTAGAATTTAGCTGGCATTTAGTCGACAAAACTAATTCCACATTCGTTCAAGTGTCCTTAGATTTGCTGGTATTTGCTTAGCGTCAAGTGGCTGTGAAATGTACTCAATTTGATGTTGATTCCTTGCTAAAATGTTTCTGGTGTTAATACGTTGCTAAGTGGCCAGCAATTTGGACTTGAGTCCACGCATTCCATGTGTCAATCAAATGTTAAAAGCTTCGACTTAGTGTCATCAAATTGTGGGGAGAAATTTTTCTTACTATCTGCACACATACAACTTAATTTTGAAATAATTTATAACAGCATGCGCCAGTGAGATAGCGAAACCAACACAACGCATAATCAAAATTAAAATAAGAATCTCATCGCTCAGCCGCAGACATTTGCAGATACATTCCGGCAGATATGACGCTAAGAACAAACGACCCAAACAAATTACACTTTTTCTCTGTCTCTGTCTTCTTTTTTTTTTTGCTTTGCTTTATTGTTGGCAATTTATTCGCAGCTAAATTGAAATACACACCATTTACCTGCAGACAATGACAATGCGATGCTGGAAGAAACCCGGCGACATTTGTCGCTAAGTTTAGTGACACACACACACAAAGCACTGCAAAAGGGGATTAGAGGGAATCGTACACAACAGTGACATAATTTTTGCCCAAGAGTCATTTCGGTTGAAAATGTCATAAGTTTGACAAGCTGGATGTGCTGGTTGACCCGTAAAAAGGAGTGGCTGGGTACGAATCCACTTCAAGAAATATTTTTTGTATAAAATTATAATTCCAAACTTAAGATTTCATTTCATATGTTCACTTTTGTATAAAAATATATGAGGAACTAAAATATTATTGTTTATAATTATCAAAAAGTTTCAGTATTATCATTAAATTTATGAATGCAAAAGATATCGTAAGCACCTTGAGAACGCCGCATTCTTATTGTATTCTAAACCACCAGATCTTCCAAGGCAGCAAATTGTCGGGTATCATCCTATTAAAGTTGATTCCTCAACCGAGAAAAACACGAACAATATCTTTATAAACGCTAAATAGTGCAGTAGAAAATAAATCCCTTTATCTTAATCTTGCTTAAGTTTGATTAAGGTGCCAACTGAAAAAATATTAAATATAATGTGTTACACACGCGGCTGAAAACTCACACATATCGATCTGAACGTCCAACGGCCAATCCCGACTTTATCAGATGTTATGGGAATACTAAAATCAGACTGCAATCCAGAGATTACAAATATATTTGTCTTAAGATAAGGCACTTATTCTTTTTTAAAAAAATTAAAATACGATAAAAAATTATGCTCGGTTAAACACATAAAACTAAATAAATTTTCCATTGCTTTTGGTTTTCAGTTCATATTCATTTCACTGTCCAACATTTTCCAACAGGCGCTAATTCGGTTTGCGGTTCGGCTTACGGTCGCGAACTAGCGGTTTGGTTCAGAACCGGTTTGCATCCATAATTTTATTTATAACTACTTGTAAAAAATAATAATTTTTTTATGGATTTTTACTTTACATTACATTTTGCTTCAGGAAAGAGGTAGCCCTTGATGATGTGTTAATGTTTTATTACCCTTATAATAGTAATTCCTTTTATCTTAACAATTTGTACAGAAACTATATATTTTCATGACTGCTCTTTAATAATATAGAAAAATCATTTATAGCGTTTCTAGGCGTAATAGAATTCCTAGATATACCCATGTATGGTAATAGGGTCATTTATGGGGTGGAAGGCGATTTGTAGAACACTTGGGATAGAATTTTTTTCTAATTTGAATATCATTGGTTGATCAGTAGGTCATTGCGAAAACCGCAGGTCGCTCTATTTTTTGGCCCTCATAGAAAAGGGACAACGCCTCGCGTCTTAAAATTTTTCCACCTCCGTTTGTCGGCCGCATTAAAATACATAAACATTTGCTGCACATGCAGACTGTCACGTACAGATCAATACAAGTAAAATGAAAGCAGAATTTAAAAATATTTTACACGCCTGTAAAATAATATGTGAACAATCTTCTTTAATTTTTTTTACACAAGGCAGCAAGAATTTATAATTTCACACGCCTGTAAATAACAACCGTGTCAAAAATGCTCATTTTAGTTATATGAACAAAAAAACTTTTTTTCCTTATGCAAACAATGTTTTTTTACATGTCCGAAAACATTGCTTTTCAATGAAGTAATTTATCATGGTGTGAGAAAAATGTTTTTGTACTTTACATACCCTGTCGATAAGAATGCAGTGTTTGCTTAATGGCCACTACTTTGTATAATTAACCATTATATTCTTTTACTTTATATAAAACGCTCAGTAATAAAATTAAACAATTTTCAATACCCTCCGATTACCCTGTAGTTGACTATCCAAGTAGAAGCGTCAGTCGAGTAGCTTGTTGAATGAAATGCCCAACTTGGTTGGAGTTTTTGATTTTAATTTAGATAAAGTGCGCTATGGAAATCAAAGCAGTAACTTTTCGCAAGTTTATCCGCGCTCAAATCGGGCACACAAAACTAAACACTCCATAAATACAACGAGACAGAGATGGAGTTGGTAACTGTTGGTACGTTGGAGGAGTGGGTGGAGTTTAAAGGTAAACTGTAAATTGCACGCTTTCATGTAGATAATTAATCACTGAAAGCATTCAGCGAATGGGTACGGACACGGACACCGACTTCGGTTTTGTAATTTCGTTTGAGTTTTGGGGTTTTCTGCAATGTTATGCAAATTCATTTCGTGATCTTTATCGTATAATTTAACGTTAAGCCACAAATTATTTGAGGGAAATTCAGGGAAGTGAAATCAATTATACGCCCTGTTGGCCAAAGGAAATTGAAATAAAGGCAATTAGAAGTTGAAAACCAAATTGCATTATAGTTATTGGTCCCAGCTGGGACTTCAATTTTTACATGCAAATGGAAAAAATATAAATTTATTTATATGTAACTCAATTTAAAACGCAATATGCGGCCTTTCTAGGACGACTCGTTGTATGTGTGTGTGTGTGTTGTCCTTCTTCTGCTTCTTCTATGCCATAATAACAAGATATTTTGATTTGATTTATTTATAAGTTCAATTTGTATACATTATATTTGCAATATTGAGCTTTGATGTGCATCGAAAGCAACGCAGCTGAACTCCAGGGAAAAGACAATTCCAACGAAGGAAATGCAAAAAAAGGAAAAAGTAAGACAATTCAATTTACTAGATTTATACTGCAAAAATTCTAAGCGAATGCCAGATGAAGACATCTGAATATTTGATTTGGAGCCAGCAGGAAAATTGCCAACTAGTTTTAAGTTTATTAACTTTCGAAGCATACATTGTTTTAATTTTTTAACTTTTTTACAAAATTATAATTTACTTAACAGAGAGTAGGAAAATAGCGGTGTGCTTTTCTTATATACGCATAAAATTCGGAGGACCCGACTGGCTCATATTTCTATTATAAAATAATATATTTAACTGGTTCAAAACCGGTCCGAACCAGCTTAAAAATGTGGTTCAAAAGTGGTTCAGAGACATGTCTCCGAAGTTCTAAATTTTTAAATGCGATGTGTAGGTACAAACCCGCTTCGGAATCAGTTAAAAACAGTTTAAATGTAACAAGTGAGGTTCAATATTAATCATCACGGTATCGAAAATAATTGAAAATTTGTTGAAAGAAAAATATTAACACAATTTTAAGGGCCCTAGAGAAATAGCTTTGACTTTGCTATAAATGAGGTGTTAATTATATAAAAATGTGATGTTAATGATACTAAAATGCAATGTTTTAAGAAATCGTATTGAATTCTTGCAATTTGTCATAGATTTTGATTGTGTTGAAAATATATTAAATCTCACCCCTGAAATTTGTGCAATATATTCAAAAATATTTCCATTACAAAACCCATTACCCTTCTTCAAAAAAAAAAAAATAAGCAAAATAACGACCTCAGCAGCTTTTTGCCAAACGGTCATTTCCTAGTTAAAATGGGTTTTTGCACCCAAAACATCATCATCATCATCATCCGTAGCTGTGGATGAGGAAGCAGTTAGTATAATGTCGGCTTTACATACTCGCAACAATGGTCGACTTGTGGGCCATTAACGAAAAATGAAAACAAGGCTATAGATGATTTTGCCTTCTTCACGAGACGTTTATTAAAACGACACTTTGGCCGGATGCGACGACAACGACACATCCTAAGGCAAGCGCACAAGCAAAAAGGTAATTTAGATTGTCAGCCCCAGATCCAAGACCTAGTTGACATAGAGGTTAAATAGATTAAGGATATCGCTTTCCACTAAGTGCCGGGGTTATGCACCACACCTGTCCCCCCCCCCAACCCCTCACAACAACAACAAACCAACGAAACTCAAAGTAATTGCCAAATATTGAGACAACAACATAAAGGGAGGGAGGAGGAGGTCACCCGCCTAGTTCCTGTTCCAGGAGCACAAAATTGAATTATTAATGTTGTTGTCAGTGGGTTAGGGGAAATGGGGGTGTGGCGAAAAGCCGTTGAAAGTTTGCCGCGAACTTTACCTGCTCATTTAAGGCAGAAAAATATAAATTTGTTTGTCCAGCAGGCACAATTAAGTTGTCAGTCATCGTCAAATTTGGGGTTTGGTTTTGGTTCTTGGGGGGGGCGGTGGTGACTTTCGACTTTGATTGGAGTTGAACAAAAAGAAAAAGGGTGTATAGAGTGTCCTACTAATGAGTTGTAATAAGCTATAGGTATTGACAGGTGCTAATTACGATATTTAAAGGAGTTACGATATTAAAGAGAAAAAAAAGAGATGTTGCCAGCCTTCATTAATGAGATGCAAACTTAAATCTAAATTATGAAAAAATAAAAAGAAAGAAAAAAAAGAAAAATCTTCTTGTGTAACTGTGTTCAAAGATCCAAGTTACGATAGGAGTTATGATATTAAAGAGAAAAAAGCAAATGTTGCCCGAATTCATGAATGAGAACCAAACTTAAATCTAAATTATGAAATAATAAAAAGAAAGAAAAAAAAAAAAAATCTTATTGTGCAACTGTGTTCAAAGATCCAAGTTACGATAGGAGTTATGATATTAAAGAGAAAAAAAAAGATGTTGCCAGCCTTCATGAATGAGAACCAAACTTAAATCTAAATTATAAAATAATAAAAAGAAAGAAAAAATAAGAAAAATCTTCTTGTGTAACTGTGTTCAAAGATCCAATGCAAGAAGCAGTTTATTAAAATTTGTTCAATTCGTAACAAATTGCTGTTTGGCAAAAAAAAAGGATTAAAGAAAAAAAGAAAGACTATTCTTGAATAATTGTTTCAAGATGCAAGAAGCAACTTATTAAAAAAAAAATACGAAAAATGAGAACTGCTTCAGTTGACTGCTCACACTGAAATGAATAACGTTTATAGTTAGTAAACTGATGCTTCCATTATAAGTACTTTTATAAGTACTCGATACAACTGTCAAACAAAAAGTGGTTGAAACTAAGGGTGAGATATGATGATCTAGTAGGCCATTATGTTGTCTTGTTTTCATTGTGAATAGCTTGTGACTTGACATTTAAAACATGATAACAGCCTAAAATTTAAGCAAACTTAATTTTTCTTTTTGAACTAGGAAATCTTGCAGATGACGCAGGCAAAGTTGGCTCTTTTCTCCCGTTTTCCTATAATTAAAATTGTTGAATCCCGAATTCCGAGATGATTTATAAAACAAAGTAATCTCAGAGAAACTTGTCAAGTATTGTTATATTTATTTTTAATCAGCAATAAAACCACTCGCATGGTGGCCTTTTATGTGGAACTAAGTAGACATGAGACAAAACTATGCGGGTGGTTGAGGGCTCAATTTCGCCTCTTAACATATAATAATGCCAAACACAACTAAAAACTCATATCTAAAATGTGCTGTTTAGTTAAGCATGGTAGAGACTCGGGTAGTATAATATACTACATAATTGATTGTTTTGAGTAATTCTATCTCTCTGTAGACTTTTTTTTAGAACTCACACAACGCCAGTTTTTCTATAGAGCTTTTGTAATCAGTTGTTTCGAAAAACATCTAATCCAAATGTCGGTGTTCCTGAAATCTGAGAGTTTTCATATTTCAGACTTAAATTCGGAGTTGCTGTTCGGATTTAAATATTGCAATAAGAAGGACGTTGGCGATAAAAAAAAGTTAGCAACACATTTGTGAAAATGTGGCGTATGCGCAATTCGTGCCCCACAAAGTAGGCAACAATTTTGTAAAAAGTTGAATAAAAACCAAAAGACGGGGCATAATTCACGCATTTAGGCGAAATTACCAAGAATATAAACTAAACACTCGATAAAGATGGTTTAATATTAACAGAGGACACGAGAGGGTTCATGCAAAGATAGTTAGTTCTAGATATTGGGATTGTTATAGGTAAATCTCTGAGCAATCTCTAAGGCTGGGTTAGCATTGCCTCATTTTGAGTCAAATTCCTGACATTTTCATTGGAATTATTTTAAAATTTAATCAGCATGAAAATCACTTGACGACGACTCTCATGAAGGCCGACATGTGGAACTTGTTAGTAGACATGAGACAATACAGTGGTTGTGGCTTCGAGACCGCCACATCGAGACCGAAACATCTAAAATTTGTATTTTCTTTATTTCTTTATATTGTATCCAGCTGTAAAGTACGTAGCCCAGAAAAAAGCTTCCCAAACAACTTTGCCGTTCGGATTTGGCGGTAAACTGTAGTTTTCTTTCCCTTGATCGAAAATTAAAAGACACACGAACCAAGAGATTGAGAAAGCTTGGCTGTAAAGCATAAAAAAAACTAGTGACAATACGATGGAGAACAGATAACCATTGCAATGAGGAACGATCGTTTTTGATTTGTTTTTACATATTAAAAACGTTCGAAATTTGGAAAATAAAAAGTTTTCGGTTTCTTTGATCAAATTATACAGAAGTATAAATTTAAAATGTGAGCACTAGACTGTCCCTCCATAGGGTGAAATCGGAAAACCTGCCTCTCACCTTCTGAAATGGTAAAGAATTCACATAAAAACCGAAACATTTTATTTGTAGTTTTAGACGTTGCGAGATGGATTTAAAGATTCCCAAAGTCGGGCTCCAGTTTTGCTTAAAATAATCTTTACTCCGTTTTAAGTGTTTTCAACATTTGAATTTAAAGCTAACTTTTCATAACAAAAAAAAACGAAAATAATTATTTTTTTGTTGGGAAAACTTAAATCAGAAATTGAAATTGAAGAAGTCGGGTATGTCCTTTATTTACTTTAGGTCGAGGATTTACACTATCATTCTCAAAGATAGTATTCTAGCCAAATAGTATACAAATGGGAAGCAGCGTGGACCAAAGCGAACTCTGTCGTGATAACCGAAAATAGCAAAGTGCGTTTATAGTTATGCACCAGCCGAAAATCAAAAATTGACATAAAAGTCAAACAGAGATAATATTGTTGTTAATGTCTTGCATTTCTAATGCAATAATTTTAATTCCCATTTTCTTCTTATTTCCACTTTTTCGCTATCCGTTTGTAACGGAATGTTCATTGAAAAAAGAGGGTGCGTTTATAGATATGCACCAGAGCTAAGTATTCAAAATAGAATACCTTTTTGTGAAGGGTCATGTTTCGAAACGAAGTCTACGCCAACTTCTAATAAATGCAAAAATCGAGCAAGGTGTAAGTGGAAACTTTAATTCCTTTGCGCAACCTCTAAAACTAATTTTTGTATACTTTTTTCTTTTGGTATGCCTTTTATACACCAAAATATAACAAAATATAAGCAAATCATGACCTTACATTATCAGACGATTGGGGGACACTCTAGTGAGCACTTTAAAAAATATTCCAATATTTCGGTGGCTGCGTAAAAAATAAGAAAAAATGCATGAATTTCATTTGCAACAGGTTTGACATTAAGATTTTTTTTTTCATATTTTTAACCGAACACAAAAAGATGATTTTGTTCTTTGGTTCAGGTTCAGGTTTGGGCTATAAAAATAAATTTGCTTCTGTTCAGGTTCGATTTCGACTAGCATAAAAACGCGGAGACTCCGACTCCGGAGCTTTGCTCTCATGGCTACTTACTTGTTAGTAAGAAGCTGGTAAAGATGACGGCTGCGTAAAATTTTTTTTTTGTAGTAAGTGTTCCCACTCATTTCGTGAAGCAGTTTTAGCATTCTACCACTTGCTAACATTTAAATTCTAAGTGTTCCCTTCATAAATTTTTGGAAAATTCTCAACTGGAGAAGTGCTTATGTAGCCACACACTTAAATATTAGGCTTCCCACACTAACACTTCCCCTTACACACACACACACTCACACCCTTATATGAGGTTTCAATAAATGCCAATATCGACTCTGTTGGCTTCACTTATCAATTTTCTAAGCTTTTGATGATGTGGCACGTGAAAAGCCCAGGAATTAGGAATCGATGCCTTGAAAGTACACACACATACACAAACACACACATTCCGTAATATTCAAAATTGAGCACGTACATGGCCAACGTGATGGCAACCACATTTGACATCTGTCTCTACCATTCCGACCACAGTTTCTGGCACAAAATGGGCATAGTTTTCAAATGCATTACCGCATTTGGTATGACACATGTTTTTTTCCCTTTTTGGCTTGGCTTATTTTATTAATCATACTTATTTTTCCAACTTTTTGTTTCACATTAAATATTAAAAGCCATCAGGACAAATGTGTGGATTATGAGACTCGCTTTGGGCTCAGTTAAGTTTTAGCTAGCATCAACAATAAATTGTATTTAAAATGAAATACAGTCGGGCACAAACTTCTTCATTCCGGACACGTGCAAATTCGCTCTGATCTTTGACATGGCAGGAGCAGGAGCAGAGCAGCAGGCAGGACACGAATGTTTGCCTTTTGACGTTTACAAATTACCCACAGCTGGCGAGCATTGTCTGTGTGTGGGTGCTATATTAAATGTACATATGTTTGAAGTCCTTGCCTCCTTACTTATCCTGTCCCGAAAAACAAGTACACATAGCACTTACATATGTCATGTGTGTGTGTGTTCTGAATGGATGCCCGCAGTTAGTTTATGTTTCTTCTCATTTTTTTTTTGCTTTGCATGAATTATTCATTTCGGCTTTGTCTCATCAAATTGAGCGACCTCGTTAGTCTCTCTAAAATGTACAACAAACAAATTTTCCACAGGCCAAAAACATTTGTTATTTCAATTATTTAAATGTAATTTCCCAAATTGCACTTTTCCAACTTGAAAACGTATGCGAGCGTGTTTATTCAAGAATATTTACCCCAAAGGTAAGCATATGTATAAATTACTTACCAAGGCTCTTGCCTTTACTTACATGTGTTGAAACATATCATCATAAGCATACCATTGAATAGGTCCTAATCGATAATTTAATTGAAATCATTTAGACGGCATTTAAATAGAATAACACCCAGAGCGTTTAAAACGTTTAGCACTTCTTAAATGGCCAGTTCCGGTTTTCACTTTCGTAGAAGTTTTCAGATTCGGCTTTGAACCACTGCACTGAACAACCATATGAACATGCAAGGCGCTAAAGGCAGCGCTTTCTTTTAACGCAGTGGCACTAATTAGGTATTCGCCCGCTGATCAAAAAATATTTTGCCGATTTAAGTTTTTGAGCCTTATTGTGCACTTTCACCAATTACAAATTTTTATTTCTTTTTCTTATGAAATATAAATTTTATGTTTTTAAGTCGCTGGAGCCACCCATAATTGCCTCCAAATAATAACACCCGATGACGTCAAAGAAGCCAGCCCACCTTTGGGCCTCAGAATTGAACTCGAAGAGAAGCTATTTTCATAGAGAAAGAGAATGGTACGAAATTTTAAGTTTGAATAGTAATATGATTCCTCATTAATTTTTTGTTTAGTTTTATTCTGCTCTTTATACTTAGTTTCGTGCAGAAGACGACACACTGTCCGTGTCCTCAAAGTATCCCACTGGCTTGGAAAATTTCTAAATTCACATTGAACACCTTAAGGGGGAAGTCTATTGTGCCAAGGGAAAAAACAGGCCGATTTTCCGGATTTTTTTCCTAACAAGATATATTAAAGTATTTAAAAAAAAACTTTTAAGTCTAAATATTCAAAACTACCGTCGTGGAACTCCTAAAAAGTGCAGGACCATTTTTTAGGTGCCTAAACGGTGTATATGAAATCTCACGTCTGGGAAATCTGAAAAAAATATTGTTATCATTAAAATAATATTGACTTTCGTCTGACAGAGGATTTTGTCGATATCGTTTTTTGTTTAATTGTTATAAACAACAATAAGAAGAGAAGAAGAATTTTTTTTCGGCCCCAAATTTTGTTATCGACCAAATCCTCCGTCAGATTCAAGAATGCTCTTGCTTGATGCTCTGCTCTTGATTCAAGAATGGGAGATTCTTGGATTGGAGAATGCTCCGCTCTTGATTCAAGAATGAGAGAACAAGAGATTGCCAGAAAAAGAGTCTTTCGTTATTGAATTAAGAGCTCTACACACTCAAATCAAAGAATCTTCCATACTTGAATCAAGAGCTCAGCTGATTTAAAAGATAGATCGACCATTCTTGAATTTAGAGCTCGACAAATTTATAGAGACTTAAAAAAACTATGCTTTTTGCTCTTTTTGCTCTCTAAGCCTTAATACTAAATATTTTTTTATACCTTTGACTGTTCCGACAATCTGAGTGAATGTGGATTAAGTGTGGTGCTGCCATAAATGAAGTCGTTTAAATAAATAATTTTTAATGAAAATAAAGATTGCATACTTTGAGGGGCAAAAATAATGATTTTTGAATAGCATAAACGTAGAATTTGATTACACTTGAGCAGTCTCTTTTTTAAAGGGTTTCAAACAGCAAGAGGGACTCTTTTGATGAAACCAATAAAGTGCACCAAGCTATAAAAAACACAATCAAATATACAAAATCAGTTCAAAATCTTGGTATTATTTTATCATTTAATCTTTTACCCTTCTCTTACTTTATGAAGAGAATATCTACCGGATCAGTGGCAGAATGGAGGCTTTTGTCCATAACACCCGTTAATAAACCAAACTTTGAGGAGGGATTTATCGATTTACTCACCAAGTTGTCTTCCTCTCTCCTCTTTGTTACTTTTCCGCACTCTTATAGACGAACCAATTTGAGAAGAATAAATTCTCGATTTCATGAACGACTTTATTAAATAATCAAGAACGAATAATATTTTTTTCAAGAGCATTTGTACTTTATTTTCCCTGAGTGTAGTTTCCCTGATTGCTAAAGCTAGCGACGCAGTTCCTCTTTTGTTAAGATTTCTTACTAATTTTGAGACAATTTTTGGCATACATTCTTTAGAATATCATTTAGCCGTTACTGTGTGACCAGCTATCAAAGAAAATGCAGTCATAGTTATTGTGCTGGTAAAAAAATAGACATTATCACATTTGTCGCGGCTTCTTCTGGATTCTATACCATGGTTATTTGTCTTCCGAGTCTTACTTATTAAACCAACTAAATCACCTGTTAAATCCTCCGTCTCCGAAAGTTCCATCTTAAGAAATGTGGGGAAAAACGTACTCGACCCTGTTTGTGGCTCTCATTAAAAATTCGTCAGAAAAATTTCTTCGAGTGCTGCAGATCACTGTGAAATTTTTAGAATAGAGCCATGATATTAAGGCAGAGTTCATCAGCAATAGTTTCTTGTGACTTTGTTAAATCTGCTTTAATTGTTGCCTAAAGTTTTGGGTCAATTGAAATTTTTGTTCGAACTTCCCGAGGATTGTCTTCCACCGAGAAATATACAAACTGGAATCTTCACTTCGTGGCTTGAGTTTATGTAATGGAATAAATATTAAATATTTTTAAATTAATTTTTTATTAATTTCAATTTATTAATTAACATTTCGTCAATATTTTTGTAAAATAAAGTTAACCTTAAAAAGTATGCTATAGAAATACATTGTAATACAAGTTTATACCACAAGTAAAATCCTTTCCACATATTTCCAAAATATCTTCACCTCCTTCAAATAATTAAATCATTTTGCCATCGCTTGTGGCCAAGAGTATCAAATTTCTTTATTCATCTACGTTTACTCATCCTCATTATCCCTGGAAGACATTTTCTGTTCTCAGGTTCATCAGTGCAAATGAACTGTTAAGTCACCGGTTCCTGTTACCTGTTTCCTTCTCCTTTGCGTAATTAGTTGGCAAAATGTTAGAGCAGTTGAAAATTTACGTAAATTGTTTAATTGTTGCGCCAAAGGAACTGAATAATCTGCTCAAATTTCATTCATTACTTGTCTTTGGCTTTGAGTCTTTTTGTTCTATACGCATTGCGGTCCCCTCCCCCCCTCCTCCACCATGGTTGCCATGGCGCCATAAAAGGCACTTCATTTGCATAAATGAATGCTGCAAATTTTGAGTAGCACTTGAAGTTAGCTAAGAGGGCCAAGGAGCAGCCGGCTTAAACATATTGCCTAGTGCTATCTCCGATGGAATGGATGGCATCGTTCGTTGCTTATCCACAAACCGCAAATTCAATGCGTAGGCCAAACAAATTGATATGAATGGGCTGCCGACTCTCGAGTTGAGTCTCGAATCCTCAACTCAAGTTTCGAGTGGAAAATGCATCTGAGTTAAGAATGTTGTGGGATTAGAGGTGAGAGCGTGACTGTGAAATTGAAATGAAATTCATCGATTATCTCACGCTCCCTTCTCTAAATGCTCAGGCTCTCTATTTAATTAACATGCGATTTCCTCGAGCGTATGCGTATTCAAATGTTGCCATTCAACAAACTCGAGTATTCCATTTCATTTCAATTTCTTTGTATTTATTTTTATGTGCTTTTTTTTGTATTTTGTTTGCAGAGAGAGAAATCCTGTAAGAGTGTATTTTTTTTTTAATTAGTCTTACCATTTGGCTTATCAATTTAACTGCCACAATCAATTGCAAAATGCGGTAAGTAATTATTTATTATTTCACATAACCCACCCCCAGCCTTTAAACCCCACACACACACACCCCCTCCCAAATGCTTTTTTTCAACTTTCACATGGCTGCAGGGACATTCAACTTTTATCATTATGATGCGCAAATGGTGTAAACTTTTTCCGCCGGCCGCAAAGTAAATTAGTTACATTTCGCGTTTTGTAAGCGATTTAGTTTGTTGATTAAACTTTTCACATAAACGCCCTGACCGCGCCCGAGGGGCACCTCTCATGAATTATTGTAAATGTTTTAGTACAAACCATGTATAACACATGCGACGCTGCAAGTTGGTTGTACAATGGCAGGCAGATTTATTTATGGCATCAGATTAGGCTGCGCCAGTTTAATCGTCTTGGTCCGGATTCTGCGGCCCTTAAAGGTGATGATCCTTGTGCTCCTGACAAGCCCAGCAGCGGGGCATGTGTTCACACCAAGCTTGACATTATAGTCTTCCAGCTTCTAATCCTAACATCGCGTTCTTTGGACTAATCAAATTATCTAGATAAAATATTTTTGAATCGAGAATGTTTTAGTTCTAAATTTTTTATTCTTTCATATACTAAAACATACAGATTATGCGGTACCTACTTATAAGCAGAGGCTTCTTTGATAATCTGGTAAAACAATTGCTACAAGGTTTGGTTTTCCAGACTGACCTGATTTCATGATGATCTTGTTTTTATGCCTAATCAGATCCGTGCTTAAGCAATGTTAATTTGAATACGGATAATTCCTCAAACTATCAGTATGGAATGGCTCTAAATCTTTTTTCAGGATGTTTTTCGTTTGTTCGTTTGTGTACTAGAGTATGAAGCCGTTAAATCGTGTTGAGTAAAAATAACAATTTTCGTGAAGTAAATACTTATTTATACAGAAAACTCGTTTTTTTTTACCCAATTCAATTCCAAACTTCTTCTAATATTTAGCTTATAAAGTGATTGTTTTTAATTTATTTTTCCTTTCAAATAGTCAAATAATTATTTAAGATTTTTATTATTATTCTGATTGTATTTATATAAATCTACAATAATAGTTACTTGTCGAGTTTTATTTGAAAAATCATTAATAATGTTTTGTTTCCAGTTTTATTTTTATTGCTCAAGCATTTCGATAAATGAGATTTTTCAAAAATATTAATCTGAATAAGAATTTGTTTTCGGAACTATAATTGTTATACAAAGTAGGTGGAGGTTTTTCAAGGGGCGCAATATAATAACCTTTGATGATTAAAACCTTAAAACTTCAAAATAAGTTGCCTAAAATAATTTTAGACAATTTATCAAAAATCTGTCGGATACAATAAAACGATCAAGAGGTCAAATGAAATAGAGATCACAAGAATAGAGTGATAGTTTATAAGAAAATAAGTTTCGTTTTATATTGCGCCCCTTAGAAAACACCCGCCAGCTTTATATAAGAATTCAATTTTCGAAAACAAATTCTAATTAAGATTATTCTTCTTGATTTTCAAAAAAAAAAACTATTTTTTAATTAAAATTGAAAATCGCAAATCTTTGCCTATCTACAATAAGAAGCTGAACCGAAAATATCGGCTTTACACCTTGCGGAAAATTAGTTTATTAAATTTATTTATCTAACACATTTTTTTTTAAATAACCGTTTTTTTCGGTCCCTGGTTTGTGGCCCTGATTTTAATAATTTGAATAGTTATGTTAGTATTTCAAGGTCGTTACATTTTTTGAAAAATTAAAAATGCTTTTTACTTTTTTTGTTTTTAAGAGCAATTAAGCATGGACTTAAGACTTTGCCGACGTAAAAGTCAGGTCTTTAAATTCGGTAAATATTGAAGTACGAAATAAGTTTGTTTTAAATATGACCTCAGATCAGAGCTGAAAAATGGAAATACCTTTTACCATTACAATTTTGGGTAATTATAAATTCCAATTACCATTACGAATTAATGTTAAAATTGTTATACAATTTTGTGCATGCATCCGAAATTACTACAAAATTTTAAACTACCAAAAAAAAAATTAAATTTTTGGACACAATTAATAAAATAAAAATATAAAAATGGTAATGAAATATAAAAAATAATAAAATTAAAATGATAATAGTAATTTCAATGTACAACTCTGCCCTCAGACCCTTCCTTAGGATTCATTTTTAAATATTTGCTGTTTGCTATTTGCTGTTGACAATCGATATTAAAATTTAAAATTTTTTCAAGGTATTTACTTAATATATAGGATTAAACAATGAATTTCGAAGATGATGAAATCGTAAAACAGTCTTTCAGAAGACACCAATATCGTATTAAAAAGCTTAGGAAAAGTATAATATTGGATTGATTTCCAAAATTTTTTCTAATTTGCTAGTGTTTCATAAGGTTCTTTTTGTTAAAATGTGGAATACAATGGGCGCGTGCTAAATTTTCTCGATACGGCATTTCGCGTTATCGCTAAGAATATATCTATCTATCTATCAAAAATTGTTTAAGCACGGCACGGCAAACAAAAAATTAAAAATTTGAATAGGAAAAAGACGGTTTGCCTATCGCCAAAACTGTGATCCTATCAATTCCAATAAAAAGCTTCCTTACTCTTCAATTTATGTTATATGTTTTTTGCTAATAGAATAATATACTTTTGTGCATTTTTCGTGCTGTATTAGTTTAGCAGAATTTAATTTCGGCAAGCCCACACTTGCCTGATTGCCTCACAATTAAAAATTTGATACACTCCCATCATTGCTCTGAAAAATGGAATAAAATGTGTTGAGAAATCATACACTTCAGATTCAAAACTATGATGAATATTCTGATGGAAGTACTAAAATACGCGCGAAAAATTTTCCTTTCTTGTTAATGTGAAGAAGAAATTTTATAAAAATGATAAAGATAATGGGTGTTCATTGGATTCAGTTGGTCTGATCGAAGGGGGATTTTACAGATCTACCCAATTTCATAAAACGCTTGACAGCTTCTTATTGGCAAATGACAAATTTATTCAAGGAACTAGGATTGCACAGGGGAAAAGAAGGTTTCCATTTTATACAAATAAAGCCTTAATCCTTAGAAAACTTTCTGAAAAAAACTTTAAGCAAACAATAAGTATGCCTATAAATTTGTTTTCAGTTTTTCTTCAAAACTTTTTTAATTGATTTCCAATCCATCTGAGCAAAATAATTGCCTAAGTATCCCAACAAAAGGATGTCCGCTTGTCAGCATAAGAGAGCAAGCGGAACAGAGAATGAGATAGAGATAGAGGCAACTTTGGGGACTCCCCTGTTCCCAAATCACTTTCAAACTGTGCACACTGATTCCATATGTCCCAGCCAAATGCATATAAATGCAACAAATCCACGGAATAATATGAATGTGAAAGCTACGGAGCTTTTACGTTTCGGCCAGTGGGGATTATGTGCTCAACAAATGGGTAACTGGAACGGAAACGGGGAGGGTAAATGTCACATGGTCAGACAAACCCCCGGCCCTGTCAGTTGTTGATTAAATAAAAGAATTGTGCAGCCAACAACGAGAGAGAGTAAAAAACTAAGCTAGAAAAAAAGTTAACATTTTTCCATCGATGCCCAAGAGAGCACAAAACAACGATAAAAAAAAATAGAGGAGCAAGGACGAGAAAGTGCAGCGAATAAATAATTCAGGCCGAAATGTCAAACAGCGTCGTCTCAGGATGATTTCTGCGGAAGTCCTTTGCCATCCTCGATGTCGTCTGTGTGCACAACTTTGCAGCATGAATAAGTAAGCCATTGTCTGGGCCTGCACATCCTGGCCCTGCACTTCCCCTCCTCAGGCTCCTTCTGTCTCCTTTGTTAAAAAAGTTGTTGACGTTGATGCTCTCTACGTGTTAAAAAGGTGAACAACATTTGTAGACTCCGACTGCGACTCCGGCAATTGAAGTGTCATCTGTCTGCCGAACTGACTTTTGCAGTTTGCTCACGTCACAATTATTTGCAGCAAGTTGAAATTTATACCCCCACAAAACAAAACAAAAACTTTAGTCCACACAAAAAAATTAATACATCAAATAGCAGAGCCAGGCGGAGCAGCACACAGCCTGTGGCCACGAACTGCGTCCTGCGAAAAAAGCAAAACAAGTAATCGCAGGGGCGGTTTGTCAACCCACCCTTACTTTCGCACTCCAACCCCGAGAAGGGAAGTTTCATTGTGTTTCATTACTTGATGGCAGTTTATTAAAAAATTTGTGAACTTAATGCTCGAGCCCAACTGCTGGGATTTCAGAATTTAATAAAAACGTCAGGACATCCAGACACAGCCCGAGGGCAAGAAATCACAACACTTGACGCATGCACAAACCAACCCGCTGGTTCTCCGCTAGGCAATTAGAGATGGGCAGAGGGTCGTGAGAAAAATAGAATATTCCTTGAGATTAGCTCAAGCCAGATTTTTTGGAAAGTCAGTTTTATGTTTTATAAGTAATATGTCAATTTTTGATAAATAAATAAAAGAAATGTTACTACGAATTTAAAGAATTTATTTGTACATCTTAATTTTTGGAAAATTTTTTTTAAATTTTTGAAAATTATTGGAAGTTAAAAATTAGCTGCAAAGAGAATCAAAAATAGCACGCAAGAAATACAAATTAAGTTAAACTATCTTACTCATATTTTAAAAGGTCAAACAATTGCATTTACTGGTGAAAGTTTCTCGATGAGAGATATTGCTTAACGCATCCACCGTTCTGATGCTGCAATAAGACATTATTTAATTCAAAATTTTTAGAAAGAGGTAAATAATAAATAATGCAAGCAAATTGATGAAGACGGTCAATCATCGCTGCAACCAGAGACTTGCAACAAGTGTACACTTGCCTGATAGCTGAAACTTTCTTAAAATGCGATAGGAGCAAGCTTAACTATCAAATGCTCCAAGCATTATCAAGCGAAGACACAAAGCTCAAATCAAAATAGCCAATCGTATATGAGCGCACCATTAAAATTGCGTTCATGTGCAGTCGACGAGCTCGTTGGGTGTAATACCTCGTTTAGCTGGTCGCTCTTTTTGCACGAGTCGCAACGAGCTTTTGTTGTGAAATACACAATCAGCTCGCGGCCAAGCAAACGCACCACCAAGAGAGAATATACAAAAAAAAAACTATATATGCGAGCAAAAGAATTAGTTTGGCGTTCGTTCTTGCTGCCGCAGCTGAGCTTAATTGCTCATGAAAAATTATTTATTCTAATTTAATATATCTGTGTTTCAATGTGTTTTATGTTCGTGGACAGTTTTTGCTCGATTATGTGTCAATTTAAACAATGTATTTATTTTAGACTTTTTTTTAGCTAGATGCGTGCGCTTTTAATTATACTTCAACGATAACTGACTGCAAGAGAAGAAGCCAGCGACTTTTTTAACCCTCTCTCTCCTTTCAAGCGCGCCAATTCTAGCGTCATATTCGCTGTCTTCTCCTCTCACTATTCTAACTTAGGGCTGTATTACACGCTACTAATTCATTAAATTCATTTTATTTCCTTACTTATCTTACTTGAGGGGGTTCACCTGTGATTTTTAAATAATTTTTTTTTGAATTTTTTCAGTTCATTATTCAAGTTTATAAATTTTTATTTACAGCAGCTTCATCAAAAAAGTGTACTGGTTACCGAACGGACACAAACGATCTGCAGGATACACCACACATAAGTCTTCTGAAACAAAAAACGAAAATACTCCGTTATTCGTAATCAAGTTGACGCGGTACTGACCGAGTGATTTCGTAAAAATTTAAACATTTTATTTTTCAGTTTTTATTCTAACATATTAAGGTGTAAAAAACAATTAAAAAAATTTTTTTTTCAAGAAACCCCTACGTCAGTACCTCGGATTATGCATTAAAATTGACCTCTCAAAATGTCAGCTTGATTCATTGAATAGATTTTGCGCAATCCTGCACCACACCTTGAAAAACAGAAAGTCCAGAACAAGCATGGCGTTTGCAAATTACATTGCACCACAGACGAGTTAACATAGTCAGGCAATTTGGGATGCCGCTCTTTTTGTAGAAATGTTAAAAGCCTATTATCATGTACATTCTATACAAAATGTTAATATGAAAAATATAAAGAACTCAGAGAGAAAAAAATGACACCAAAGAGCTGACTAATTTTAAGTAAAAACTGTTTATATCAACTCTTTATATAGCAGTCTGCGTTTATTAGAAAACAACAACTTAAATCATCCACAAGATTATAAAACCGTCACAAAGTGACTTGTCTAATGCTACACAGAGAAATAAATTGATATGAAATGGCAATCATTTCCACATTTTTTCATATCAATTTCACTCCGATATGACAAAGATTAACTTGATATGATAAAAAATATCAATACGATCTCTTCTAAAAAAAAAAAAAATGACTTGTCTGGGGGATTGAACTCGAGACCTTGCGTGACGTCTCAACGCAATCAGCCAAGGCACACATTTATGGGAAGACGTCTAAGAAACTATTTATATTAAGTATGAAAAAATTGATATTTTTAAAAGATCATTTTAACCAGCAAAGATTAAATTTATCTTGAGCTTTTTTTTTCTCTGTGTAGTCTATGCCAATGACTACTTGAAGTTTGCCTTGGAAAGCTGACTAATGAACTTCTCTGAGTTCACTGAGATCTTGCGAATGAATTTAATACCATTTTTGCCTAGACAATGCCTCAGTGCAAGGCAATTGTCAAATGCAGACTTGGTAAAACGCACAAAAAGTTCAGGTTTTACCAGCAAAACCTCTGGAGAATTCTGGTTTGCAGTATATATACTAAAAATACACGGTATAATAGCGAGTCGGAAGTAAAAGATGCTTTTATTAAGGAGTGGGAGTTACTTTTCCCAAAACTTGTTAGCCAAACTAAAAGCTTAGAATATACACATTATTTATTGGCTTAAAGAAAATATTGTTGTTGTGGTTTATAATTATTTATGTAGTTTCTGTTAAGGGCGTTTAAAATTATGCACCAGCCCATAAAGAAATATTGTAATATTTATACATATGTCAAAAAGAGATGACATTGTTGTTGTTGTCTTGCATTTATTATGTGCTGTTTTTGATTCTCTTTCACAACTCATTTACACCTTTTCGTTATTTCGCTTGTAGCGGACTATACAGTGAAGAAAGTGGAACCGTTTATGGATAAGCACCAGAGCTTATGTGCACATCATCTAAAATTTGGCTAATTTTCATGACGATCGTTTTATATATAGCTGAGACATTGGCTTAACAGTCCATTAAACAGTATTAAGCTCAAGAGTTATGGTTCACTTGTACTTGGTACAATTTGTGTCAACATTTCGTGTTGTCATTTGGCTTAACTTCTAAACTCACCTCCCATCTCTACTAATAATTGCAGTCACAATTCCCCCACCCCTCTCTTTTGGCCGGAGTACAAACCCAAGACCACCCTGGTGGCAGGAACCATGGCGCCTTGACGCAACGGAAATCCATGCGGGCGTTTTATTTTTTCAAGCATTTGCCGCCGCATACGTTTGACCATCCATCCCCACAGCCAACTCTTCCAGTTGTGCAACATGGGGTGACTTCCGTTTGCCACACTGTTCTACACCCATTGCCCACTTTATGTACTTGTATATTGGCTTTTCTAGCCTTGATTTTAGACACTGTTTCTGTTGCAACTGTTGCTTCTGTATTCTTTCCTTTTGTTTTTTTTTTTTTTTTTCTGTTGTCTATCTATCTTCCGAATGTGTCGCATCATTAATTTTGTACTGTTATTTGGTTGCATCCCCACTTGCTCATATCACGCCATAAATTTTGATAATGTGTCAATTTATGAATGGCGACCGCTTGTCTATTTGACCCTCCCGCTAGGAAAATGCTGAGGGACTTTCAGCTGTCAGTGTCTATTGATTGTTTTATTGATGGGCAAATCTTGGTTGTTTTATGGCCTGACAAGTGGATGGAAAGATAAATAGTTTGCGCTTAAATATGTGAAATATACTTATTACGGAAAGATGATTTGACCATGAAATTTAACCCATTTTTGTTGAATTTTGATTTTAATCAAATTAAATTGCGATAAAATCCATACGTGATTGACATTTAATTAAGCCAATTATGAATGGAGTTTAAAATTAATTTGTTATTATATGCATACGGTCTTAATTTGTTATTCACCGTGTAAATGTTTGTTTAATTAAAGCAAAACGCGGGTCAGAGGCTAATTACAATGAATAGGAGCAAATGTTCTCTTAAAGTTCGCGTCTAATTAGTAAATTATTTTGGTTTTGTGTGTCCGAAGTGGGGAAAGGCACATAGTGAAACATCCAGATACATATATCAATGTACACTGGGAAAAAAAGAAAGCCTGTAAGAGGAACTGGGTAAAACTTGTAACGCGTTGAACTTAAAAATTTAAGTACATTTGGTTCTTGGCTTAACCTAAATTAAGTATAAATTACACAGTGCAAGTCGAAAAAAAGACAACGGTTTTCTCCTATTTCGGGCCCTGGAAATCGAACTGCATAATTAGTTTTATAAGTTATAACCATGGCTTCATACAAAATTTTTTTTTTAAGTTTTCTATCAAGTTCAAAGTTTTTTCTAAATTGTAAAAAATTGATATCTGATTCTTGTGAAATCTGAATAAATAGATTAAAATGTCCTCTAATTTACTACATTTACAGATTTTCGATATCATTGCGCTATCAAAAGTTATGGTCCAAAAACAAATAATTGCAACCTTTTTTTGATAAAATTTTTTTACAACAAATTTTTTAAAATTTTCAAATATTAAGTAAAATCACAATAAAATCATTTTTTAATGTCTTCTCCTTTGTTCTCCAATAATAACTTGATTTCAAATTTAATATTTCCTAATTTTTTGTCATTTTGGTAATAAAAATGATGTAAAAAAATTTCTGATTTTTTTTAGATTTTAATCTATAACTTTTGAATGCACAATGATATCGAAAATCTGTGAATGTATTAAACTGGAGGACATTTAAATCATTTATTTAGATTTCACAGATAATTAACATATTTTTGGAATTAAAAAAAAAATGTTACTTCTAAAAAAACTAAAAAAAATGTTATATGAAACCATCGTTATAACTCAAAAAAGTAAAGATGCAATTCGATTCCTAAGGTTCGAATTAGGGGTAAACCGTTCAAATTGGTCATGTCTTTTTTATTTTTTGAAAAAAACTATCACAGTGTTATTCCTAAATTCAAAAACGAACGATCATATTACTAAACTAAGAACGAAAATTCTTGAAACAAAAATTTTCCTAATAATTTGACAACGAATTGTAGACATTTTGTTCTTACTTCAAGTACACAATTTCTTGAATTAAGTATGACTCTCCAATAAGAGTAACACAACTCTGCCTATACAAATTTCCCACAGGTTCAGTCTTTTTCGCTCTCTTAGTCCATTTTTGACTAACTCCATCTCGCTCTAAACACCATGTTTACCTATGTAACTTTCGTTCGTGTGATGTAACGTTCTTAGAACACGTATTCAGGGTTTGAACAATAAGAATTGTGTACTTGGATCAAGTATTTTTTAACCCTCTTCACTATTAACACCAGTTCTTACTTAATTCATGCCTATTTTTTATGAGTGTATGCACATATTTGTACATATGCTGTGAGTGTTGTCTGTGGAAAATAATTTATGTATGATGTTTGTTTTATGTATTCTGCAATTTCCTCACATCACATTGGCATTCGAATCGTATTCATTTGTTTGTAATTAGGGATTAAGTAAGATTACAACCATCAATATCAATTATTTGAGCACCACCTCCCCGCACTCACACACACAGACGCACACGCACTCACGCATTTCGCCGTATTAGTTTGCGGTACATGTGTTCATTAGAATTTATGCCCAAAAGAAAAACATTTGAGTTGGTGTGAGGGGGGGAGGGGCGCAAAAACTCCCGAACTCCTGAAACGAAAAAACAATACATTAAATAAATTAATGTTGATTTAATGGAATGCACATTCATTAGGCGATGCCGAAAACAGTTTGTGTGGGTATTTAGTTAATTGCAATTAAACTCTCTCACACACACAACACAAAAGCAACGTTTTCATTGAATGATTTTTGCCTATTTGTAAATATGTTCTTTTTGGGCAATTTTCTGGTACCAATTTTTGCTCGCAAATCCGCTTATTTGCTGACCAGCAAAATTATTAAGCCGATGAGTGTTTTTTCTGTCTTATAACTAAAAGCTGGCAGTTGATTGACTGAGACTTTTATTCCATGTTCAATTAGTATTAAGAACTTCATATAAAAATGCAAAATGCCCAATGAGCGGAATAATTGTAAATTTTTTGGAATACAACCTTTTTTAAAACAAAAAAAACATTTTTTATTATTTTATTTTTTAAAACTTTTAAGCGAAGATTGGGTAACTACCTAAATTTAATGTTAATTTTTTATAACTTTTTTAAAAACATGGTGTTTTAAAAAATGGAAATAAAACATTATAAACTTCGGCCTGAAAATAAATGTTCTTACCTTACTTCATATTATCTGGAATATTAAAAAAACTGTATGCAATTATGGGAACCTTACCTTACCTTACCTTACCGTTTACACTCAGAGAAAAAAGCGAACAGATCGTGCTTGATATCAAACAGATTTCGTGTCAAGTTCGGCAAGACAGAATCTTCTTGGATCCAAAAGAAAATACTGAAATTAAGCATGAATTTTGTAGTTCGATCTGCTCGGTTTTAAATTTAGTCGGCTTCATTTAAGCATGATTTATTCTCCAATTCAAGAATAGATCTTCTTGAATGTAAACATTTAGAACAAATTTGCCGAGAGAACGAAATGCTCTCGTTTTAAACGCCTCACCTCTCTTGCTACCAAACTCAAATCGAGCGCACAAGTCTTCTCGATTTCATGCAGATTTTTCTTGAAAATTCAATATGAAAAAAACTAAATTGAAGCCGATTTGTGCTTGCCTAATCGTGCTAGATTTATCTGGGTGTAAGTACATTTTCTGAATTTTATAATCGTTATACGCTGATAGAAAAAACACCGATACTAACAAAACTTCATGAAGTTTGCTTCATGGTGTAAATCCCGACTAAGATTGCATATGTGTTGTCCTAGTGTTGGGTAAGTTTGATACATCAATTATGTTTCGAGATTCCTGCAAAAGAGTTGTTGTAGTTGTGACCAAGTCTAAAAATCCTCCATTGCTGGGAAGATCATTTTTGATGTCACACTATAAAACCTTTTGCAATTGCCTTTTTACTTTAACCAACTTGAGCATTGCCATAAATCTTCTTTTACAAAAAAATATTTCGGTAAAAGGTTCTGTTTAGGTTCTTGTTTATTTCGGTATTCGGTTCCGTATTGGTACCTTAGTTTTATTTCGGTATACCGGTACGTACCGGTATGTACCTGTATAATTTAAAAAATCCTTTAATAGAACGGATAGCATCCTACACAACAGAAAGTAGTTATAAAGAAGGAAAATTAAACATACTAAATTTTACCCCAGAAAACAAATGTCCTAATAATACCTGTGTAACTGGAAGAGCAAGAAGAATTTTTGATATTTGATGAAATGTTAGATACACTGTTTTCAGATAACGTTACCGATCACAATTTAAGCCTGCTGTTAGGTTATGCCCATATGGTCCAATTATTCATTCGATCCTTTGTAAATGCAAAAATAAAGGATAAATTAATAATATTTGTAAATTATTGAATCAAAATAGATGCAATGAAATAAGATGAAATTGTTATTTTTATTGAAAATTTCAGTATATACCAGATGGTCCCTTAACCAAAAATTTGTAAATTTTTTACAAAAGCTTAAACTGCTTTAAACCCTGAGGAAATCCCTGATTGAAGCAATAAAAATGAAATAACAAAAAAACTCAGAACCGAAACTGTACCTTTACAATGTTTCGGTTCTTTTCGGCCATTTTAGTTCCAAAAATAAAGGTTCCGAAATAACGGTACTCAAAAAATTAATTGTATCGGTTCCGGTTACGGTTCTGGTTCTGAGTTTTAATCGGTTCTTTTCAGTTTACGGTTCCGGTTCGGGTTCCGGTTTGACACCCTGTAAGTAAACCAAACTAATCGGTCTTTTTGTTTCTAAATTTCGCTCTTTGTTAAAAACAAGCGACTTTTTATGACAAATGATTGATTAAATTTAATATGACTTTTTCAAGACTTGTGCAAAACCAATTATTTCCATTGTGTTTCTGTCTTCGCCTCTTGGCAATGCCATTTCAATTTGGCAAGTGCAGGCAACGACTTACTCAAACCCCGGCCAAGGCTGGCTGTTGCCTGTATGACATTGAAATATTACAATAACACACACACATACGCACACACACACACTCATATATGTATCGATTCTTTTTTTTCTTCTTTTTGCCAGCCAAAAAGTCAAATTTTCTGTGAATGCTTTTGTCCACAAATGACTTGCCGTTTTAATTGATTGCCAGCAATAAACCGAATGGGCGCCTATGCCAAGTGTGTGTGTGCGTGTGTGAGTCTCCTTCACCCTCTGCCCATGCAATCCACAGCTGTCGCAGAAAGTTTAAATGGAAAGCGTCAGCAGCGTCATGCAAGAAGTACATACTTGTGGGGTGGAAAATAGCATGGAAAATTCCCTGTTTTTATGCTTAGAATTTTCTACAACAAATTTCAACTTTTTATTTGCAGAAGGGCAGCTCTCCCAGTTGCTGCCTACTTCACCCCATAAAATTTTCTCAATTACATTTATGATTTCTTGCCAAGATTTGCCTGCGAATACAATTTGGCGATATGTTGTTTTTATTTTTATGCCATTTTTATTGCATTATTTTCAGCAACGTTTCGTGCATGTGTTTATTTTGTTATTTCTGTTTTGGGGGTAAAACGTGACTGAAACACAATTTCCGTAGCTTAGTTTAATTTTTCTCAATATTTTGGTGTAACCATTTTTTATTATTTGATTTTGGTATGTCATGGGACAGTTCTGGTATTGACATGGGCACTTTCCTCTCTCTCTGTGTGTGTGTGTGTGTGTCTTAATCCCTTTAATGGACTATTAAGCGTTTTTACGGCCAGGACAGGCCTGCTTTATGGTTGTGTTCTGCCTCCAGTTTATGGTAATCTCATCATTTGATGTTGCAGCACGTTCCTCAAAGTTCCATTTTATGCTCTCTCGCCTATTTGCATTGTGTGTGTATAGAAAGAGACAGAGAGAGTGAGTGAGAGAAGATGTAAATTTGTTCGGTTCTAGTTCCCCCCCATTAGACGTAGGTATTCACACATCTCCCTTTGCTCTTCACTTTTATGGCCAGCCTGTCCCTGGCATTTCTCGAACTTGTCAGCAGCGGTGTGTAATAAATTGATTGTGCCAGCAGGAGACCCACACCCAAAAGGCAAACTTGCCACTCTTTTCTGTTTGAAATTGATACCCCTAATGGCTGAGCCTTGCGCTCCCTGCGCCAAGCTTTGATTGACATGTGAATAGGGAAAAGCCGCAGCCACTTTCAGTTAGCCGCCCAATTAGGAGCACTTTTTGCCTTTTGTACCGCACCAAACAAAGCCAAGCACAAAGCCCCAGACAGTGAACAGTGGACACTGGACGTGGGATACGGGATACGGAAGTGGGATATGGCGTGTCAGTCACTCGGTTTTTTAGACTCTCTGCACTGACAGCGGACACTCTCGGCGGTGGGCGTGGCATTTTGGTATGGGCTGGGCGTTTTGTGACTTTGTTGCGTGATTACCTTAATTGATGGGCATTTCCGCCGAACAAATGAAGCCACTCAATTAACACCTCTCAGCCGGATAAAAGCCACACGTCAGCCGTGAGCACAAATTGCACACCTCCAAGCTCATCCGCACATTCATTTGGATTATTTTTGGTACGTAATGAGTCGGTGATATCGGAGATGTAATTAACATTCTTTTTTATTTCAGTTTTTTACTTAAGCAAAATTTTCAGCAGAAAAGTAGGCAATACTTTTTAACTTTTTTACGTATACGTAATATTTTTCAGTCAACGCCTTCACGCATTAGAAATAAGTGAAATTATTGAAAATTGTAGAAAACAAGTGGAGTATTAGTAAAATAGGAAAGTTTCAAGAAGGCCTAAGTTTAAAGTGCCGCTGGATTTTTAAATTCCACCCCTAAGGGTGGAAAACTCCCCGAAAAGCTACTATGGGGAAAATTTTGTTTTCCATCAGATTGAGTTGAAATTTGGTTTGTAAGTAAAGTAAGCTTGAAATAATTGGACACCTGTTGCCCAGATTTCCGGAAAATCCGCTCCACAAGTAAAATGGCCGGAAAATTCTTCATGGAAAAAACTATTTTTAAACCAATTGACTTCACACTCGGTTTGTGAGGATGGTAAGCAGAATAATTAGACTTGAGATTTTCCGATGTTGGAAAATCTGACCGAAAAGTCGGAAAACTCCGAAAAATTCTATATGGAAAACACTTTTTTTCTCCGATTGTCTTCAAACTCGGTTTGTAAGGAAAGTATGCAAAATAATTAGACTGTGATATTTTGGTGGAAATCCACCCACAAGGAAATGGGCGGAAAATTCTTCATAGAAAACATTTTTCATCCGATTGACTTCAAAATCGGTTTGTAAGGGAAAGTATGCAAAATAATTAGGCATGTGATTTTTTGTTGGTGGAAATTCCAGCCACAAGGAAAATGGGCGGAA
Organism: Lordiphosa mommai; assembly: GCA_018904225.1. Lineage (NCBI taxonomy): Eukaryota > Metazoa > Arthropoda > Insecta > Diptera > Drosophilidae > Lordiphosa > Lordiphosa mommai. The sequence goes on along the minus strand of JAEIFT010000205.1, from coordinate 222,772 downwards.
AATTCTTCATGGAAAAAACTATTTTTCATCCGATTGACTGCAAACTCGGTTTGTAAGGATAGTATGCTTAGACATGAGATTTCCCAATGTTGGAAAATCCGCCCGAAAAGTCGGGAAATTCCCGGAAAATTCCATATGGTAACAACCTATTTTTCATCCGATTGACTTTAAAATTGGTTTGTGAACACATTATAGAAAATAATTAGAATGTGATTTCTGGGTGGTGGGAATTTCCGCCCACAGGCAAGAATAATGGTAGGCGTATTTCGGTTCGGTGAAAATGGCTGTTTGTGAGCCGATCTGAATAAAATTCGTTTTGTAAGCTCTAGGGTCAGAATAAATGGAATCACTTGTTTTTTTATTTCGGGAAGTTCACTGCAAAGGTCGGAATATGGGTGCGGGGGTGGGTTTTTAGACGATATGTAGTAAATTTGGTTGAAAAGTTCTATGGGCCAATAGGGAAATTAATGAAATTAAGCCACATTCCATGAACCATTACTAGTTTACTAATTACTCCACCAAGTGTCCCATGACAAATAGTTTCATTACTAAAATGGCTGGCCTAAACAGATGGCTTCAATTACCTCGACATACTATCCATGCGCGATACTTGTACAGATGGCAGGCAAAGTGTTTTCTCGCCAAACAAGTTCCAGATTGCATCTTTATCTTTTGCCTTGGCCCCAGGCCCGTACATATTCTTTCAGGCAATAAAAGTTTCTGTGCAATAAATCTACAAGTTTCTGGAGCGAGACTCGAGAACTGGCGATGGGTAAAACATCTGCAGTTTGGCGATGCACACAAATTGCCAAAGAGTTGAGTTGAGTTGGTGCAGGGACAAAACAGGTGGCGAGTGGGATTTTATGTCTTGCAGGTCACTGATTCACTTGGCCTCCATTATCAATAAGGAATAGGACGACGACGACGACTGATTCCTGGGACACAGGCAAAAGTGTTGACGCATACAAATTGTGCATTAGTGAAAAACTTCGCTGCTTTGGGCGCGGGGAAGTGAAAATCTGCGAGAGCATCCGCCCGGCATTTGCATAAATGCAATTTAAAATCTGAATTATTCATGAGGCCCCCGCGCCATTTTGGCCATTTGTCTGAATGACCACTTGTGGCTTGCTTTTGGTCCACCATTTGAAACTCCATTCAATGTGCAGACTGCAGTCCCAATTCCCCACACCCATCCCCCCTATATATATATATATATATATTTTTTTTTTCATGTCGCTTGTATGTGACAACTTAATGGTTTCCGTTATTTGAAAGCAAAAGCATCGAAAATTGCTGATGTCAAATTGTCGATAAGGATTAACTCTTCCGTTTGTGTACATTTAATATTAGCAGCTGGTGCACATTTGATTTGGCTTTGGCGACCGTGCTGGAGTGATGTTTATTTTGGACTTGGAAAATTACTACATTCAACTTGTATGTTCAATTTATAGAGCAAACATCAGAGGTCGCGGGTAGCTGGTCAAAGTTTGAAATTTATTTGCCAAGATTTTTGGGTTTTCCAATGACTTTGACGAAAATTGTCATGAGCTTTAACTATTAATTTTCCCTTTTTTTTTTGTTAAACCACTAAAAAGAATTGCAAATTGCATGTGTAATTATTTTGGCCACAAAGCTCTAGACTCGTTAAGAAACTTGAAAAAAATTCTTATTCTGAGCGCATATTATAATGCCATTTACAATTCTCTTTCATTTTCTTTTCTAATTTAACAAAATTAGCAAATAAAAAAAGTTTTTCCGCAAAATTACACAAATGTAATTCAAATGCCACGAGGCAACCATCCTCCTCCAACAGCTACACGCGCATCCAAATGGCAAAAGTCAAAAGCCCCAGCACCCATTATGGCAGGCTGGCTGGCAGTCGGTGGCGACCGTGCTGAGGTGGCGGGGGGGGGGGCAAAAGGCCAGCACTCATTTTCAGCGAAAACTTTTGGAAATTGTATGATAATTTAAATATACAAACAAATTGTGTGGCACTTTCAATAAAACTTTTGCCATTTCTTGTGCCTTTGTGCCATTTGGACTGGGCGTTGAGTTATTAGCGTATTAAGTGTGAAAATTGGTGTGTTTCACTGCTGACACTTATAGAGTGGAAATTGTTTTCTATTTCCTTTTGTTGCGCGCTCGCTCGCTCAAGTGTCTGTCACTGAGGTCCATGATTGATGGAACCGACAATGCAGCACATATGGAAAACCCCAACCAAAACCCCAAGCCAAGCCAAGCCCCATGTCAATGCCTCAATCTCGATGCGATGTTTGCAGCACAATTTTCGAGGGCTGTCAACTTCAAAAACAGAAATGCCACATTTGCATGACAGCTCAATTCGTGAAATATTCGCTGGATCTGAATGTGCCCGAGTGTGTCTGAGTATGGCTGAGTGTGGGCTATGAGTTAGACGAACAAAAAAAAAAAAAAAAACTAAAAAAAATACAAACTGAATTCTCACTTTTATATTGCAACTGTTTTTGGATTTTGGCAGGTATATGAGGTATATTAGACTTTATTAATCAAAAATATATATCAATTTAAGAGATATGCTGTATATGATTTAAATACATTTTGAATGAGCACACAATTTTCCGATTGTTCAGGGGAACTATATGTTTATAAAGTAATCTGCATTATTTATTTTTTCACCAAGTTTAGGAAGGTTTAGTTGAACTATTGTGGAGTCATTCAAAATTTGGTGCCAGGATCCTATTGGCGCACCCCGACTCCCCGTTAAGCATACTGCGTAGAAAGCCACCACTAGAAGCCTCTCGAATTGTAATGATTTTTAGCGCTATGAAAAGGATTTTAGGATCTCAGCGACCCTTTTTCAAATAGCATTTCATTTGATTTGCAATGTAAGTAGGACTGTGAAGTCAGTGAATGTGAATGGCCTCCCAACACCTAACCACAGCTCTTCCCGTTCGCTAGCATATTTAGGACAGACTTGGAATATGTATATGTTGTGCGTAATTTTTTTGGCTGCGCCCAGTATATCCGAATCGAATCTACACCTCTTTGGGAAAGTATCCATGCAGCAGACATCTACTTATCATCTCAGCGAATACGAATGGTCTTTTTGTGGCCTTATTTGGATCGGGGCCTTCTAACGCCATTGGACTTGCCGCCAGCACTTCTTTCATCAGGGTATACCTGATCTGTTAATGGATGCTAGGCAAATAGCGGCTCGACTATTTTTCTGAGCTTATTAGGAAACGTAACACGCGGAGCTCCCTGCCTCCGTATCTGTTTGCTGACTACCTTGACCTGACTACGTTTCGTATCATTAGGGCTTATATTGGGGGTGTGGAAAAAATTTCTAATTAACCTAATCCATCAGCAAGTATAAGAATCTGAGTTCATAAAACATGACACATTTTTCATTACCCGCGAATTATTAACACAAAGTAAAAAATACAACCAAAAAAAAAAATAATATTTTTGGACGAATCGAAATAAAAAAAAACAATATTTTACACGCCTGTAAATTATCTGTAAAAAAAATTAAAAATAATTTTTGTTTACAGAAATTAAAATGTAAATTAAATGTAAAAAAAAAATTAAAAATAATTTTTTTTTACAGAAATTAAAAATAATTTTTTTTACAGAAGGCAACTCAAATTAATTTTTTTGTTCCAGTTTCCGATATAGATCAAATCAATCGTTAAATGTTCTCGCTTCTAAAAACCCGTAATGGAATTATTCTTTTAACTTAAAACATTTATTTATCTTTGTTCAACTCTCTTAATAGCAAATAGTTTCAAACGAATTTTTCAATCGTGTCTTGAAAAATCAAAACTCTGATCAACTCCGATCGATCGAAATCGGAAACGAGAACAGGCCTGATTTGACAAGTAAATGACAAGCGTGTCAAAAATGCTTGTGTTAATAACATGTACAAATTTTTATTTAAATCCCTTATTCCAGATGGCATTGAAATTTATTTCGGCACTATGCTTCATATATATAAAACAGCTTTTCAGTGTGAACCCAGCCTTAGTATTTTTTCATACTGTTGAGTCAAGTAGTGTCACACGACAAGTGTTTTCTCGTGTCAAGTCGTGTTAGACCGTGATCGTGATTTAAGGATTTGGGAAACATCTCTTACACCTCAACATCCGTAGGAACTTAGACCCTTAAGAAATCCCAATACTTGTACATGAAATAGGGTGGCTAGAAATGTTGTAATCTAGATCTTTAGTCAGTACCGATGTGTGAAAGCTCGCATTGGCTTGGTTGATAATAATTTGTTTCTTTTTGTTTGTTTTGCGAATTTCATAGAACACTTCAGGCAATCAAAATGGTTGTATACTTATCGAAATTGACTGTATTACGTTGCTCTAATCTCAATGTAGACATATGAACATTAATTTAAAAAAAATGGAGACAATTTGATTCGATGTGCTTCGCATGCCAACAATTTTTGTTGGATTTGGCTTATCTGAGAGCTTCAAAACAGACGATTGTTGTTAAGTTTCCTGCTCGTGTGCATAAATTCATGATTCGTCACCTGTGTAGATGATATAGTTTTTCTTACACCAATCATAACGAACCTATTTTTCTGGTCGATTTTTAAATGGTGTGGAATCCAACGCGAACACACATTTATGCCATCTTACTGCCCAAGGATGCCTCAATCTCACGATCATGCTTAATCATTTCGAGCAAAACATCAATATTTTGTGGCTCGTCGAAATTATTATGCTATAGGATGGTGCTTGTTCGCCTTATTATAATTTTAGTTCATGCATTCTTGTCAACTTAATCCACGTCGAAAATTGTATAAAATAAACGCACGAAAATGTTTACAATTTTATTCCAATTTTCGATCGAAATGAATATGGCAAATCAATGTAAGCAATAAGCAACATAACTTTGCAGGCAAAAAATATGACGAATGCGTTCTAATATGGCTAAAAGTGACCTAGGATAAATGTAAAAATAACAACCCACTTACAAGTTGCCATCTTATGCCTACAGATTCTGTCAAGTCTAGGATGTTTAAAATGTATCGTTGCGCATAGGTATACCGAAATAAAAACCAAGATATTAATACAGAAACTAATACCGAAAAAAACAAGAACCAAAAAATAACTTTTTATCAAAACATATTTGTTTCGGTACATACCGAGTATTGGAATATGGTATCCTGGTAACACAGGGATCTATTCAAATCACGAATTCAGCTGGAAATATTGATTCCAATTCAAAAAGTGTTATTTAATTTAAAAAAGGGTATTCCCCTAGTCTTGTTATCTTTGGCTTACATTTTCTACTTGATTTATTTAACATACTGCAGGTGCGCAATCCATGCAAAAAGTGCACAAATCGTTCTCTGTCCATCAGCCTCGAAGTGTATGTGGGCATTTGTAATAAATATTTGACGCACCGACTTTTTTATGGTCCTTCACTGCAGTGGAAACGTTGCCAAGCCGCACTTAAAATGGCAATTTTCACCAACCAAAACCACAATTAATACGCCGTCGTGGCGAAGTCCGGGTTGGATTGAGTTGGGGCGGGGAGGGAAGGGGAGAGGTTTCGGGTTTTCTGTTCGGGTTTGTGTATGTCCATCTGTCAGCCAACTGCATTGCAATTTCAGCTACGGCCAATGCAATCATTCGATTCGTATCCGCAATATCAGCGATGACCTCAAAATCAACATGGCAGGCCGTCGCTTGGCCAACCAATTTATTTGTTGACCCGTGGGCAATGCAGTCAATTTTCCCCCCTCCCCTGCCCGACCACCGACTGACTGCGAAGTACTTGGCTACCAATCTGTGCCAGAAATAAACCTTTGAGTCGCCATTTTTACGTTCGACTGCGGAAGACCACAAAATAATGACAGGAAATTATCTCACAGAATATGGTCGGTTCTTTTGGGCCAGGCGATTGGCTGGGATCCAAAACAATTTCACTCTGTTGTGATTTCCCAACTCTTGACTCAACTCGACTCTGGTGACATTTGCAGATGTTGACTGGGTTTTTTGCTGTTTTATTGGATTTTTGTAAACTGTTTTGTAGGCCTCAAAAGGCAAATTTATATGAGACAATCCCTTTGTGCTTTCACACACAGTTTTAATTGAAATTTAGGCGAGGGGTAGAGGGTGGCGTTATAACTTTTTTGCACCAAAGAAATCTCAGGCAAGTTTTGTAAAATTTTATTAGAGCAAAAAAGCAACAAAAAACTGAAAACACTTTGTCGAAAAGTTTTGTTTTCTTTTAAGTTTTTTCTTCTTTTACTTTTATGATCAATTTGCAAAAGTTTCAGGACAAAGCCTAGTAAGTTCAAAAGGTAAGTTTGAATATGGCCATGAATGTAGATAATATCAAAAGCGAAAATAATTTATTTATAATAATTTATAATAATATGAAAATGTTGGGGCCTTTAGTGTTTCCAATTGATGCACAAAACATTGAAATAACTTAAAGTTCAATCATCATGAAATTCAACTTGGAAACCCTCCAAGGAGAAATCAATCAAATGGAAATAATAGACCCTTCGACAACAACTTCGTCCTAACTAAATGATGCTAATCGGATTTGAAAATGAGTCAGCGAGGAGAGAATATCACTAACCACAAGCAACAACAACAACAACAACTGAAGCCCAAATATCCTTGAATGGGTGCAAAGAAAAGGCGGCTCTGGCCAAAAGTGGGCTTGGCTCTCTCACACACACACACACTCGCACACTCTCAAGGGTCGAGGACACACTCATCTCCTTTGGTTACTGTAAACAAGCAGGCAACCGCATGGAAATGGACAACATCCCCAGTGTTTGTTTGGCTCGTCATTCAATACGAAATAAATTCCAAGTGATGCGTCTCGATTTGATATTCATTTATGCGCCTCAAAGATAAGCACTAAATAAATAAAGCCCCCTTTCTCCACCCCACCCCGGGTTGTCTAAAGGTCTGAGGTTGAGCGAGAAAATGTAAATAAATGACTGGAAAAATATGGTAAAAATCGAAGGCAAACGCCAATGGCGATTCGTATGGAAATGAAATGACAGCAAGCAAAACTGTAAATTGTTCACAGGCTGCTTTAAATTACAACTGTCAATCGAATCGACAATAGGGAAACCAGACTTCACCATTGAGTATGTGGTGGATGGCGATGCGTGCGTGACTCACGTATAATAAATTGAGGTACCTTTTTTTAAATCAACAATAATATCTGTCAACTCCACATTAATTGTGTATTTTGAAATAGCATATTTTGAGTTGAAAACTTGTTTTTGCTTCTCATTTTTACTAAGAACTGTGGATTATTTGATTTTAATTTTTAACACTGAATTCCATTTCACAAATCAAAAGCGAATTTGGACTCTGTCCAAGAGGACCCCTTACTTTCTATGACATATGTGAGATATTTGTTTACAAGTTTAATCGTGGTCGTACATTTGTTTTTAAAAAACATTTTTCATGACAAGCTTGGCATAAAAATGCAATCGACTCGATGGGCGCCTCCTTAAGTGACAATAATCAGAAAGGAAATAATCTTTATAGACTGTTTATTAATGGGATAGACTATCACTGGTTTAATGACCAGCTCACCAAACCATTTTCAAAATTCAGACAAACTTCTATAATTCAAACTTTCAAACAACGAAGTTTTCTATATATAGAATTTATTTCCCTGCAATTTTGTAGAATTCTAAAACCATTCCATATTTCGAATTTTTTGTACAACGAAGACTATTTGGAAGTTCGAATGTACACATTTTTTTTCGATTTATAGCATTTAAAGCATTAGGAGCCGATAAAAAGGGTTGAAAGAGCCCTTGTACCATTTGGTGCTGTTTCACCACTTCAACGCACCAGCTATAAGAAGGAAATTTTGAAAATAACGATATTTAATAAATCAATATCTATATATCTTTTCAAAAAATTAAAGAATATAAAAGTAATAAAACAGTCAAAAAAAAACATATTCAACCTTATTTAAACTATATATTCTAGATTTACATCAACAATGAAGTCGGACTAGCCATGTCTGAATGATCGAACAGATCTCGTAGAAAGTAAGAACTTTTGGGTATGTTGACTCCGTATAGGTAACAATTGGTTTTTTGTTGTAGGACAAATTTGGCCAAAATATTACAAATTATTTTATAGTTATTACTTACGAATTACATATTAAACGGAATGTCTATTGAATATTTAAGTAGAAGTAAACAAAAAAAATTTTAATCAGGAGATAATTACAAATTATCTCGTAAGTCACGAAAATAAATTCAATACATTTAAAATTATCAGTACAAAAATATATAACTAAATCTGGAAATATGCTTCAAGTCTATATCAATAAATAAGGAAGGTATGCAGTAGAACCAACTAACACAGATTATTGTAATCCTCAAACAACTGCGGACAAGCTATACGATGTCACAAGTCGACACGAGTGGGATAACCTTCCCCACACCAGAGCAAATGCCATCAAAATATAATCTAATGTTTAGAAACTCGATGAAAAAGTAAAAGGGGGAGTTCTTCTCCCTAACCTAGACTTGAACTTATCGTTTCGCCTTCCAAGCGGAGGTGGTGACCATCCAGGAAGCTGCCACCTACCTTAGCACACTCACAGGCAACGAAGGAAACGTTTTCATATAATCGGACCGTCAAGCCGCTATTAACTTGACTCACATACTAACAATGCTAAAACGCTCACGGAATGTCGGCTATCCCTGAACTTGATCACTCTACACTTTAGTATTCACCTGATATGGGTGCCTGGTCACTGGAGCATAGATGGAAACGAGTCTGCGGAAAAACTGGCTAGATTAGGTACTACCACCGAGCTCCTTTTAGAGAAGGGCACTATAGGAATGTCCATGTCGACTTCTGTCCACGCTTCTCTAAAAAAAAATCTAGAATTAAGGAATTCTCTATTCTTATGTAGCCCAGACAAACTCGACTTAGGGCCATTTCTCACAAAGCTGACAAGTAGTATATTTGTTAAAAATAGAGATCTTTAGCGTTTTGGATATACTTACACCCTTACTTTAAGACTACGTTCCAATATATCTCATAATACGCCGGTAAAATACTCAAAGCGGTATATCAGCTCTTAAAAACACAGAAACTGATTGAAATATAAAATTTGCGTTAGGTTTTCCTTACATTACTTTTTTCGAAATATTAAAACAGACTTTTTTAGAGTGAAATTTGATTAAAATCCAGTAACTTCATATCTTAAATTTATAATATCATTTTTCTAACAATTCTTTATTCAAGGGAGGATTTTTTAAAGACTTTACTTTTACTTTCTTTTCATTTAATTAGATAGATAATATTTACCAAATAAAAGTTTTTCCGCTTTGTAAAAAATTTTATTTTTCTATATAACTTAAAAAGAAAATATGATTCTGCATATTCTTTGGGGCGATTTTCTAAAATGTGAGACTCTTTTCTGAGTTTATATATTGCTATTCTACCAGTTGAAATATATTTTTCTAATAATCATTAATCATAAATCAATAAAATAAAAATAAGAATCCGAAACAATATCGCTATTTTTCATTTTTTTTTTTTTTTCGGTCTTTATATAACGGTTAACGGTTTTCGGTTCTCAAGAAAATTTTAATATCGGTTCCGGTTTCGATACGCTCGCTGTACATAATTTAATGGAGAATTATTTATTGGTAGGAGTAGCCAATCTAGCATCTATATCATGTATATATTTCCTAAAAGATCAGTTATAGAGCTTACTTTTGCAAGCGTATTAAAACTTTTCGTTTTTTTCTTAATTCCATTTCCGAAATAAAGATTCTGAACAATAAATCAGTTTTGGACCTGATTTGGACTTTAAATCAGCGGTGGGCAAGCCCTTGCTTCCAACAGCTTCGATACCTTCAAGAGTTATTGCCGCGCACATGCAATTGCGTCGCTTCGGATAGAATAACAAAAACAAAATGCACGCAATGGTGGAGCCAGATTGCAACAAGCAGACATCTGCAAAAACAAACTACTCTGGGCTTGGTGGACAGACAGACAGCTGCTCGACTTGAGGCTCGCTTATAGAGGTTGGTCTATATTCTTTTAATGTTGGACTGCTCCCAAACTCAAATTTAATCATTTAAAAAACATTTTTTTTGTGGAAAAGAATTGAAAAAAATTTCTGCACTCCTTTATTTTTATATATCGTGAGTTCATTCTTCGCATCACATCACGTTGCTATCTCCAGTAATGTTTTGTTTTGTTTTGTGCGTGTGTGTGTGTGTGTATTTACGGACATATGCTGCCCGAAAATCAAAACATCATGAAATTGTTTTTCCAACATCATTTTGCTTGGAAAATTTTCCATTTTGTTGGGTTACATACTATTTCCTGGCGTTTACAGAAGGGATATGAACAACATCCGGCGTTTTTTGAGGGTGTGGAGGAGGCGGCGGCTGCGACCCATAATTTCTAACAACATTTTACTACTCATTGCATTTGACCAAACAAGCCAACCAACCAGATACCCCCGCCCCCGCCCCCCCTCCGGCCAACCAACCGATTTGGTTATTACAAACTCATATCTTGTGCTGCCGCTGCCGCTGCTGTTGGCCTAACCAAAGTGACCGCAGGGCGGGTCTGACCAATTTCGGACGCTGCTGCTGCTCGAAAAATGTTCCAAAATTTGCATTTTATATTAACGGAAACAGTTGTTGGTTGCCTTTTGAAGCACACATGGGGGGCGCCTCCACTTACAACAATTCTAAAGCAAATTTGACGCGTTTATGCATGTAAATTAAACAAATTTGATTTTAAATATCTTTTGGCAAAAAGGCAAAATCATCCAAGCAGCAAAATAGAGACCCTCTTATGCCCAGAGAAAGGAAATGTGAGAGAGATGAATTTATAAGAGGCTCATTTCCAAAAGGACGAGAATTTTATGCGGTTTTTGAACTTAATGTTAAGCACATATTGAAATAGGGGGGAAATACCACTTGTTATGCTCGATTGGACACATGTGTCTAATCCGAATCTCAGCCAGCTGCTGTGGAAAAGGTGGAGAGGCATTCGAGCTGAGTTCAATTTCTAATAAGCACTTATTTACTTTATTTTAGCCACTAAAATTAAATGAGTGCTTCAAGCAGAACAAAACACTTGATGCAACTTTTTTGCACGTGTTGCAGCATCAAGCGATAGGATTATGAGCTCAAAAACCCCACACCCACCCACACCCACTCCATACACAACAAAATCGAAAGAACATTTCAATTTTCAACACTAAAGTCAAACATACTCGGGCACATTGTTGGCTGGCTGGCTGCCTGGGCACTTAAAAGTCCATTAATGGCATTAAGTGGACATTGTGCGAGAGTTTTTAAGCACATTCGCTTCAATGTTTGCACATTGAAAGCATCTTTGAATGCCCAGTTGGATAGTTGTTAACCCCGCAGTGCCAGAATTAAAGAATCAATTCAAAGCATTATTTTTTGACGGGCTCTTCATGTTGACATTTTCGGGGGCGGGGATTTTCCAAAAAAGGCGGACAATGGCCGAGCATTTCAATGGCTGGCTAAAAGACTCGTCAGCCGTTCGATTTTGCGTCGTTGGTTTTGAATTTACAGTTTTTGGCCGGGAATAAAACGCACGAATGCGCCGCTACAACAAAAATGACAATGGCAGCAGGACAACAAATTTTTGCAATTCCCAACAGCACTCCAACATCCGGCTGACATTTTGTACTTTTTTTTCCCCCTGTTGACAATAGTTTGCGCTGCGCCATTGAAAATGTGACTCCATTTGAGATTTGTTAGCAAAAATACAAAAAAATATGTAAAAATAGTGTTTCAATAGTCTATAGAGTGGACTTTATGATACCCGATATTCAATAGATTATTATGTTTATTATAAAACAAATAAGTCTGTTCCAACCTGAAATTCTACAAAATTAATAAAAAATATTTATTTATTTCCCAGAAAGAGTTTTTTACCCCTTGGTATATAGGCTCTTCTTGAAACCCCAATTTTCCGACCTTCGTGTTTGATTTTCCTACATTGAAAATCATTGAAAAACTTACCCATTTACCGATCTTGGCAGTAGATGTTTCGTGGATACAAATTTTAATTCCATACAGCTTACTGCTGTGGCGTATCTCCATTTCGAAGATCCCTTTGTTCTTACGGACAGACACATCTGGCTATATCGACTCGGTTGTTGATGCTTATCAAGAACATATAATGGCTGATACATACATTTGCTCAAACTCAACACACTCTTTGTAGATTCGGTACTGAGAGAAAAAAAATATTTTATGAATTGAGCAAAAAATATGTAAATTAAATTTTTTCTTGATATACAGGTATGTGTTTTAGAGGTAAAAATTTATACGTGGGTTGCTATTTAAATTTCTGGCCTAGGTCACTTCTAGCCATTTTAGGACCAATTGGCCTTTTCCCAAAAAAAGTTTGGACTTTTATCGATAAAATCTCCATACAACTCTTTCATGTGTGAACACGTTTGATATCGATTAACGATTAATCAAAAACTTAACTCGGCAGAAAAATGGAATTAACTCGTGAAAATTTTCGTGCAATCATTTTTCACAACTTTCGACGTGGATTATCACAACAAGAGTGCAACGATGAACTTAAATCTTTGTATGGCGATGAAGAACCATCCAATAGCGCTGTAAAAAATTGGTTTAATGAATTCAATCGCGGGCGACAATAGCGCGAAGTCGAAGGTCGTGAAGGTCGTCCAAAAACAGTCGTTGTGCTAGAAAACATTGATGCCGTGCGTGAACTGATAATGCAAGATCGTCATGTGACATACCGTGAGATAGAGGCATCCTTGGGCATTTCTTCCACCAGCATACATTCGATATTGCATGAACACCTGGGCGTAAAAAAGGTATGTTCTCGTTGACAATCGCTCAAAATCGACCGTGTGGGACTTCGAAGACGAGCCAAATCCAACGAAAGTCGTTAGTGGAAGAAGCACTTCGAAGCAAATGGTCGCCTGTTTCTTTGGTAAAACTGGTGGCGACTGTTCCGCTGAGCAACGTAGGACGGTCATTCTGAGTACACCACAATTTGTTTGCCTGAAGTCTTCGGAGAAATTCGAAAAACGAACAAGAGAAGACAGATCATTGTGCACCATGACAATGCGAGCTCTCACACATCAGCTCACACCAGCGCCTTTTTGACCGCCCAAAACGTCGAATTGATAGGTCATCCGTCGTACAGCCCTGACTTGGCACCCAATGACTTCTTTTTATTCCCGCACATCAAGGGAAAAATGCGTGGTCAACGATTTTCGTCGCCAGAAGATGCTGTTGAAGAGTTCAAAAACCATGTTTTGGAGGTGTCTCAATCGGAGTGGAAAAAGTGCTTCGACAATTGGTTTGAGCGCATGCAAAAGTGTATAAATCTTGCTGGAGAATACTTTGAAAAACAATAAAACCATTTTTGATCATAAATATTCGCGTTTTCATTATTAGGCCAGAAATATATATAGCAACCTACGTCTATAAATTCTCTCTGTAGGATCAGTTGGTGTGAGCAATTGCACACCACAGTTGAAGTAACCTTTGTGTTCTCGTTTTAGTTCATTTATGACAAAGCTTCCCCATTAAACGTACGCAAAGCCGAATTCAATATTTGCCCTATTTTAGAATTCCTTTGGCCCAGGGCCTCGCTGCACGTTGAAAGTGCATAAACCAATGCTAGATATCTAGCAATGGCGCATGCAAGTGTTGCATGTAACCAGCTAACCATCGAATGCAAACTGATGTACTGATGGGGATGTCAATGTTGGAGAACCACAACCAGAGACCCAGCCTCTTGCACTTGAGTGCCGCTTTGGGTATGGGCTTTGAATGACAACCGCATTGCATTTGCATTTCGCAGAGCTCTCAATCAAAATGTCTGGAACAAAGTGTGGCTGGGAATGGGAGTGGGAAGAGTAGTTGGCTTTGCCAAAGTGCAGCCAAAGTAGGCGGCATCACTAGATGGACACAATTAGTACCAAGAGCATGTCTATCAATCAAATCTTGATAAGGAGCAAATTCAATTTTGACAAATCACAAATAGACTTTTGTTAACTGAAATTAATGGCAAATGGTTGCATGGCTTTAAGCCCTGATGTAATTAAACACACACAGACAGACAGCCAGACAGACACATGCATTACAAACTTGTAGATTCTATTTATGCATGGCTATTTAATTACATTGAAATGTCATTTGCTTAAGTCGGAGAGACAGAAAGAGAAAAGTACTTGACAATCAAAAGATCCATCTTATTTGTGTGTGTGTAAACTTCAAAGGAAGATTTATCTACAATGTAGGGATTTTCCACATTAAACAATTTCATTAAAAATGCCCACTCGACTAAAACAATAACAACTATAGTGGTTTATGCCACATGTTGTGTGTGTGTGTGTGTGTGAGTGCATAAATATTTACAACAATTTCTTTTTGATTTATTTGAGTGGAACTAATTGTGGGCGTTGAACTGCAAAAAAAGAAGCATAAATTGCCCAATGTCTGATCGCACAATAAAAATAACAAATAAATGCAAAAAAAAAAAATAAAATACGAAATTATGCATATTGTCAGATTGAATATTCTTATTCCCTTTACCATGACAATGAGTTGGGAAATGCAAATTATTTAATTAAACTATCATCAGATTAAATGCAGATGGACAGGCTGGCAGGCAGACCGAATGCACAGTTCGTGTCTATGAAAAATTAATTTCCCTTGCCCAGTCAACATTTTCGTTTCGTTTCACAGAACCTCCCAAGACATTTGCGTGTTTGCGTGCAATTTGTTGTCGTTAAACAAAGAAAACGACGCAAATTTAACACCTACCTCCCCGCCCCCCTCCCACCAACCACTGCCTTGTAAAGTCACATGAAAAGTTTCAGACTTGGCAAGAGGGAAATTGGAATAGGATATGAGAATGAAATTAAAAGGTTGAATCCACTTGGATATATATATAAATATATGTATGCGTTTGTGGTAGGAATATTTAATGAATGTGGCAAATGTGATAAAGGAATGATATATATTTTTTATGATATTCTAATGCACTGCAATGGCACTTAAGATAGAAACCCTTTGGGTAATACTTAATGGACATTTCGTGGAGAAAGCTATTGGGATAAAGAACCTAAATGAGACCATTTGCAGGGCAAATTACTAAAAAAAATTCTAGCTGCAAACGTAGTAGCTCCTAAAACTCAAATATAAATATCAATTCAACTTCTGACTACTACTGACTGGCAAAAAAATTAAATACTGCATGAAATTAAAATCCTGAAGTATTTATTCTTCTTATTTTAAAGACCTAAAAAAGACATTTGAATTGAACAAGGCAGCCATACCGACAAGAAGGAGTCTGATGAGAGATATAGTTATCTCGAAACAGTTTGTATCTTTAATCTATTGTTGCCTTTCGAGCAAGCTCCCATCTGTATTTATTGGCCATTTTCTAATTCAAAGACATTTTATTTCCTTTTTTCTTAAATCACTCATAAATCTGTCATCCATTTAAAAACATAATAGTTATAATAATAATAATGTTGTAGAATTCATTTAGGTTGAATCATTCAGGTTGAATCAAAAGACTGCGAAAAAATATCGTCTATCGTCCTGATCAGTATTTGTATGCGAATTGTCCTCAAGCACATAAGGCTGCCGTTAAGAATTATGGACAAAAATTTATCTATATTCTCTTAATTTTTAAACTTATGAAGTTTGGGAACAAAGCGACATGAATTCAAGAAATTATTGCTCTGAACAATCTTCAATTTTACAAATTTTTATAGAATCATATAAAAAAATGTATGAAGATGAGAAACCGGCCCTTAATTATTATCTTGCTGAGTTCGGTCCTTTCTGTCTAATAGATCTTGAAATGTAAATGTTCTCTTTATTCGCGTCGATCTGAAATAAAGTAAAAGAAGGCAATCTAGTAATAATATAATTCTGTCTTGTAAAAAGTATGAAAATCAACTTAGAACCAGGCTGCAAGCATATTCGGAAACAAAGAAACAAAACAACTGCAATAAGCAGATGGATAATGCTCAACGAGGTTTAATAATTTGATTTAAAAATGTATCGTTTTCTTTCCAAAGCCGATTACTTATCAGCTGCCCCACAAACATCTCAGCTGAAACAGCAACTTTAAGCACCTACGAGCGGGAAACCCCGTTATGCCATAAGTTTTTTGGATGAATAACAGCAAACACAATGTGCTCAACTTTTGTTTTTATGAGCATGCCAAAAATCTAATTAACACATGCTGCCATATTTCCGGGCTAATCCTTCCCCAAAGGCACAGAAAATTACAATTTAAAAAATAATTACGAAAATGTCTGCAATCCAAAAGCAACACAGAGAGAGAGAGAGAGAGAGAGCGCCTGCAATTTCTGAAGGCGCTAAATGTTAATGAACATTATAAAAACAATTGCAAGTAATTATAATTTGAATGATAATAGCGAAACTTCTTAATCCCCGCAACGGTAATTTTTACAGCCACGCTCTTCTCACTTACACAAAAAAAATAATGGCAGAGACAAAGCAGAAAACGGGAAAATGCAGATTAAAGCCAGGGAAGGTAAAGAGGAAGAACAAAAGGAAATTACATTTCTCGAAATGCAAAATATAACAAAAATTTTCTTTTGTTTTTAAGTGGTTCAAATATTGCTCTAATCGAATTCTCATCATAATTGCTGTGTAAACACAATTAACGCCTCCAAAAAACATTTTCGTCGTTTTCCCGTTCCCATTTTAATTGGCTGCCTGCTCAATGTGTCCTTGTGGTGGTCGTCATCCGTCATCCTTGACTTGGCCAATTGAAAGCATTTCGTGTAAACATCGCGTGCAATTATTTTTACTAGTTTATAAACTCAACTTCTAACCAAAAAAAAAAAAAAACAAAAATTTCCCATTCAATTGAGCAAAACGAACGCTTATCAAAAACATTAACAAACGACAACAAAAACAATTAAGATTGCTTAGGAATGGGCGAAAGGGGGGCAATACAGTTTTTAAGTGTTTTGTTAGAAGCGTCATGGTGTACAATATGAGGAACTGTTGGAGTTGATGTACGTAGGTTGCTATATATATTTCTGGCCTAATAATGAAAAACGCGAATATTTATGATCAAAAATGGTTTTATTGTTTTTTAAAGTATTCTCCAGCAAGATTTATACACTTTTGCATGCGCTCAAACCAATTGTCAAAGCACTTTTTCCACTCCGATTGAGACACCTCCAAAACATGGTTTTTGAACTCTTCAACAGCATCTTCTGGCGACGAAAATCGTTCCTTGATGTGCGGAATAAAAAAAGAAGTCATTGGTGCCAAGTCAGGGCTGTACGGCGGATGACCCATCAATTCGACGTTTTGGGCGGTCAAAAAGGCGCTGGTATGAGCTGATGTGTGAGAGCTCGCATTGTCATGGTGCACAATGATCTGTCTTCTCTTGTTCGTTTTTCGAATTTCTCCGAAGACTTCAGGCAAACAAATTGTGGTGTACCACTCAGAATTGACCGTCCTACGTTGCTCAAGCGGAACAGTCGCCACATGAGCAGTTTTACCGAAGAAACAGGCGACCATTTGCTTCGAAGTGCTTCTTCCACGAACGACTTTCGTTGGATTTGGCTCGTCTTCGAAGACCCACACGGTCGATTGCTGTTTTGTTTCGGGCTCATAAGCATAGATCCATGATTCGTCACCTGTGACGATCTTATAAACGTCTTTTGAAACACCGCGATTATATTTTTTCAAAATTTCTTTGCACCAATCCACACGAGCCTTTTTTTTGAGCGATTGTCAAATTCAACGAGAACAAACCTTTTTTACGCCCAGGTGTTCATGCAATATCGAATGTATGCTGGTGGAAGAAATGCCCAAGGATGCCTCTATCTCACGGTATGTCACATGACGATCTTGCATTATCAGTTCACGCACGGCATCAATGTTTTCTGGCGCAACGACTGTTTTTGGACGACCTTCACGACCTTCGTCTTCGAGCGAGCGTCGCCCGCGATTGAATTCATTAAACCAATTTTTTACAGTGCTATAGGATAGTGCTTCATCGCCATACAAAGATTTAAGTTCATCGTTGCACTCTTGTCGTGATAATCCACGTCGAAAGTTGTGAAAAATGATTGCACGAAAATGTTCACGAGTTAATTCCATTTTTCTGCCGAGGTAAGTTTTTGATTAATCGTTAATCGATATCAAACGTGGTCACACATGAAAGAGTTGTATGGAGCTTTTATCGATAAAAGTCTAAACTTTTTTTTGGGAAAAGGCCAATTGGTCCTAAAATGGCTAGAAGTGACCTAGGCCAGAAACTTAAATAGCAATCCACGTACCATACCAGGTGAAGGCTTGTCGAGACTTGTCATTGAAAAAGTAAATATACGAAATTTGCTGCTTGTTAAATTAAGCTTTTACATAGCCTTCACCTTCACCAGCTAAAATCGTAGCTAGTTTATAAATTATTTATTTAATCATCTTCCTCACGTTTCTTCATCTACCCCCAGGGATTTTACATCATCTAATTGAGCTGCCATATAAATGTGGCTTCAGTTTGACAGCGAAAAACGCAGCGCTTGACATGACACAGCAGCCAAATGGAACCTGGAAACTGAGTGCATTGAAGCCTACATCTAACCCATACCCATACCCTATCCTAAGGCCCAGCAGTCATTGTGGTATTGGCGGCACAATTGTCAATTCCATCAATCACCCGGAGTGACTGACATTTGAGAGGACGAAGCACAAAAATGAATTTTATGGTCGATGCTGTAATTGATGTTGAATGCTTCAGTAATCCTGAAAGGCACATTGCACAAGAGATGGAGAGAGAGAGAGAGCAAAATTAGTAACATAACTGGTTGCGGATTTGGATTTCAAATTCTCCAAATGCAAAGTATTTGCCTGAAAAGCCTGCTCACTGGCCACACAATAAAAGGCATTTGACAAAAGCGAAAAGCGGAAAGAAAAGCAGCATTGACAATGGACAAAAAAAACCGTATGGCCAAAATGGATAAGCTTCCCAGGGAAAATGGCACACACACACACACAAAAGTTACGTCTGGCTGGCCAGCGAGGCGCATCCTCCTCCTTCTTCGTCTCTCTGGGGACTGACTTAAATAAAATTTGTTGATTTTATTGAAAAGTGATGATGTGTCAAATTTTTTATCGCATTACCCAGAGCCCAGCTCTTATTTTGCTTTTAACCTTGCCATTTGCATAAAATTCGCATTGAATAGACACATTAGCATTCTTAATGGCCTGACCGCTGGAAGTCAGTTTCTGTTCCGTTCCGTTCAGTTCAGTTCGTTCGCTGTCTTCGTCACGCCTCGAAATTTATCAATGCCGGACACGTTTGGGTTCCTGCAAAGAAGGGAACAAAAAAAAATCACCCCAAAATGAACTGACAAGTGAGCAATATGTCTGGACCACACTTTATTGAGGGTCTCTGGTAGGTCTGTGGGTTCAGTCTGGGTCCTGGCACTGATTTGAAAGACAAATTGAACGGCTTGTCAAATTGTTTAGTTTTCGGATAGTTGAATGAATTATGCACTTAAGAATTTAAATATTTATTTTCAAGTATTTGGTTAGGGTACTTTCTTTGACTAGAAATAATTTTATTTTACTTTGCGCGAAATTATCGCATTGGGTGTGCAAATATTTTTTGAGGGATTTAACGAAAAAAACTTTACCGTGAATTCCAGTAATAATTCTGTCATGATAAAACCTAAGATGTGTCCCAAAACTAGCAGAACTTTTTGGATATGGAATTAAATACACATTATATTATCTTTAGAAGTTATTACTTATTCAAAAAAGGTTCCATTTGACTCAATACAACGTTGAGTTTTTTAAGTCATTTGTAGGATTAGTCTTCAGTACATTGGCTGGGATATCATCATAAAATACTCCTTTCATCTCGGTTTTGAGTTTTGGGAATAGAAAATAGTCGGAGGATTATAGATCAGGCGAATATAGTTCAGGTTGAAAAAAAATGGACAAAGTATCAGAAGAAATAAATTATTACTGGAATTTATGCTTATGTTAAGATGATTTATATTGTTACATCTGCAGAGACGAGGTTTGCATGGACACCAGAAGCCACATCTCCGCTATTGGAGCTTTATATTAATTCAAATATATATTTATAGAAATTAATTGTTACTTCCAGAATGTCAGGTAGTGCCACAATACTTCATATATATAGTTAAAAACATTTGATTTTCTTCATAATATAGAAACATTATTTTAATTTATTTTATTTCCAGTTTACTTACATTGTGATAAGATAACTAGCTTATATCAATGTAAAGAAGACCAATATTAGCTGTTCAACGGATGCAAGACAAAATGTGGCCAATGAGGACACTTTATCGCATCTCTTCGATAAATTGTATTATCGATGACAAAATCAAGGCGGTGAGAACCTAGCATTAACTACAAGGAAGTAATGTGCATTGAGTTATTTTATTTGGCATTTATCTGAGGAACTGGTACGGGCACACTTAAATTAGACCAAGACAACAATTCCACGAATCTGATTTGAAATATGTAAAAAGAAAACTTATGAATGGAAATCAAAGTAATAAATTAATGAATCGACGAAGTGACAGGCGTAATAGAAACCCTACAACCGTAATATAACCCCTAGTAAAACCGGGCTATGCCCTTAACGACCGTTTTTAAGTTTGCTCGAAAGTTCAATCACTTAAAAGCGTCTGCTTTGAGCTTAAGCACAAAAAAAGCTTACTACAGGTATTTGTTTTTCTTTTTAACTTTTATTACTTTGCAGTTCCTAACTGTTTAAGGTATTAATTGCATGGAAAGACAATTGGCAAACCTGAAGTCACTAGCAAAGGCTGCTGATGATTAGACTGGGAAGTCTTTGAAATAGTGACTGTTTAGCCAACCTGCTTATATTTTGGTGCTAGTGCTAAGTTGTTTATGTTGTGAGTAAACACAACTCTAGGACTGAGTAATTACAACATAAATATGTATTAAGATTAATAATAAATACTTTAAACGAAAAATTTAATTAATTTCAAATGGTTGGGAAAAAAAATAATCCAAACTTAATTTTTTTGGAGCAGCGTAGCAGTTTAAACTGTAAATTTGTCTAGATTTATTAAGAAAATGCTTAAAGCTAGACATATATGTACCAAAATAACTTGGATTAAGATACATATAAACATTTATGTGCAAAAGTATTTGGGAACTGCATATTTGCTTTAAAAGTTTTATAGTTGAAATCCACGAGGGCGTCTCAGGCCACACCAATCATTGACTTTGCAACGGAAAAACCTTTGCGTATTTATTCCATAGAATGAATCACCCTATCAATTACAGAAAGGGTCGTCGTTTCTCTGTTTGTGCTCAAAAATATGTGACGGCAATTTAATTAAAAACTTATGAATGAGTGAACAAAAAAAAAAGTTTGCTCATCCTTAGACTTGAAGATGTTTTTATCGTTGTTGTTTGCACACACACATACATACACATAGGGAAAGTTGATGTTTGTTTTTTTGGGCTCTGTGCAGATCATCAGCATACGAGAACGGAACTTAGTTGAGAAGGGCTTTGTAAAAGCGCAAAACTTTTGTGCAGCGTAAAAATTTAATTGGAGAATTTTTGAAAAAAAGTTGTGTGTTTTTTTTATAGTTTGCTTTACCTTTTAAATCGATTTACAAAACATGTTCGTTGTGTCTGATTTTATTTGTCTCTTGGCACATTTACAAACAATTCTCAACGTTTGTGTGCGAGTCCACAAAAGTGAATAAGAAAATTTGTTTGCCAAGTTTTCTTTCTTTTTTTTTTCTTGTATTTTGGGTTGTAATTTGTAAACATCAAAGAGAAAAATGTGGGGAAAGGGAAAACATGTCGCCGGAGTCAAAGGGATCAAGAGTTGCTTTGCGAATTCGTGCGGAAATCTTCTACGTGTGCGGCATGCCAAAAACCAAGATGATACAAATACAACATGATGAAGGTGAAATGTTTGGATTTGATCTAGGTTTTCCTTTTTTTTTTTAAAGACGCAAATTACCCAGTGAATTCTTGGTCTGGTCGAATGGCTAAAAGTTATGATAACAAAGAACTAATTAAGAAACATGACGTCCTTATGACAGCCTGCCCCTTTAGCCCTGCGCCTCCTCCCTGATGGTCTTGATGTACTAATTAAGTTTTGAACGTGACAAGAAATTGCAAGTAGCAATTTCGTTGTTTGATTTTTCTCTCCTTTCGTCGTTTGCTGTTTCGGTTTTGTTGCTCCTCCGGGTCTTTTCATCTGAATAATTAGCTGCAAAGTGGGCAAAAGTCTCTCAGGCGGCTGTCTTGGCAACGAAAGCCTTGATGAGTTTCACGTTCAGTTGTGGAGATAGTTTACTTTGGGTAAACTACAAATTAGAATTAATTTCCATGGGCTAGATGGTTGGGTCAGACAATTAAATTCGCGGATGACACAAAGTTGCGAAGCTATCAAAGAGAGGAAGTTAGAAAAGTGAGGGCCAAAAATATTTTTGCATGTGCAGCGTCGCGACTGCGGCGTCGCAGATCGAAAGCGGAGAGCAGCTCTTGACTAACAGCTCTTTGCTCTGAGCTAGGGGCTCCAGCTTTAACCCCAACTTGCCCGATTTTTTTTTATATATTGGCAGATCTGTTTTTTCATCATTTACTGTATTTACTATCATTCCACTTCCTTGGCGTTTTATGATATTTTTTGTTTGTTTCTTTTTTGAAATTTTTATTATCTTTCCCCCATCAATTTCATGAACTTTAAGCAAATTGCAAATGAAAGTTTTTCTGGGATTTTACATGACAGTTTATAGCAATGAAATGGAAATGTTTTCCGAGTACATGGCATTGCTTTGGTGTGGGTTGAAAGCAATGCGCGTACTGATGTTATGTACTCGCATATGAAAGTTTTTGTTTTTTATGTGTCTGCATGCCCCTCAGGAGGGCATCTCATCTTGCTGTTTATATGTTGTTGGTGGGTGGGTGTGTGTGTGGCTTCAAGTTTTTATTGGATGGTAGCACGTGCACTCCCACAGGTGACGATGGCCTCGTTTATGAACAAACAGCAAAATGTTGTCAACATTTCAAATTTATTTGTTCAATATACAAACGCATACTTGTGTGTACATGTGTATGGTCGGGATGTACATATGTCTCTCTGTGTGTGTGTGGGTGTCCCTTCTGTTTGTGTGCGTGTTATTAAATTAAACACAGAGCTGCCATCAGCGCTGGGCCAAAAGCATTCATTAGCCACGTTTACTGCACCCGTGGCGACCTCCATTTTGGTTGATGAGTTTTTTTCTGTTGCTGCTGCTGTTGCTGTTGTTGTTGCTCATCCAGCAAAGTAAAACTTTTCTGTTTGTGTTTGCTTTTTGATATGCCTAGGGTACTAATGGAGCATGGAAGGCTGGTTTGGGATTAGCATTCACTGTGACACCACTCTTTTTTTTTGTCACTCAGTTTACCAACTGGTTTTAGTCGGATTAGTGTTAACGGGAGTAACTTTTTGCATTTTTGTTTGCCATCTCTGTGTTTTATATAAGTTCATTTTCATTTGCTTTTTAAAAATTCATAAATAAAGTATGGTTATATCGAAAGACTCTGTAATTCTGTAACTATTGTCTTTAGCTTCTGATATTATTCCACTTACATTTTTCTCCTTTTATCTCCCTTTTATCTTTTATCTCATTTCATTTTAGATGCTTTCCATTTAATGACTTTCCTGTTATCTATTATTTCCTACGCCGTTTCTCTGGACTATCTTTGAATATCTCATTTTCTACGACATAACTTATTTCTCACTTTTACTTATTGTTCTTTATGTTTTGTTCTACCTTCTCCTTATTCTTTCATATACTTTGCAACGTAGACTTTTCTACATCTATAAACCGCGCCTTTTCTCTCCGCTTAATTCTTCTACAATATCTTTCTTTACGGCTTCTCGTCAATTTATAGTCCACCTACAACTTTCATTCTTTTTGGATCTCACATAATTTTCATTAAACGTGCTCATGACACAGGCGCGTAGCTTTAATTTTTATTTTAGGGGGAGCTGAAAATATTTTTTTACATAGAAAATGAAACACTTAGCAGCCTACTTTTGTCTACAACTTTGCTGATTTTAAGAACCAGCTAGAACTAGCTAGTCTGCCGGGACCCTTGTCTTGCCCGCTCTCTGGCTTTGCCTGCTCATATATGATGCCAATTTTAACGAATTTAGCCATGTGAGAATCATGGACTTTCTAGATTCAACCCACTAATGTACATTGTTCGGTCTTGTGAGTTATTAATTATCGATTATTATTCGGAAAAATTAACTATTTTATATTTCTTTATTATTTCGGAAATATGGCTTTAAGCCATTTTGGAATCGGTCTGACAGAATGGGTCATCTTCGTGATTTATAAAAATGGGTTAAATCCTCTCCAATCTCTTTTGTTACAGAGTAATGTGTTGTAATATGTAATAAGTAATATGTTGCTCGTATTTTATAATAAAGTAACGAAATGCTATCTTCACCGCGAGAATTTATGATAATATTGATGCAATTTAACATTTGCATGTAAACGACATTTGTGGTAATTAACAAATTTAAAATGCAAATTGGTAGGATATAAACATTATTTAATTTTTTTGTTCAAAACGGGTTTTTCCCATTTTTTATAACATATTTTCTGTAATCTGTTTGCTTTGAAATAATGAACTTTAAAATATATTGCCTACTTTTTAGGGTTGGACGTTCTAGGGACCTAAAATTTTCGTTGCCTATTTGCAGGGGCAAAATGGCCTTGCACATAATGAACTAGTTTTGCCTAGTTTTTGGGGCAGCCGTATATAGTACCGAGACAGAGAAGAAAGGAAGATGTGGCGATGGTTTATAGACCAAGCCACTAAGGTTATAAAAAAGTTTTCATAAATTTGTTAGCTGTTATCGGACCTTTAATAAGTTGGCGAAGATTGAAAAGTCTACCATAGTAATTATTGGTTTAACCACGAAACGCTTGTATGCAAATATTGCTTATATGCAAAAATATTATATGCATTATATCATTTGCAAATAATCGTTATTTAATGTAGATGATTTGATCAAGGCTGCAAACCTCCAACATTTTTAAAGAGGAATTTTTGTGTTCAGTTAGCGGATCGATTCCTGTAACTCCTGAACTCCTGGTTTTGGTTCTTCACTCAATTCGCTTAGACAAAAAAGAATAGTTTGTTTTTTTAATGTATTTTTAAATTGTGATTCTAATTTGGCAATCTGCTTAATAATTTTGAAATTCGGTTGCAAAGAAATCACACTATTATCATTCAGATTAAGACGCTTCCCGCTTTTAAGTAGGTTTTTGGAAGCATCAAAACACTGAATACCAGAGGTCGCAAAAAAATCCATAAAATTAATCCCGTGTTTTTTAAATAAACCTATTTCGGCATACATTTCGGGAGTAGAAAATCCTTAAATAAGTTAATCCGTGCGTATTTGGTTTGAGAAAATCCGGATTCCACCTACTTCATCGGATGGGATATCTCAGATTTGAATAGTTTTCATAAAATTAATTTTAAATACTTTTATTAAAAATTTTCTTCGTTTGAAAAATTACTTATTATTATGAACCGAACCTTCAAGGTGTTAAAAATGAAAAAAGTTCGTTTAATGGTCCGGTTCGTGCATATCGAAAAACCTGAACCGTACCCATGATACAATAATAAAAGGTAGCGCAACCGGAAGTGCCTTTTCGTATGCGCGATATATTATAGAACCTCAGGTCTACAAACACGCTAAAATCGGGACCACACAGTTGATACTTACATGTTTGATAGCTATCGATAGAAATTACTGTCTGTAACAGAAAAAACCAAAGCGACCATGTCGTTTCGATATATTGGGAAGCAACCAGGAATCATCAAACCAGGCCGACTGAGAATATCGAAGCTGCGCATTGTGCCACTATTGATTTTTACATCATAAACCGAACCGGCCTTGGATTTGATATATCGCAAATAATTCAAAACAATTCATATCAAATAAAGTAGGGTTCTCTTTCTGTTTTTATAATTAAAATTATTTGTAAATCAAATCACAGTTGACTTTTTGTTAATAAAAAAAATTTATGAAAATAGACCACACTGCGTATGAGTGATTTCAAAAATCTTTTAAGCTTCCTCGCGTCAGTTTAAACTCAATATTTTTCTGCCTTGCTTGCGCCACTTCAGGGCAAGTTCACACTGTTTGCCCTATATAGTCTAATGAATTCTAAAAAAAAGAGTTCGTTTCCCATTTCTTTTGAAAATTAAAAAAAAATAGAAACATTTCTTACCAACGGATGTCTAGGGCCCAACAAAATTCCCGCGAAATTCATTCCCACTGCTAATGATACCAAGGTGTCTCCTAATACTAGCCTTTGCAAATTACTTTCCCCTCTCTCTCTTATTTGATCAATTTCCTTACTTGACTCCCACTAAATTAAAAATTGTAGCATACTTATTGGGGCGCCTGCTTACAGGATATCCCCGGTTCTATCTTTCAACCGTCAGTCTTTCAAATGTGCTCTCTGTATGCTGCTCGAGCATTTTTTTCATTACTTTGTCTATTTGTTTGTTATTGTAGCTGTGGTTGTTGTTGCTGCTGCTGCTGCGGCTGCTGCTGCTGCTGTCATTTCGTGACTTTGTGTGTGGCGGCTGCTGGTGTGATGTTACATTTTGATATTTCTGTGTTCCTTTTTTTTTATATATATATTTTGTTTTGCTCTAAAGCATGACGACGACTACGTGAGCCAGTTTTTCGCATATAGAAATGATTATTGCCCGCCAGTTTGGCAGCAAATGGTGTTGGTTCTCTCTCTCTCTTTACAGAAACCCATCAGCATTTAAATATATAGAAATAACTACAGCTGCTGCTGCCGCTGCTGCTGCATGAACCAAATGCGTTTCGGCGACACAAAACGACACGGACGCGACCCCACACAAAACGCATTAATTCTAATTAACTTTTTGCGGTAACCTAACCCAAAAACACCGAGCAGGCCAAGTCGCAGGCCTCGTGCTGCTGCCTTACGCTGGGTTTATGAGTCCGAATTGCGCAACAAATGAAGTGCAGGCAATAAAAAGCGACAAAGGCAAATGGCAGACCGTCCTCGTTCTGGTCCTAACTGCGTTTTGTGCGTTGAGCCATGAAAATGGAAATGAAAATTTATACGTTTGGGGGCCCGGGAAAATGGCGCGTTCGTGTGATTAAAACACCTGCGCCGACAGCTGCCGGAGCATTAGGAGCTGGCCAACTGCGTGTGATTGTCTGTGGCAGGAGACTCCTGCTGCTGCCTAGGTGATCATAGCTTTTCATTTTTCTCAACTAAGCTAATGAAATGTCATGTTATTTATGGCTGCGAATGCGCGCTAATGCAAAAGACATTGCTTCTCATCTGGGCTAGGGAATTAAGACTGGGATCCTATTTCTAACTGACATAGGCTAGGATTTTCTTTACTTGAATTTCATCAAAAGTTATGGTTAAGTTTAATGGAAAGTAAAAGCTTTTGTAAGAACTTAATTTCTAAGAGGAAGAGTTTGAAAACAAAAATAAATTTGAGACATTTCCCATTTCGAAAATTTTCCAAATTTTGAAGTCCTTTTTCAAAAGGGTACGAAATTAAATATATTTTTGTACTCTGTACTGGGTTTGTGCAAATGTATGTAACAGCCAGAAGGCAGCATCTCTGACCCTATAAAGTATATATATTCTTGATCAGCATCAACAGCCGAGTCGATATAGTCATGTCCGTCTGTCCGTATGAACGCAGAGATCTCAGACTCTACTCATCAATACTTATACTTATACCCCATACATTGTTTTCCGATCAGATGAAAGATAGTAGAGTTGTCACCCCCACAATTTAAAAAAAATCTCATATCTTCCACAATTTTGGAGTTAGGTTGTTCGAACCCTCTAGACATATATACTACTCATTAATACTTATCAAGCCCCTATACATTGTTTTCCGATCAGAAGAACGATAGTAGAGTTGCCATCCCCACAATTTGAAAAACACCTCAAATATCCCACGATTTTGGAGTTAGGTTGTTCGAATCTTCTAGGCATATATTCTACTCATTATTACTTATCGAACCCCCATACATTGTTTTCCGATCAGATGAACGATGGTAGAGTTGCCACCCCCACAATTTGAAAAACACCTCAAATATCC
Organism: Lordiphosa mommai; assembly: GCA_018904225.1. Classification (NCBI taxonomy): domain Eukaryota; kingdom Metazoa; phylum Arthropoda; class Insecta; order Diptera; family Drosophilidae; genus Lordiphosa; species Lordiphosa mommai. The sequence continues at coordinate 194,571 of JAEIFT010000205.1, read as the reverse complement.
CTCAGTTTTGGAGTTAGGTTGTTCAAACCTTCTAGACATATATTCTACTCATCATTACTTATCGAACCCCCATACATTGTTTTTCGATCAGATGAACGTTGGTAGAGTTGCCACCCCGACAATTTGGAAAACACCTCAAATATCACAAAATTTTGGAGTTAGGTTGTTCGAATCTTCCAGACATATATTCTACACTTCAATTCTTATCGAGCCCCCATACATCGTTTTCTGATCAGATGAAAGATAGAAGAGTTGCCACCCCCACAATTTGAAAAAAATCTCACATCTTCCACAATTTTGGAGTTAGGTTGTTCAAACCTTCTAGACATATATTATACTCATCATTTCTTATCGAACCCCCATACATTGTTTTCCGATCAGCTGAACGATGGTAGAGTTGCCACCCCCACAATTTGAAAAAATCTCATATCTTCCACAAAATTGGAGTAAGGTTGTTCGAACCATTTAGATATATATTCTTCTCATCATTACATATCGAGACCCTGTACATCGTTTTCGGATCAGATGAACGATGGTAGAGTTGCCACCCCCACAATTTGAAAAAAATCTCATATCTTCCACAATTTTGGAGTTAGGTTATTTGAACCTTCTGGACATATACTCAACTCATCAATACTTATCGAGCCCCTATACATCGATTTCCGATCAGATGAACGATGGTAGAGTTGCCACCACCACAATTTGAAAAAAAATCTCATATCTTCCACAAAGTTGGAGTTAGGTTGTTCGAACCTTCTAGACATATATTCTACTCATTATTTCTTATCGACCCCCCATACTTTTTTTTCGATCAGATGATCGATGGTAGAGTTGACACCCCCACAATTTAAAAAAAAATCTAATATCTTCCACAATTTTAAAGACAGATTGTTTGAACCTTTAAGATATATATTTAAAATGTCATTACTTATCGATCCACCATATACCGTTTCCAGATTAGATGAACGATATTCGAGTACAAGTACAGAGTATATTACAGTCGGGCTTGACCGACTTTCTTACTTGTTTTTTGTCTTAAGTTAATAAATACATCAATCTTTATGTTTACAACAACGTCGAGCGAAAACGATCATGGAGCAAGAAATTTGAGCCGAGGAAAGTAGTTTAACATCCACTCATCAAAAATTATGAAAAAAAATTTTTGCTCCACCGTATATCCCCGACCTTGCACATTTAGAGTTTTATTTCTTCTTCTTGAACTCTTTTCTTTTCTGCTCATGTGTGGAAGGTTCCGGCTCCCTCAAACTTCTTTAAACAAATCTCACTACTGATATTAAAGTTATATAACGAATCCCTTCAAAAACACAGGCGTTGATCTAATAAAATTTCAAGCAACTTAAATGAGGCTCATAAAATGAAACAAAGACTTAAGCAAGGTGGAGAGTTGAAAGGGGCAGCCAGACGACGCACAGCAATTGCTGCAGAAAGTCAAAGTCATTAAAAAGTAATGTCATCGTCAACGAATGCTGCCCCACCTTCAGCCGCAGTGGCCCGTGGCGCTTAGTTGGCAATTCAACTCCTTCAGCCCTCATGCGCTCCATTAATGATGGATGAGGACTAGGACTCGCCTGGCTGCTGCTGCTGCTGCTGCTTTTGCTCACCGAAAATGATTTGATGAAAACATTTGAAATTTTTATCGGGTGCAAATTTATGCAGAACTGTTGATGTCATCGCCATTGCGTTCTTGTGGCCGCAGAAAAATGATGACGATGCCAGTGACGTTGAAATATGAAGAAACATTACCTTCTGGTTAGGAGAGTGGGTTGGGCTGGAGTGGGCCAGGGGTTGTTGGGGCAAACCTGAAACTGAAACTGGAGCCATGATTGGCGGTTTTTCACTGGGCGGAGGAGTGCCTGGCTCAAGCTGATAAGAAGTTGCTTCGTTACTGTTGCGTTTTTTTTTTATGGGATTTAATTTTTATTAACATTAGAAGAGTGCACTTAAAATTTGTTGCAAATGATTTTTAAATTGATTGGCAACGAATATTTGTACGAGTGCTTGGGTTTTTATGGGTTCATAAAGCGGCTTAACTTTTTAAATGTTCTTTTATCTGAAGTTCACAGTGAGCTTTAACCCCTGACAATCGATATATTTTAAAACACAATTTCTTCGCTTTGCTATTTGTACAACAGTAGCTGGAAAACTGAAATTTGATTCAATTCTATATAACATATAGATAGACCAAACCAAATAAGACAATGATCTAAGACACTCTTGAGAGATTTTACCACTTAGAAGAGGATAGAACTTATTGTAATCTTTGCAGAGAAAACGAAATGGACAGTTCGAGGCTAGGACATAAAAGCTCACACTACTAAGTAGATTCTTTGAATCAATATTAACCCTTTATAAGCTTGTGCATGAACATTATACCCAACATAGAGCGTCTATGTTCAAGTGTTGGTAAGTCTATAAGTTTTAGATTGGATATATAGAAAGGGAGTCTCAAAAGTCGGTCCCAAGGTTGCGCAGAGCAATCAAGATGAAACTGGTTCTGGGCTGATTTGATACGCTTAAAAAAGAGTATCTGATTCGGGATTCTAAATACAGGAACCGAACCTTAGACCAACGTTTAATTAAACCTAGCGTTCCAATGGCTTTATTCACAGTGAGTTCGATGTAAGCACCAAAAGATAATTTTTGGTCGAAGGTAATACCTATTTAAATCGATAAAAGATTTAACCAGTTCAATCTGATACAAATTCAATGAATAGTCATCGACTTACACTTATCATTATTTAAGTGCAACAAGTTGTAAAAGCACCATATAAATATTGAATCAAAGATCTGCATACAAGAGGCATACATTAGGCAGGTCATCAATAAATAGCACGAAGAGAAGAGGACCAAGATGGCTGCCCTGAGGAACTCCAGAAGTCACATATACCAGAGAGAAAGTTCAATAAATGAAAACCATCTTCTGTGTTCGAGACTGAAGATAAGACGAGTTCCATTTAAGAAGAGCTATTGGAAATCCCAAAACCAATAGAGAGTAAGAAATACTACCAAAAGCTTAACTAAAATCTTTGAAAATAACATCAGTTTGTTTACTATTAGTTAAACCTTGGATAGCTGTAGGGGTTAGTTCAAGTTGGAGTTAGTTCAAGTAGGATTTAATGAAATAATCGGAAATCAAGAATGTTGTAGCTGAGATGTTATTATTTGTTTGAAAAGTTTAGACCCAGAATAACAGAAGAAGGCTTAATTTAGTTTTCAATGCCTCTGTAGTTAGAGAGGTCAGAGCGGGTGTGATGCCGTTTTATGCAAGGGAATCGATCTTGAAAGATTCTTTGTTTAGGTTGTCAGGGCGTTGGGAATAAAGACTGTTCAAGTGACTTGGAAAACAAAATGTGAATAGGATAAGCAACGAGGTTTGCATATTGCACATTATCCGAACCAGGAAAGATGTTCGACTTTAGCGAAAGTAAGCCATTCAGAACCAAAGCAAAATAAATCGAGGTACAGTATATAAATCTATATGATGAAACAGGATAAGAATAGCCATTGCAGGCAACAGAAGACGGGTAAGTTGATTTTTTGTGCTTGAAATTTTCCGGCAGAAGAGTGGGAATGGGATAATATAGGATATACAGGGTGGCTAATGAATATTGCTAAGAAGGTTAGGTTAGGTTAGGTTAGGGCGGTTGCTAAAGGATCGAATCTCTTAAGCACACTTAGGCCAATAAATTGACCTATTGTGATGCCGCTTGCTGACTATCTTCTGGCCATAGTCTGAAGAAATAGACTCAGACCTCGGCACGAGCTGAAGAAGTGTGAAACAGATTCATCTTCCTTCATGTCTCTGCAGCTTCTGCATAAATCGATAAAGGGTGCATCTGGTCAGGCGGCTTGTGTTCCAACCAGGCAGTGTTCTATAAGTTACCTTACAACTGACGCGCAATTTGCTCTACTGAGCGCATAAGTTCACTAAACGTGCTTCGCTGCAAATCGGTCAGGTCAGTTCCGTTGACTGCCATTTTTAAGTAGCTTTCTGCACGTAGCCATGGGCATACCGACAGTTTCCTTATCGGGAAGGAGGTATGTGATAGTGCTTTGGGACTCCAATGAGGTGTATTTTAGACTGTTCTGCCATCTCATGAAAAGATTTGCGGCAGTCATTCACCGATAACGAGTTGGTTGATATTAAGCCAAGGGACTTAATAGCAGCTTGGCTGTCTTATAAAATACTTATTGTACCTAGGCGTTTGGGCTGAGTAATGTGCACATATAAGAGCTTCCTTGATGAAAAGGATTACTGCCTGAAATACACTGCAGTGATTTGGTAGTCTGAAGAATGACACCGCTTCTCACTCGGGTATCGAGTTTTGAGCCATCAGTATAAATATTCATAGAGTTCTGCTGTCCTTCATTTAACTCTTCTCTGGAAGGGATAAATACGTAAAAGGTGTCTTGTTTCAGTGTGCCAGTGATCCATTTTTGTTAAATCTCAAGATTAATCTACAAAATCAAAAAAAAATTGAGCTGATATCTGAAATAGAACAAATTTTATTACATTTTTTTATGGGTAGCGGCCACTTTGTAAAAGTCTTAAAAGTCCAAGCAATCTATTTAAAAATGTGGGGAAATATGTTTTTTTTCGAATTTCGAGGAAAAAATTGAAATTAATTTGATATGCTGTGTTCTGAGTGTAATTTCTAATATTTTAAACTTCTCAGTTTGCAAATTATAACTAATTGTATGAAACATTTGTTTCTTTCGGTAAAAGTTTATTGACTGAAAAAAAACCTTTATAAAGATCAATAAGAAATGTGGCTAAAATGAATAGTTCTAAAACTGAGTTGTTCAAACAAATTGACTTAAGTTCAAAACCTAATAGTTAAAAAAAACAGAAATTATCAAATAAACTAAGTCATTAAAATAAAAACATTAGTATATGAACAAGTGATTCTGGTGAATGCAGTTGTTAACATTTGTATCGAAAAGTATTCAGTACATTTCACAATTTGTCACCGCAGTAAAAGTTACATTTAATCTGCACCCCCTTTTTTTTTTGAAGCGATATATCGCTCCCTTTTTCTATAGTTATTTTTTTTGCCCCCTCCCCTGCCATTTCCCTCTTGCCTCTTGCAGAGGCCGCAGCCGTTGGCTGCCAATATTCATATAATATTTTCACAGTGAAATATTTTCCGCTCATAAAAGAAAATTGACTGCGAAAATTGTTTTACTGACGTACCCAGCGACGAACCAACGAACCAACCAACTCGCAACTTCCTCTCCGCATTCTTCTTCATTTTTGCCTCAGTTTACTGTATGTAGTATGTTTTGTTTATGTGCGTTTTTTGTTGTTGTTGTTTTTTTTTCTTTTCTTTGCATGTGCATTTTAACGTTTTTTATGCGTATATTTTGCATGCATCAGCGCGTTATTAAATTCCACGCTCTGTTCGCAACACAAACACCCAGGCAAAGCGAGCGCAGCATCCGCATCCGGCAAGCGTTGTCTCATTTAACCACAAGCTGCTTCTCATAAAAGTCAAAGCTGAAAAGTATATTTTTCGTTATGAACTGAGGATTACAGCTGCTACTCCAATAATGAGGCAGGCATGGACCAATGATTGTAAACTTGGTAACTTGGTAATAAGTCATTTCGGCGCTTAAATGTAGGCAACAGTTTTTTTTATTTTATTGCTCCTTTTTTATTTTGCCAGCTAATCTGGGGCTAAGCAGAGATTATCTATAGCATTTTGTACTGTAATTTAAACTCTTTGGGGAGTAATTAAGCATATCAAGGCTTAAGAATTAATTACAAATTCAAGTGGGATTTAAAATTTATTATAGCTAAGTTTAGGTAATTTGTTTAAATGTAACTTTTTTATTTTGTCTTTAGCTTTGTCCATAGATGCTGTTAAATAAAATAACCCGCCATCTGTTGATAACATTTACAATGTCTGCTGAGCTCTCTGTTAGCAACGATAACAGAGAGTCTACATTAACGAGCTATGTTATGTTGCACCCCTCCTTCACCTATGTTAACCGTTAGCACAGTTTTGTATACAGACTTCTCCTTTTACATTCTGTTATTTTGTACGGTCTCTGTCAATAGCAGCTGTAATGTACATTAAATTAAAGGCCAAGATTTGACCACACGTTGTATTAGAGCTGATGTTGTGATAAATTGACTAAGGTTATAAGCTTAAAACGTTTGATGTTTAGTTCGAGGAATGAAAAGTGAGTAAACCAAAGATAAAATACCAAGATTATCTTATTCGCTTATATGAAAAGAGACCTTGTAATATATTCATTTCAATTAAAAACTCAATTGTAAGTTAAATACTTTTCATTCTCTAAGGGTTCTATTATTATAAACTGACTTTTGGAAAAGGAAAATAAAACAAATCATTTATGATAAAAACAAGTAAGAAAGTCGGTCGACTGTAATATACTCTGTACCTGTTTGTATGTAACTGATTACTTTAAAGTGTGAGGTTTCTTCAAAATCTGGTTGTGGCAACTCTTTCGACTATCGTTCATCAGGTTGGAAAACGATGTATGGGGGCTCGATAAGTAATGATGATTATCCTAGTACATAACTCGTAAAATTCTAAATTTTGAATATAATTTCCTATTAACATAAACGTAACTATATTAGTCACGTGGGAATCACGCGTGATTTCTGACCGCAGGCCATCTCAATTGCATCGCTCCTCTCATACTTGGTCTTTGCCTCCTTACACAAATATCTATGGGAAAGAGGGAAGGGGGAAACTGAGAGCGGCGCAGTCCAATTAGCTAGTCCAGTTGGGAAATTACCAGTTAGCTTTGCCCTCTCACTCTCTCTTTCTCGTAAGTCCTACCAATCGCTGCGGTGTTGTTGTTGTCTTTGCTTTGAATTTTCTTTTACGTATAGCTCTAATATCGTTCATCTGATCAAAAAACGATGTATGGCGGGTCGATAAATAATGAGTAGTTGAATTTATGTCTAGAATGTTCAAACTATCTATCTTCAAAATTGTGGAAGTTATTACGTTTTTTTTAATTTGCGGGGGAGGCAGGGGGCGTGGCAACAATAAAAAGTAAACTTGATCTGCCTTCAGGTATAAGAATTATATGTTCCATGCACTTTAAACCTCTAACTCTTACCATCCCTGAGATCTCTTCGTTCATACGGACAGACAGACGGACAGACAGACGGACAGACAGACGGACAGACAGACGGACAGACGGACAGACAGACGGACAGACAGACAGACGGACAGACTGACAGACGGACAGACAGACAGACAGACAGACAGACAGACGGACAGACAGACGGACAGACAGACAGACAGACAGACGGACAGACGGTTGCTGATCAATAATATATATAGTTATTAGGGTCGGAAGTAATACTTTTCTTCATCTTCCTTCGGAGATGCTTTCGGTTCTAGACCGGTTTTTATTTTTACACTAAACTACAAAAAAAAACTTGAAAAATCAAATTAATTTTTTCAAATTGCCGCCAATTTTTCCAAAAAATGTTGAAAAAGATAATTGAGGTACGGGCCAGCATTACATCAGTTCTGATCATAACCACGTTTACCGTTTTCATTTTCGATAACCTAGAGTCCCGGAATCTTGGCTACCACTTTTACACCTTTTTTTTTTCCTTTTTTTTACCTCCTTAAAGCAATCGTCACCTGCACCTAAGGTCAGTGGATAAGTGAATTATTAAGTAAAATCGGTTTGCCTATCAATGTACAAAACTTTTACGCTCAATGTATATCAAAAATAATGCTTCGCAACGCAGCGCTGATCTACTTCATTGAACGCTGGCCAGTGAATAAAGAATTGTTTGCTATCAATGCATAAACATCGGCATGTGTACGGCTCGTTTCGGTGTGAATGTGTTCGAATGTGTTCGGGTAAGAAACACTGCCTATATTTATTATGAATCTTACAAACTTTGCTTTAATTTTCTGCTGTTAGTTTAACTGTTTTTGTAGCAGAATACAGAAAACGCTTAAGCTAAAAATATTGATTGTTAAAGCAATATTAAAAATAAAAATCTTTAAAAGATTCTTGAATGGAAAATTTGTAAACCAAGGGTATATAAGATAACCAAATTCACTTTACAAAATAGTTTAACAAATAACAATTCCTACCCCGTCATTTAGTAATTCACTTTAAAATTAACTTTTCTGCACAGAAAATTGAGTTAAACCATATTAAATAACAATGCCAAGTCGAGGTGATGGATGTTCACCTTTAAACTCGTTTAACAAATTTGCAATAAACACAAATTTTGCTCGTTGTGCTCTATCGATAAACACAGGCAATGCAATTCATCATTCACACACACACATCTATGGAAAGGACTCGTAGGTGTATAGGTAGGTGAGAACCCGCCAAACGTCCCCATTAACAGAAATTCAATGCACAAAAAGTCAGAAGGATGGTGCAGGACTGAAGTCAAAAAGCGAATGTCAACACTATCAATCATAGCTTTGACAGTTTGAGTGCTTGTTTTAGTATTTGTGCTTTTGATTATGTGACGTACACACCCACACACACACACACATGGACGCACCAATTGATACACTTACAACAAATTGTTTGCACGAACCCAATTGATTGATGGAGCCGCCTCGACCCAAAGCCATTTTAAATGAACAAATTGAATAGAGGAGGCGCTTACATGCTGATTAAATTGAACCACAAATTTAAGAAAATTTAACAATAAACAAACTAAATCGAAAAAGGAACATTTTTAAGTTAAGGTAAAGGGACTGGGACGCGCCTTGAATGTGGCCAACTGACGCAGCTTCTGGTAAGTTTCCTTTTCGCGCTGCTGACGCAACTCTGCCATTTGACGACGTTTCTGTTCCTGCATTTGCATAGTTTGAGCATTGAAGCGTTTACGTTGCTCGGCTCGCTGCTCGGTACTCAGATTGAATGGTTGTACCTTCACTTCCAAATGACGTTTAGCCGACTTCTGGGGTTGCATATAACTAGTATTCGATTTGGGTATGGCCTTGGTTTTGTGTGGAAAATTTTGTAATTGCCTCAAGTCCATTTCACGTTGTTTCATCAATTCCTGTAATTTCTGACGACGCTTTTGCTCCGCTTCCAGAGAAGTTTTCAAAACATTTGGCGTCACCGGACAGGTAACACGATGTATATTCTGTTTTTGCATTAATAACTGATGAGCTTGTTGAAAATTTGGCATGGGACGACTATGAAATTCACGCTGTTTGCGTTCATTTGCCAGGCACTGACTTAACAATTGCTGCTTGCGCTTCTTATAGACATCCTTAAAGTCATAGGCCTGTGGGTAAACTGGATTTTTGAGTACAGGCCTAGACCAACTGGCATTTACCGATTTGAGTAGATTGTGGGCCAAAATAGCTGCATGCTCTTGAGCTTGACTCAAAATGCGACTGCCACGTCTTTGTATATCCTCCAGTTCCACTTGTTGCTTCTTTAAAGTCAACTCCTGCTCCTTTTCAGCATCGCTCAGAAAAATCTCCTCCTTAACTGCCTCATGTTTGGCATGAAACAGAGTAAAGTCCATTGGCTGCATTTGATCCACGTTCAAGTCATTCCAATTATATTTGATTTTTTAGCTCCGACATTTTTGTTAGGTATTTTGTAATATTGATAGTTCTGATTGTGGCATAAATTCTAAACTAAATTCCTGTTACTTCTAATTATCAGCCTGCTGAGACTGCAAAATATTTTACATACATATATGTGTAGAGAGCAAGAGATTGCACACACTCCGGTCTCTCTGTGCTGTCAGTTTTCCTATCTGACTGACTGACTAGCTGTGTGTGCGCGCGCCTCCTGCCTCTGCTCCTGTCACAGTCTGTGCAGGACATGTCTATGTGGTGTCAATTTGATTGCAAAGGTAATTCAAATAATCTCATCATACACAGCCAACACCCCCACCTAGCGATGTCTATCCCAGCTTCCCTGTCGTTTTCCGCTTTTTCCTTCTCATTTCAAAGCGAAATTAAATTTAACATTTTCTTGCATCAACACACAATTTTTTTTCTATTTACACAATTTGTGTAATTTGATTTGAATTGATTAGGATTTGATTCATCAAAGAGTTACTTTTAAATGTTGTTAATTGAATTGAGTTTTATGTTATCAATAGGCAATCTTCATACGGACCCCAAATTTACAATTCATTCATATTTGGTCCGGGTTATAATTCAGTTTATTTTGTTTACCGTGGGACTTCCAAGTAAGTACCAACCCACCTTGCCTTCTCTAAAATTCTTTACATATCCTTAAAAAAAATGTACATTGATTCATATTGGCTGATAAAATTATGAAAACATAAAAAAAAAAACAATATTCCCAAAAATTCTGAAAATAAAAAAATATGATATATAAAGGGAGTTTTTTAATCCCAATAAAACCTTAAAAAATAACACAAAAAATTCAATATTTATGACATTTTCAGTTTAGCAAATCATCAAAGACTCATGTTTAAACAACGCTTCGAAATTATCCAAATTGACACTTGAAAACTGACCCGTTTTATTATTGCCAAATTGTGTTCAGCGATTAGGGTAATATTTGGTGCAAGATTATCGCATATGTAATGTAAATGTGCGATTTCCACGCTGGTGGCATCATCGGACCTTATTTAATGTTATATATATAATGATGCCGGAGCTCTCATTACGGTCAATAAATATGTTACCGCACCATGATCAATGATTTTTTGTTTGAAAATATGGATGACATTAGTCCGGACTACATGGGTTCAACAGTATATATTCCAGATTGAAATCAAAAATTGGCGATAGTGACTTCATGTTGATGTGATTGCTAGGTTTGATTACAATAAATTTTTGTGTTTTTTTATTTATTTTTTATTTTTGGTGCTTGCTCTGTATTTTTTTTGGGCACCCCTGCTTTGTAGGGCTCGGATGTGCTACCTAGTGTGCATTGTTATATACATAAAAAGTTACCAGAAAATACAACTAATCCTAAAATATAACTTCTCCCAAAACAAATCATACTAAAACGATCAAATTCAAGCAAATTTTGTTTTCCGCTTGTTATTGAACCGTGAACATTTTAAAAACCATTTTAAATTCCGAGATTCCGGACTTTTCTTAATAACACTGGTTGACACCAAAATGCCCATTTCAAGAAACCGAACTTTTTTTGTTTATTTTGGGACGCTGAGTTCAAAAATGTAAGCTGCCCATTTTCTAAAAATATTCGATTTAGTGATTATCAGCTCCACAAAAGTTTTGTGATTTCAAACATTTCCATCCCAATTTGGTCTCCAAATCACAAAACTTTTGTGGAAGTGTAATTCAGAACATGGCTGTATATTTGTTTTTTGAACCCAATTTACTCGTTATACTCAAGTAAAAACAACCACAAAATCATTTAAATTTATTTTTATTATAATTACAATAGTAATATCCTGAATATGAATTTGATTTCCACACCGCATCTTCCATGAAAAGTGTATCGATCCAGTATTGTGCAATCATTTTATACCGGCCTTAATCTAACGAAACTTACTAAGCTTTTTTAAAACGATTGTTTGCGGTTTGGATTCAGGTTCGGAAGGACTTGGAATGGTCCGACTCAAGACAAAAAAACACTGGAAAAAATTATTATACAAAGCTATTTTTAGAACTTATTGATCATTGAAAGCCAACCACGTTCTGAAAGCTGACCCATTTGAATCTTTGCTAAATGTTCTGATGTTTGGAATCTAAAAAAATGCTAGTCAATTACATAGGGTAACAGTGTTTTGGTCCAGCCCTACTTTATATATGGAGTACACTGAACAAAACTTGGAAACAGAACAAAACCTGTCATGCAGGTTTTTACTACGTTTATACACAAATCAAGAATCATGATTTTTGCCCTTTAAAGTATGCTATGTTAATGAAAATATTTATTTCCTAGTAGCCTTAACACTTACTATATTTATACCTTGACTGACTTCGACAATTTGGATGCACAATGTGGATTATGTATGAAGCTGCCATAACTGACTTCTAATTATCACGTTCAAAAAATAATAATGGAATAATAACCGAATTTCTCATTTTAAGGTGGGATTTTTTTTTTATAAAAATTGAATTGCTTCTGCAATATTTTTGCTGTACAGATCAATGTCCAATCAAATTAAAAATTATATAGAAACCGTGGGGACATCTTTACCTATATACTTTCATTTGAACGTTAGAAAATGTTAATCGGATTATTGGTTCCATGTTATGACCGCGAATCAATTTTTTATAAATACCAAAAATACATATTCGCCGATGACTGATATCGACACAATAGAACAATTTTCTACATATATTTGAACTAAGTCGTTACAAAATACTCAGCAAAAGCTATCAAATCGAAAAATGGGCAGGCACTTTAAACTTATAATTGTCATTCAGTGGAATTTATACTTTGTCTTTCGCAACTGTTCCTACAAACCGCAAAATAGAAAATGAGATAGTAGCCATAATTTTAAGTTAAACCCTAAAATAAAATTTATTAATTTTTGGCCTAATATTAATTAGTGGGAACCGCCCAATAAGATCGGTTAAAAAACACACAAGTGATCGTAGGTAATACCTACGAATATGTGGGTGGGCTAATCCAATTTTGGAATAGGATTAGCGAAATTAATCTTTAATATTTAATTTTTTGTTAGTTCTTACGTTCGTCATACAGAAAATGTTGTCGTTTTATAATTACACCTCTATTCTTGGTTTTGGTGATTATTGCATGAACATTTTCTAAATTTATGAAACAAAATTATTGTGGGTCTTTTTTTTTAAGTATTCTTTATTTTTTTTAAGGGATAGTGAAGTCGTTCCCGTTTTAAAAAAAAATCTACTTGTTGATAAATTTTAAAGTTTCGTTTTTTAAACGCAACGGCTAAATAATAAAGTCCATGTGAGTGAAATTGGGGTTCAGCTTGGCTGCACACAAACACACACACACACACATGCACCCCATGTGAGCCCAAATGAACAATTTTAATAATTTCGTTTTATGGAAATTGCGCTCGGGTTAAATGATTCGAGAAGAATGTGAAGGAAGCAGAACTCATAGCGTTTAATGGTTGAACCTGAGCCCCATTCAATTCAAACATTTTATGGCCAAGAATCCAACAATACTTGAACAACTTTTCGTTCATTTTGAAAGGATTTACTTACGGATTCTTTGATTTCGCACTAATACTTACACACACACACACAGCCACACGCATCTAATCAGCAAAAGTCTCAGCTGCAAATCTCTTTTAAATGAACCACTAATTGCAAAAACTGTAAGATAATACTACCAAGGGGCTGAAGGCCCCCCCAAAAAATCCTTTTCCATTCGCATTTACAGAACTAATCAGCAGGCATACTGGGTAAACGCAAAAGGCAGCAATTATCGCCGAGATAGAAAGAGTTTTTCTACCATTTTTGTGTTGATTTTTTTCTTTTCTTTTTTCTTTTCTTTTTGTTCTTTTGGTGCGGGCAAGTTTTTGGGGCTAACTTTTGCTTTCTCTCTCTCTGTTTGTGAAGCACGTTTATCTGGTTCTCTCTCTTACTTATTTTGGCTTTGTTAACTTTTTGCCTTTTACTAATGTCTATCAGAGATATCAAGGCGAAAGTTTTATTTTGTAAGCAATGTTGTTAATCTGGCAAGAGCTTTTTAAAAGTTATCCACTCCAACACATATGTACAAGACGCACACACACACTAACATATTTACATAGTTCTAATCAGGCAAAAGTTGGGTGATTTGCGAGAGCTGATGCCATAATCCAGTTGGCTCAACTCAATTAACCTTATTATCAGTTGAATCAACTAAATTAAAAACTACCTAAGAGGGGGGAAAAAATATGTGACACACTTTATAAAGATTTGTGACACTTTTGGAAAAGTGTCGGCCTATCAATAAACGCTTCAGCTCTGAATATGTCCCACCATATTGTCAATCATAATTATTGATTGTGCATTATGACAGAGACTTTAATTTATTCATGCTGTTAGCTGGCTGGCTGGCATGTTGAAAGGCGATAAAGAATCTTTTTGGAAATGTTTCGATTCGTGATGAGTGGACATTAATAAAACGTGTTTGCATTTTCGGAAATTTATGATATTGCTTTGCTTTTATTATTAAACAATTAATAAAAACAAAAAAAAAGAAGGGACATCTGCTACTTTTTGTTTGGGCCAAGAGAATACAAATTTAATTTGTTAACCGTGTCAACTGTCCAGGCAAAAGGCCAAACGATGTGGCGTTTTCTTATCGCATGTCAACAGCAGTAGTCCCCTCATGACACCACCCCTTCTTCCCCCACCCCTCCTATCACAATTGCCTGGGCTTGACGCAACAGCAGACCAATAAACAAAAGCATTAAACCCATAAAACAGGGAACATGGCACTCTCGAGAATTAACACTACATTATTCACAATGCAATTTCAGAAACAAGAGAAATTGATAAAGCTTAAAGCATCGACTGGGTTAATATCCTGGGAAATTGTGTTAAGATTTTGATTTTAAAATTATTATTTAATTAAGCTCTGAATAAAATATTAAATAGATTGAAGACCTTATAAAAATTTGTAAGTAGAAATGTAGTTTGCTTTATTAAATAACAAGCGAAAGGGTGGCTGATGAATGATGCTACATTAAATTGATATAAATTATATTACGATGCATGAAGTACGTGGGTTGCTATTTAAGTTTCTGGCCTAGGTCACTTCTAGTCATTTTAGGACCAATTGGCCTTTTCCCAAAAAAAGTTTGGACTTTTATCGATAAAACCTCCATACAACTCTTTCATGTGTGACCACGTTTGATATCGATTAATCAAAAACTTACCTCGACAGAAAAATGAAATTAACTCGTGAACATTTTCGTGCAATCATTTTTTACAACTTTCGACGAGGATTAAATCTTTCTATGGCGATGAAGCACCATCCTATAGCACTGTGAAAAATTGGTTTAATGAATTCAATCGCGGGCGACGCTCGCTCCAAGACGAAGGTCGTGAAGGTCGTCCAAAAACAGTCGTGCCAGAAAACATTGATGCTGATAATGCAAGATCGTCATGTGACATACCGTGAGATAGAGGCATCCTTGCGCATTTCTTTCGCAAGCCAGCATACATTCGATATTGCATGAACACCTGGGCTTAAAATAGGTTTGTTCTCGTTGGATCCCGCACAATTTGACAATCGCTCAAAAAAAGGCTCGTGTGGATTGGTGCACAGAAATTTTGAAAAAATATAATCGCGGCGTTTCAAAAGACGTTTATAAGATCGTCACAGGTGACGAATCATGGATTTATGCTTATGAGCCCGAAACAAAACAACAATCGACCGTGTGGGCCTTCGAAGACGAGCCAAATCCAACGAAAGTCGTTCGTGGAAGAAGCAGTTCGAAGCAAATGGTCGCCTGTTTCTTCGGTAAAACTGGTCATGTGGCGACTGTTTTGCTTGAGCAACGTAGGACGGTCAATTCTGAGTGGTACACCACAATTTGTTTGCCTGAAGTCTTCGGAGAAATTCGGAAAACGAACAAGAAAAGACAGATCATTGTGCACCATGACAATGCGAGCTCTCACACATCAATTCACACCAGCGCCTTTTTGATCGCCCATTTTAGATCATAAATATTCGCGTTTTCATTATTAGGCCAGAAATATATATAGCAACCTACGTACATTCTGGATCAGCATTGACTGCCGTCAGTGTGCACGTAGGAACAAACAGATCTTAGAGATGGCAAAGGCTAAAGGGATGGCTGTTACATAGATTTCTACAAACTTACAATACTCTTTGTACCTTTGGTGAAGAGTATGAAAAATATATGGATTTTTAAAATAAATATTATTAATGATTATAGTAAACGAAGTTAAAATATTTTTATACCCTTGCAGAGGGTATATTAAAATTGTCACGATGTTTGTAACGCAGTGAAGGAAGCATTTCCGACCACATAAAGTATATATTCTTGATCAGCATGACGAGCTGAGTTCATTTCCGTTTGTCCGTCTGTCCGTCCGTCTGTCCGTCTGTCCGTCTGTTTCTATGCTATCTCCTCCCTCAGTTTTAAAGCTATCTTGACCAAACTTTGCAAAAAGTCTTTAAATACAAATACGCTGCACATTTGTCGGAATCGGCCGGATCGGATGACTATATCATATAGCTGCCATAGGAACGATCGGTCCAAAAACTAGTTCTAATGAGAAAAACTTTTTGGTTTTCCATCGTAGCGTCACCAATCGTGGTATATATAAGTTTTATATGCTTCCACACAATTCTGGAAAAATTGATCAAAATCGGATGACTATACCATATAGCTGCCATATAAACGGTCGGTCCAAAAACTAGTTCTAGTGAGAAAAACTTTTTTGTTTTCCATCGTAGCATCACCAATCGAGGTATATATTAGTTTTATATACTTCCACACAATTCTGGAAAAATTTATCAAAATCGGATGACTATAGCATATAGCTGCCATAGGAACGATCGGTCTAAAAACTAATTCTAGTGAGAAAAACTTTTTTGTTATCAATGGTTAGCGCCTTTCGAAAGCTGCAAGGGTATTTAAAACATGTTAGCCTCCTATTTTTTTTGTTAGTATTACCTAGTCTGGAAATAGTACTCGTGACTTAACTGTAATGGGGTTTTATCTTAGGGCACCATCGCACACTCGTGTATTCACGTTACTTGAAGTTTTTATTATTTAAATAAATTTTTTTAATGATTTTTGAAAAAATTGTTTTTGTATGAAAATTTATTTGACATATTTCATATGTCTCTCCCTGATATACCCCATCAAGTACCACCCCCAGGGTGTAGCATATATATAAAAAAAAATACAGTTTCCACTGGCAAACGGCAACATCGGATGCGTCTCTGAATGCGAATGGGAATGCATATGAATATGGGTGTGTGTGTGAGTGCGCTGGCCACACTCACACACATCAGGATAAGGATATGTGGCTGGCTCACATGGGTACCGGTTGCCAGAGCCAGGGCTCTAGCATGGCCTCCGGGCGGTCTTCGCGCTCCATAGGTGTCTGTGTTTCCGGGCTTGGGATTGGGCTGCACCTTTCGCTCATTTTTTTCATTTGTTTCGAAAGAGAAAAAAATGTGAAAAATTAAAAATATATATTTTTCCCCCCTACTCTTCCCTCTCTCTCTCTCTCTCTCCTGTTCTCATTGCTTTTATGCATATTTCCCACAACACATTTTGGAGTCGCGGCGCTTAAATCATCCGTTGAGTGGGTGTGGCCAGGGGCGGGAGCCGGAGATGATGCTACCGTTTGTAGTTAGTTCGCCACTGAAGTTGGGCTTATCCCATCAGCAGCCAACATCAGAGGTGCATTCCCCGCTCTCCCTGCTCTCCACATGTTGATTTATATTCAGAGTTTGCGTTCATTTATCATTACAGTTGAAAGCATTTCCCGCTTTTGTTCTTATACTTTATTGTATTTTTTATGATTGCGCAATATGTACAATAAGTGCAACAATAACAACAAAAAATGGGTAATACTTTTAATACAAGTTTTTTTTTTCGGCATTATGTTTTATATGCAGGTGCCCAAATTTTGAGCTTATCATTAAAAATGCTTTTAACATTTACATTTTATGCAACTGTAAAAAAGTAAATAACATGTTTTTTCGGTTGTACATTTAAAGCTAAATTTAAGTGCATAATTTTCCATTCCTAGACGACATTCATTAAATTACCACCTATTCAAATCCAATTTAAACTTCTGGCTTTGATTTTGAAAATTTATCACTGCAATAACCTGGACCCTCCTCCATCCCCTCCCCTGCCCCCTGTGCATCCATGTCACCATAACTTTGCTTACAGCACTTTTCATGGCAATGCTTGCTTACCTTTTGGGCCAGGTGCAAAATTAATATTCGTTATCTTTTCTGTATGTGACAAATAATGCCAACTGATTTACGGGCCCCCATTCCAAAAACGCCGTCAAAATGCCCAGCAGGCTTACAACAGGCGAAGGTCCTGGCAAGCATTGCAAGCGATTACCGAAAATACGAATTTCAATTTATGAAGGACCGACATTTTCTGTGCACATGCGATTTAGTTAATTAAAATATCAACTTGCATACAAAATGAACTCGGCCAAAGGACCAAAGTCCTAGGTTAGGGGGTTACAGGACCTTTCAGGTTTGCATTTGACATTTATTAATTTCAAATAACATGTGATAATGTGACACCTGGCCTGGCTAAAGTGATAACTTTGTGAAGGATTTCATTTTCAAAATGCTGACACAGAATTTAATTGCTTAATTGAAGGTTGGCCAAAGAACCCAACGGCTTTGAAATGGGCGTGTACCTAGGGAGGAGAGAAATTTTGAGGAACTAAGTCGTGAATGCTCACGAAGTGTTACAAGTGTCTAAGAAATTTATGTACTGAGAAAAAAAATTAATATCTCTATTTGGGCATTTCCACCGAATGGTCCACCGGGACCAAACAAATGTAAAAGATAATTTAAACACTTTGTTATATGATATTTTCCTAGAAAAACAATCAAATTAAACGTATATAAACCAATTTTACATTTATTTATAACCCACTTTCAAAAATTCAAAATTTCAGCACGCGCAACTTTTCTCATTTTTTTTTTTTATAAGTTCTTAAATTTATATATTTATGCATTGACTTTTATTTTCTTAATTTTTTTAAGGGTGCAAAGCATTCAAAAAAATGCATAAGAGACTAAGCGAATGCAAAAACCCCGTGGTTTTTTAATTTTCAATATCGCAAATTTCGATGTCCCGTGCGACATTGAAAAACAACATTAGTTAACAGTGCATCAAAAGTACATGCAGAAAGCTTATCCAATATTGAATACAATCAGAGATCTTTAACCAATTCAAATAAAAAAAAACCGTGCTGAAAAAAATTAGATTTGTGATCTTGGTACTTATATAAAGTTGGTCCCGTGCGACATCGTAAGTAGAGGTGGAGAACTATCGATGGCACTATTGGCACTATCGATGGTTGGGCGCTATCGAGTCGCCATCGATAGTAGACCTGCACTATCGATAGTTTTAGATAGTTGTTTTGCAAGCTTTACACACTAATTAGGTAGCTCTTAAATATAAAACAAAAATTTGCATTTAAAAACGTTATTTAACAAATCTTAACTCATCAAATTTGATTAGTCAAATCTTAGTATTCCTTTTAAACCGACTCGTAAAATGTTGTACTACAAACTATGCTTTGTTCTGATTACAATAAACTCTACCGAGTAAGAATCTCTTCCTGGTATCAAAACCTCTTTTTTTACGTATTTACCCCGTAGTTTGCTTTAATTTAGTGTTTTCCTTCGCGTTTTCGTGTCACACGTTTGTGACAGGAGGTGGGCTGCTATTATACCTGGGGCTTGAGCGTAACGTGCTTCGGCTTAGTGACAGTAGGGCCACTTGAACGTACGTAAAAAAAAAAATTTCCTCTATTTTGGACCCTAGGTTCAAAAAATACGGATTTCAGAGTTATTTGAATGCATGCAGTAATATAAATATCCAATCGGAACCCACAACCCAATATTTATGCCAAAGTTAAAACCAAAAGAGATTGAAACGAATTTTTAAGATCGATTTTTAATTTAAAAAAAAATTATTTACAAATTCGGCATTTTTAAACATGAGCGTTTACTTAAACATACTATAGAAAACTATCGTTGACTATCGATGGTGCCGACTATCGATAGTTCTCCACCTCTAATCGTAAGTGCGTAATTTAAAAATTTTTCTTACATAAATTATTTATTTTTTGTAAAATCATATTTTTCAATTATTCAAATCGAAATGAGCCAAAAGGACGCCGAAAAAATATAAAGAGAGTTGCAAAAGTGGCGAGAAAAATTGAAGAACTACTCAATATTTTTAAAAAAATTTGTTTTGTTGATGTTATATGAAAATTAAGACATTAAATTCTTTTGTTGAATTAAAAACATTTTTACTGAGCTCGTTTATTTAAAATTTCGTTAAAAGAGCAACTGAAATAACAAAATGATCATGATGGAACTAAAATGACCAGTTCGACATGTCCCGTGCGAAAGTGCATAATATTAAATTTAAAAAAAAAAGTATAAGGGTTTTTTGGGTAAAATTAAAAGCATTTTTAAGTGACATCAATGTATAACATTATAATATTTAACACATTGAAATGTTGCCTCAGGTTTTGCTAAAATCGGCTTTTGATCAATTCTGTTTTTGTCCCGAGCGAATGGCTTGGTTTTTTTTGGATTATTTTGGAAAGTAAAAATTGCCTAAAATCCACCTTAGCAACAATTAAACGGCTAATTAAGAGCTTAAAAGTTAAGCCTTCTGACAAAATAATAATCCGTTTTATTTAGACCTTTTTTTATACTTTCAAAGTTTTCTACGGTCCCGTTCGACATATTGGAAATGTCCATTTCAATAAGCAATCTAGATAAAGCAAGATTAAAATATGTTAAGCAGATACTACGTTTATGCACAAATAAAAAATCATGCCTTTTGCCCTTTAACGTATGCTTATAGTTTATTTATTGTATGTTTTTAATTTTAAATATTTAAGGAAAATATTTATTTATTTTTAATAGCCTCAACACATATTATTTTTGTATACCTTTGACTGGTCCGACAATCTGAGTGATTGCACAGTGTGGATTATGAAAGATGCTGCCATAACTGACTTTATATTATCTCGTTAAAAAACTAATAATTGAAGAAAATTAAGTTTGCATTCTTTGGGGGGCAAAACTCACATAGTCACATATTCACATAGTACACGTTCAATATTCTGAGAGCACAACATATAACAAGGTTCTTTTAAATGATTGGACGAGTTTGCTCGAGAATGGAAGGTGGTCGAATGCGTTTAGATGTGGCCGTTCAACTTTCTAGTCTTCAATTTATTTCTATGTAGACATTAGGTCGCTATCTTCATCATGTTCAGCCGATCCAACAGGACTGTTTTCATTGTATTTGACCAGCAAGCAGAGACTATGGCCATATATTCAATTGTACTGTTGCCGCTCTGTCTCTGTTAAGTTTCTGTTGCCGCGCGTAGACAACCACGCTCATACTACGTTCATGCTTTTTACCCCTCCAAGTAAGCAAACTATATTTTCTTAAAGAATTATTTATTTTAACAAGATAATGAATGGTCAGTTATGGCAGCATCATACATTATCTACATTGTACATTGACTTAGATTGTCAGACCAGTTAAAGGTATACAGAAATAATAAGTGTTAAGTTTTTTATTTGTGCAATAAACGTTGTATCAGTTGTTCTCACGAAAGTTTAATTGAAGTGACACAGTTGTTCAGGCAATTACTTGGAATTACAAAAAAAAATAATTTGCTTCCTAGAACGTTTATCAATTCTCGTAACCATTCGGATCAGATGAATATCCACATCATAAAGCATTCATATTATTTTTATTTTTCATGTCGCCAAATGTTTCTTTTAATACTTACCAGCTTGCCCTGAAAGAAATTCCAAACACATAAAAATGTATCTCTGATTGATGCCCAATACGTGACGCCAGAAATACTCGTATCTTTTTGCTCTCATTTTCCATCTCTAGTTTCAGTGCTTTGGCATTTACTTTCGAATTTTGTCTGCATTTACATAATAAGTCGCCAATCTAAATTAAAATCAACGAATGGCCATTATTTTGGCTACCATTTGCATTAATTAAGTCCAAAACTCGAATGCCAGAAGCCAAAAGTATTGATTAGGATCATTTCTTTTCTTTGAGGATGCTTCCTGTCTGGACCAAACGAAATGTTCTCTCAACAAGTTCATTTTTGGTATGCCCTCCAGAGCATTGTCAGCAAGCTTGGGTAATGGCTCAGGTAATAAACATAAAAACTAATTTCCCTCAAAAAGCAAAAAAAAAAAAAAACCCCAAAGAATGTTAATCAAAAGATTGTCCTGCTAGATTGCGGACGACAACAACAACAACAACAACAGCAGAAAACGTATAGGTTCTGAAGTGTAGAGCAGGAGGATGAACTTGGTGGAGACGGAGGAAGTGGGGGTGGGGGGGTATGTGAGCACTGCGGTTTCTATTTTGTGGTAATTTCCGTTTATGTTTTTG
This sequence comes from Lordiphosa mommai, assembly GCA_018904225.1. Taxonomy (NCBI): domain Eukaryota; kingdom Metazoa; phylum Arthropoda; class Insecta; order Diptera; family Drosophilidae; genus Lordiphosa; species Lordiphosa mommai. The sequence continues at coordinate 172,487 of JAEIFT010000205.1, read as the reverse complement.
AATTTTTTACTCACGACTGCGCAAACACAACTGAATCGTGATGATGACGATGACGTTGGCTGTGCCGCTACGTAGTCTCCTAGGCCATGCCGCTTGGCATTTTGGTTATTACTCGTATTTGTTTTTATGGAATTAAAAATGTTTCTACTGAAAACGGACTTTAATTAAGTATGTTGGGAAGGGAGGAAATGGAAAGGCAAAAAAAAAGTCATCTTTACAGTTATGTTGCACTTGTGCATGCAGATTACTTCAGATCATCAGCGTATATATGTATATTGGTAGCAAACTATTTCAACAAGAAAAAAAAAAAAAATTTGATTAAAAAAATAGAAGGGTTTCCGGTGGAAAAAAAAAAAAGAAGAAATTTAAAATAATATTTTTTATTACCATTGTTTAACAAAAAATGTGCATATAAAATAAATTTTGACAAATTCCAAAAAACACCACCAAACATAGATACAAATTTAAAATTTTTACAGAAAAAAAAACAAGAAAAAAGGTTAAAAAAAAAAATGGGAAAAACAAAAAAAAAATTAAAAGGGTTATAACACAATAAGGGGTTAAAACACAAATCCCTAAAAAAACAATAGGGCACCTGCAAAAATATTCAAAAAATATTATATCCATTTCGAAAGTAAAAAGTAAACAAAAGTAGGGGATAAACACTGTTGAAAAAAAAAACTAACTTATTCTTAAAAAAATTTTCCACCTATGTTTACCTAGATAAAAAAAGAGTCATAGGATATGTGTTTAAAAACTGGTTCAAGGGTTATGCTATTGCAATATACCAGAAATTATTAAAACTTATACGGAGACCGAAATTTCACTGGGTCCCAATCCGCTGAACCGGTTTAAAAAGGCTGGACTCAGAGATTTAATTTTTTATTTTTTAGAAATAATTAAAGCTATTTAGGAATTTGTTATTTGATATATTGTAGTGGTTCAAACCGGTTCCCAACCCGCTGAACCGGTACAAAAGTGGTTCAAAGCCACATAATGTTATATATAGATAGTTATATAGGGAAAGACATTTCACTGGTTCAAGAATGGTTCCGAAACCGCTGAGCCCTATTTCAGAAATGATTGAATTTATGAATTTAAAAATTGTGGGTTAATTAAATGGAATAAACATTTTACCGGTTCAAAACCGCTTACGAACCCGAATTGTGGTTATGAGAATTATTATTTGAGTAACCAATTTAAAATTCGGTGAGCGTGGTTTAAGACCGGTTTCAAACCAATTTAAAGAAATAGTTCAAACCCGTTTAATTCCATTCAAAATTAACTAGGAACGTAAAATTCGATGAGTATATTTATAACCGTTTCAATAGTGGTTTAGAGCCATATCTGAGGAATAACTTAAGCTATAAACTTATAACCTCTGATTATCTGGAGTAAGATATTTTCCGGGGTGTAAAAAGCATTCTGTTGAAATTTTCCAATTGTTGTTGAAATTTTCAAAACCCCGCTTTAGTTTCAATTTTCAACTCACATGGAAACTTCTGTGAAAGAGCTAGACTCTTTACCATTTAGGCACTGCGTAGATTGCAAATGAGTCAGTCAGGACAAACTCTTTTATATACTTATTTAAGGATTTATACTTGTTTGGCTAAAATTGTGATTAATTTTAAATAAATTGAATGCAATAATAAAACAGTTTTTTTTATTTAGTTTACAAAGAAAAGGGTAAGTAAACCTGTAGCAATAAGAAAAATAATAATAATAATAAAAATCTTTAACTAATAACGCCTTGGCTTTATCATCATTATTGCTTTTTTCATAGGGTATTCAAAGCCATGAAATGTTTTCCAGTTGATACCTTTACCAAAGGTGTGATCACCGTATCGGCCAGCCAAATTACTGAAAATCAATTATAATTATCAAAAATTATTTATCCAACGTAAAACGTTTTCTATTACCTAAGATGGCAACTCTTGTACCACCAAGCACCGGTGAACCTAATGGCACAATTCTTGTCGACGCTTGTATCACGATCTCGTGCTGAAAAATTGGATCCCACATGCACTGAGAGGGAGTCACCAGCATTTCCTTCGGTCTTACCCACCGATATCAGTTTAAATGATTCGAGTTCATTACCAATTTGAAAATCAGAATAAAACTGATGTCTCCTGTTGCCCTCATAATCCTCCAACAAAACTAACAACTCCTGTCGCCGTGTCCTGGTAAAAGCATGTATTTTCTCTAAGCCCAGAAAGAATTCATTCTCCAAACTGCCAAAACCGGTTGCATAATCATGCCAATCACGATAGAAGTCCTCACTGCCATCCAAACGACGCAAAATTATAGTCCAACCACCGCCCTGGGTTAACATATCACAAGCCACCATAAACGGATAGTTACTGTACCCGGGCAGAATAATTGTTTGGAGTGTACTGCTCAGACTTAAAGGAGAGGGTTCCTCACAGCTTGAGCCATACAAATTATAATCCGCATGGGTATTGGGCTTTTGCAGTGTATCATTTAGCTTTGAACTGTTACAAAATAAAAGAGTAAGGTAAAAATATTATTAATTACTTATGAGTACACTTACTGTTCCGGCACCAGTTGACTGCTTACACAAATGCCTATTAGAGAAAAGAAAAGAATGATTTTAAAAGACATCGTTGCTTTTTTTAGCAAAGACTGAAGAACAGAAGCCTTTGCATTTCATTTTATAGCAAAATATTAAACGGATGTTAGATAAGAATCGCTTAAGGTTGTGAAAGACTCTTTTCTATTGAATTTCCCTGATTAAAAAATATTGACTTATATCAAGTATTTGCACGATAACAGCCACTCTTTGTTAATGGGTATTGACATCTCTCTTAGGTGAGCACTGCAAACACTTAAGATGAAGATTTTGTAAATATCTAATAATATATTTATTTGATTTTAAAATTGAAACTTGAAAATAAATTCTAAGTTATAATGGGGTTTTAAAGCCAGAGCAAGGAAGAAATATAAAATCAACCTTTTTTAAATAGATGGCGCTTGAGTTAAATTTTAGTAAATCCAGGGATCATGCTAAAAAAATTCAATGATAAAAAAAAATCTTCACATTTTTTATTTCCATATAACTAAAACGATAACTTTTATTACGCTTGTTATTTTCAAGCGTGTAAATCATTCTAGTGGACTTCTGTAAAAAAATAAACGATTTCAGAAGATTCTAAGCAAAGACAACTGTGAGTTCACATATATTTCTAATAAAGCATATAATTTCTAAAATAAAATAAAAGTAGAATTTATTTTTATTTTGATCAAAAAAAATCTAAATTCCCCTTACAGTGCACTTAAACAGAATCTAACAATTTGTGTAAACAATTATAAATTAAATTGTACGTTACAAATTTTCTTAGAAATCTAAAATTATCTAATCTTTGTTCTTTAATTATTTACTTTCTTGTCATAAAATAAACTATGAATGTTTTTGCCTTATCAACATTTTTTCCATTATCAATTCATATCAATCCCAAACTGTAACAAAATCAGTGTTATTTCGATTAATCTTACGCCAAGTAGAAAACGATTGATCTCAAGTTTTTCTATCCTTAAAAGATTACATTTGTTTCGCATTAGTCTCATAAAGATTAATGTACTTGAACTTATTATAGCCTAATTCCACTATGATCAAATATTTCAATATGAACATATATATTTTTTTTGTCGTTTCCATTCGGATATTTGCATATAATATTTTGCAGTTTTGTGAACATGTGAATGATAAGTTTCCAAAGCTACCTACTTTTAATTTGCTTCTCTGAACGGCACATTGTGCGACCAAGTTGTCCTTCAAAAGACTCATAAAGCTTAAAGAAAGTCGTTCCACAATACGCATTTGTGTGTCTGGATCACTTTTAATTAAAAAAAATTTGATTAATTTAAATCGAATATGTAATAATTCGAATTTTATGTAATATCGGTAACAAGTCAAAATTTTTTATAGATTTTTTTTTCATCACTTGGCATCAACTTATTTCAAATATTTTCATGTTTTTTGCACAATGGGAAGTATGTTAATATTTTTGAATAAGTGAAAATATGTACATATCTGCTCTAGTGGAATTAGGATACAAAAATAATAAATCATTCTTGAAACTTTTTTTATATACTCTGTACCAAAAAATCAGCCAGAAGAAAGCATTTTCAACTCGATAAAGTATATTATTCTTGATCAGCATCAGTTGATATAGCCATATCTGTCTGTTTGTCTCTCCGTCTTTTCGTCCGTATGAGCGCACAAATCTCAAAGATGGTAAGAGATAGTGTTTGACACTAAAACTCCATATGCAGACAGATAAAGTTTATTTTAATTTCTTGCCATGCCTTCCTTTCAATTTGAAAAAACTTCATATCTCCAAATTTTGTAGGTAGATTTTTGGAACTTCAGGACCTATATAGTTATCATCATTATTTATCGATCCATCATACAGCGATTTCCGATTTGATAAGCGAAAGTCAAGGTATAATTACAAAAAATATCTGCTGGGCAGTATCGGCCGCGACTACAAACTAATTCTGCAGGCAGCCAATCGACCAGGGCCCTGCAGGGGTGCCCACTGAAAGCATCTGGAAGAGCAGACATCAATACATATAAAGAAGACCTCTTTTTTCATTCAGTCGGCAACAACAACAACCCTGCAAAGAAATTATCAACTAGTTAAGAAAACAAACTGTATTATATCTAGTTGTAAAGCAACTAGTACTTATCTGGTTGCAAGATAGTTCGACATTTTGTGATAATTTTTAACAAATTTAATTTTAAGTTAGCTTAGCCAAAAAAATTAGGAACCAGACCTGGAGTGCTGCCATAGACTTTCATTAAGATATTCGTTTTTCCATATTTAATATTTCCTCCAAATGCTACCTTTATTTATTTTCCTTAATTCCCTTTATTATAATCAAACCACTATTGGGTGGGTTGACAGCCAAGTATTGAGTGGGTTAGAATTGTATTAGAATGCAACTAATCATATACAGACTATAATACAAAGCAGAGCTGCAACCAAAATCATTTTTTCGGGGACCGATTTGCGGGTTCGAACCAAAATTGACCAATGGTTAAGGTTCAGAAATTTAAGGTTCAAGGTTTCTGTGCTAGGATTTTAGTTTGAACCTTGTTTCGTCCCAAGTTTTTCCAAATTTGTATAAAAGTGTAATTAATTTGTTGAAACATAAAAAAAAGAATTACAGATTTTTTTAATTTTTTGTTTACTTGAAGATACGAATTTAAATTTATAAGTATTATTTTTTCGAGCAATTGTTGGTCTAAGCTACTTCTTTTATCAATAAAATGCCCGCTTAAATAAGACTTGTAACTTTTTTTGAACCGAACCTAAAAAGAAATGCAGTATCTGAATAAATTTATTAAAAAAATGGTAAAATGACAGGTAATCAAATTATTTGGAAAATGCCTTAAAAGAGTCCCTGGGGTTGTTCTTGAAATCGAATTTCTTTCCACGGATATTACACGCTATCATCATTCGATTTTGATCCATTTGAAACTTTATTCTGTGGCTTTTCGGTGGACAAGGTACTGAAGTTATCCCAGTTAAAGCATCTACATCTTGAAACTGTGTTGGTAATTCTTGAAGCTTAGCATAAATATGTACACTTTTTCTTGGATCCGAGTTTCTTCTTTTCGGTCTTTCTTCATATCTTCTTCGTCCAACGCTTTCGTTTTCCAATTTCCACTAATTTAAAATTTAAAAAAAAATATGTTATTTATTTAACAGTTTTAGTTGATTTTTGACGAATTAATACTAGGATAATCAAAAAAATTCCCTACGACTGCCAAAAAGGGCAACCCAAGTAATAAAAATATATTTATTGGAAAAAAAGTACAGAACGTGACGTTCACATCTCTACTTCAAACCCTAAAAATGTTGTTATTTTTCAAAGATATCAAAATAACATTAAGTGTCTATTTTCGTTAAAGATAAAGATTAATTAAGTTGTCTTTTTGGAATGAACCAAATGTAATGAACATGTATTCTATTAACTAATCTTATCAAACTTTCTTCTCGAATTTTGCTATAAAATGAAAGGTGAATTCTTCCAAATTTCAGTCTTTGCTGAAAATAGCAATGTTGTCTTTCAAAATAATTTTTATCACCTCACTCCTTGGCCTTGGCTCGGCCATACAATTGTGGCCTGCTCCGTAAGTAGTCGGATTCTAATTAATAAATAAATAAAATAAAATTTTATGACAGCGTGGAGCCCAATCGGTATGGTAAAAGCTGTGCCGAACCCTCGCCTCTGAGCCAAAGCAGTACACTTCAAACTGTTCTACTGCCCGAGTACAGTAGTTATCCATTTATGGTGGCTTGTGACCTGTTGACCCAAGGTGGTGGTTGGACCATATTTTTGCGTCGCTTGGATGGCAGTGAGAACTTCTTTCGAGACTGGAATGATTATAAAAATGGTTTTGGTAATTTGGAGAAGGAATATTTCTTGGGTCTGGATAAATTGCATGCATTCACTGTGGCACAGGATCAGGAATTGTTAGTAATAGTGGAGGATCATAAGGGCGAACGTAGATATGAGTTGTATGACAATTTTAAGATTGGTGGAGAGCAGGAGTCATATAAACTCAAGTCGCTGGGTGGGGCTAAGGGAAATGCGGGTGATTCTTTGACTCAACATTTGGGCGCCAATTTTGCCACACGTGATCGTGATGCAACTCTGCACAAGTGTGCCACAATGTACACTGGAGCCTGGTGGTATAAGGAGTGCCATCATAGGTAAGTGCCTTTATTGGTATAATGACAGATTTTGGTATAATTTTTTTTCTTTTTAGTAACTTGGCTGGCAAATATGGCGATAACACCTTTGGCAAGGGCGTTAATTGGTTTGCTTTCACTGGCTACACCTACTCACTGAAAACCGCAATTATGATGATAAGACCCAGGCGTTAAATTCGAAGTAAATATTACATACAAATCAATTTGTGTAAATTAAATTTTGTACATTAAAAAAATTGCCTAACCGCAAATGAAAGTGTTAGAATTTTAGCATTTATTCAAGTGTTTTGTGGTTAGACCAACAACAATTTTTCATTTCAATTCAATTGAAATTAAATTCAAAATAAATTTCCCCGTTTCTTAAGCAAACTTTAACGACTGGCAGCTGCTGGTACGAGTATTTCATTTTCTGCGTTTAGTGCATTATTTTGCTGTGGGAGGATGTGGTGTTCTGGGCTGCCAGCAGAAGTTAGTGTTACCTTGTTTGCCACCAAAAAGTTTTCCAAGTTCGCTCTGACGGTGTTGCCTAAACAGATTAAACTCCCCAACACATGTGTGCTGCAATTTTATGCGTTGCCGCCGCCGCCGCGAAGGCGTTTCCGCATCCGGTGATGCCTTCTCCCTGCTGCCCTCTAGTACTGGGTTCTCTGGTATTGCCTCAGGCTTCACATAACCGCCGCATTAATTCCTAGTGCCAGACACCTTTCTCGTTAGCGGTTTGCCCTAACTTATTTAATTTTACAGTGCTCCAACCGCATAGCCTCAACTTTGCTGGGGGTGCGCTCAGATTCAGCAAAATTAGGGGGGGACGAGATGTGAGGGTGTTTAGGTATTACGTAAAAATGTATGAAAATATTCGAGATAAGTTTGATTCAACCATGACCCATTCAATTCGCATTTAGTTAAGGTAACAAAACGTTTCATTATGTATTTTATCAGTTCACACAAACAATTTCTAGATAGTAAGGTACAAAGAAAAAATTAGGGAGATAATGGGAGGGTATTTTTAGATAACACACAATCGCGTTTATTTCATTAGATTCGAAGTCTAAGCCCTCTTCAATGACTTCGATGCTTTAAAAACATTAGAACCAATTTTATTAAAATCCTCTTTAAAGGCTTAAAAAACAGATTATGTTAATATTGTTCATATTTTAAATTGAAGCTCAAAAATCGATGATTAGCAATGTGTATGACCTAGAAAATTTTGAAAACATTTATTTTTTGATTGAGGGAAGGGAATTGAACTGAATTATTTTTGAAGTGGTAAAATTTCTTCTGTTGGCAAGAAAAACTTAAAAAAATTTGTTTTTCTTTTCCTTATATCATCGATAACACTAGTCAACAGACAACCCGATTTTTTCGATAGATATGGTCTGCCAAAAGACGAACAATAATGCTTCTGATTTTTCTGTGTTAAAAAATATTTTTAAACAATTTTCCCATTTTCCGAGTTTTATTTAGCCCGTCTAAAAATTTATAAAAACAAGCATAAGCTGCGGTACTATGACTGCTCTTAGGAGAGTTTATCTCTTCATCATCGTTTTTAATTAAAATGTATATTCTAATATCACTGCGCACTTATTTAACCTTAAACAAAATATTGTTTTACTTTACTTTAGAAAGAAAACAAATTATTTTGCATTCTGGATTTTTTTTAACCAAAACCTTATTTTGTTTGGGGCAAGGTGTCAGAACCGTCTGCCCAAAAATCTTAAATTCAATTAATTTAATTTAACCGTAATTGAACAGTAAAATAAAAAAGCACATTCATTAGAAATAAAGTTAAATAAGTAAATTAAAATTCTTTAAGAAATTATTTAAATAAATAGGAAAATAAAAGAGGAAACAGAGTCATAAGAGTGACCACACAGTGGTACACCACCTCAGTTCCCGGTTCGTCAACAGATATCAAATCTTTCTCTCCATATAGAGTGTAAATTTTATACTGTTACCTTCACAAAAATTCGGCAAAAATATTCCTTCTACAGTTAATTTCATTTTAAATATATTCAGGTGGATTAGGCCAACCTTCACTTCTGTTTAGGACCTCTATCACCTCCAACTCGGATAGCTCTGCTTGACTAAGATGTTGGTATCTGAATTCCCGATATATAGGACACCTTCCTATGAGATGTAGCACCGACTCGACTTTTCTCATTTTGCATATGGGCATTTCAGCAGAAAAGTCGACCATGACCGAAAAATTCAAAGTTCATTTAAAGTTGTTTCTTACTTGATTTCGAAAAAGTAAATATGCTAAATTATTTTAATTAAAGAGTTTAAAGCTTTCCTTAGTACAGATAGCGATAAATCTGGACAGAAAGTACAAAATTCTTCGGCCAGTTTTCAGTATTTTCTCTTTTTGATTTACAGCTCAAAGAGTCATTGAGCAATTCCAGCTTTGCAATTTTGTAATCGGAGTCAAAACCCACTCCCGTCTTAAGTAACGTCACGTCAGGGCATATCTTAACTTATATCTTTGAGTCCTCTTGGTCGATTCTTTGAATTTTTTCTAATGAATATTGAATTGTAAATAAAAAAAAAAATTTAAAACTGTTATATCCGTCTTAGAGTAAAAAAGGATACTAAGTTCGTGCAAATGTATGTAACGGCAGAAGGAAGCATTTCCGACCCCATAAAGTATAATATTCTTGATCAGATAAAGGAGTGATTAGAATGTCCGTCTGTCCGTCTGTCCGTCGGTCGTCCGTGAACACCTAGATTTCAGGGACTATAAGAGCTAGAGCTACAATTTTTCAGTGTAGACTTGTATCGTCTGACGCATCAAGTTGTTTCGAATTTTTGCCATCCCGCCCCCCGAATATAAAAACTATCTGCAATTTACTACGTAAATATAGATTGTTCAAACCTTCTAGACAATTTTTAATCATTAACTATCGATTTTTTATATAATTTTTCAGATGAACGATAGAAAAGTTCCGCCCACGCAATTTGAAAAACTATTCCTCCAAATCAGGTAGAAGTAGAAAAAAGAAATGCAAAAAAAATTCACATAATTGGAATAGATGTTGGGCTATATTCTGAAAAGGTTAAACAGAAATCCGACAACCGATCTAGCTTAAGGGGGATGGATGATTTATTTTGTAAAAATAGTCATAAAATCGAGGAACGTCTGACTTCAGAGACCAATTTTGATCCTTTTGCATGATCGAATATTGCGCGTTTAATTTTTTACAGAAGCATTGATATGTGCTCTGTCGAATAGGCCAGATAAATCCAGATATTTATGCCTATTTTGACCACAGGAAATTCGTGAGGGCAAAATGTACTAGAAATCCGGTTTTCCGCCATATTTTGCAAACAAGAGCTGATGGAACAAAACCGATGATGCAGTTTTGTTCAGTGCACTCCATACTTATATAATCAGTTAAAGATAGGGCTGCACCAAAAACACTGTTGCCCTGTGTTATCCTGTCGCAAAACGATTGTACTTTGATTGTTATTTATAAGGGTCTTTCCCGCATTAATCTGTATTATTTTTAAGACCTGTTTATCTTGTTCCTTCATTAAAAGCGTTGCAAAGTGATAGCACATGAAATATTTGCCGTCTTCGTTTATTTATCGATAATATATGAAAAGCCATTATAATACACTTTTTCATCAACTCGTTTATTGCTTGGAGTTTACACCTTCTAGACGCCAGAATAGAATAAATATTTTTTTTGTGAGTTCAATTTACCGTTGACAAAAATTACAAAGCTTTTCTAATTTTAATTCTGATGTAATTATTGAATTTTATAATTAATAATTTAGAAACTCTGATTTTTTTGGTTTTAATTTTCCTATTTTTATTATTCCCAAATATATATATATATGTTGTTTTTTACGTTCCTAATTATTTTTTCTCATTTTTGAACTACTAAATTTCGTTTCGTTGCTTGATTCTCTATGGTTAATTTTCGGTTTTCTCATTATTCTTGAAAAAAAATTTCGGAATTCGCATGATGTACCCTGTTAGCGAACGCGATATAAAAGTCTACACCATTTTCTTGCCGAACTTTTTGTGTAAAATTTTAGGTATATACGAATCCTATTAACATTGAATTCTTATGAAAGCTCGTTCTTTAATTGACTTCGGAATATTAAAGCAGTCTATAAGGCATTTTCCCAATTTGAAATACATGAAATTATGCGAAATATATCAAATACATGATTACAATCGGCTTCGAACCCGAATCCCAGTTTTCAAATTGATATCAACACGATTTGGCACCAAACAAGTTTGACCGGTTTGAGAGTGGCTCAGAGCCCTATGTTTGAATGATGAAGATCTTAGGTTTCATAACGGTCGAAAATGTTATACAATTTTTTAACAAATTTAAAAATTTATTTTATAAAAATATTGAAAACAAAGTCACTAAAATGGAAAACAATAAATGAACAGATTATTTTCATAATTTTACCCCTGAACATACCTTTCCAATGCCTTGATAAGTGCGCCTCTGCCTTCTTAAAATAATAATAACGATTGTGGCTTAAATTCTTCTCTCCAAAAATCCGTAACCTACTCACGCTGACAACTCTAATCTCTGTTCTTTTCGCCAAAATACCCCAAAGTTAAATAGCTTTCGTGTGTTGATTTGAAATCCAAAAATTGTTCACAGTTTGTTGCTTTATTTAATTATCGAATGCAGAGCCGGGCAGCAGGAGCACCAACACCAGCAGCAACAGTTTGCCCACTCACCACGACATTTGCTCAAAAACTTCTCACGTCCAACATGACCCGGAGCTTTAGTTAGCTCTTCTTCGCCTGTGGGGGGGCTTTGGGACATTTTTATTCCATTTTTTGGTTATTTGGAAAATTTTTTGTTGTATAATTTATGGTCTGGTAGGGATTTGCACGCAGCCTTAGTTAAGGCTAACGAATGCGCATACGTGCGCTCACGTAAAAGGTAGATAAGGGGACGCAAACTATGCGATGGATATCGCAGTGTGGAAGGAAAAGGGAAGGGCCCTAAAAGTAACATCATGTTTACAAGCGAATTTATTAAGTTGTGCAAAATGGAAAATTTAAATTTCCATAAATATATTTCTCAATTCTCAAACTTTGGTATTTTTAATAAGTATTTTCGACTGCATTAATCGCACAGAAATAAGTTCAAATTCCTTAGCCCGGATCACAGGAAAAGGACTTGGCCTGGAAAATGCCTTTTTGGGCATAATTAAACGCTGTGGAATTTTCATTATAAAATTCACAGACATTGCTGCCGTTTCCGCTTTTTTGTGAATAGCGCCGGCTCGAACACTTGAAGTTAGCCTTTAAGTTTATATTTATATTGAAAATGTTGGCTCGTTAAGCGGTTATTTTTCTGATGAAAGTCAATTTGCTGTGCAGTAAAACGGAGCTAGCGTGCCGAGAGAGAAGGAAGGCGCTTTGACCAAGTTGATTTTTCACAATTTCCGGTCAAGCGAGAGCAGAGTCCGGCAGTGGCGGAAACGTAATTTGGCTCTTGGCCATTATTTTCGAAGCTGACCGCATTGCCCCAATCCCCGCGTACCGTCATCCTTCTTTAGCCGCCACATCATAATCGAAACCACGAAATTGAAGTACACTGCGGCACAATACGCTGATTGGCTTCCGTTTCCGGGTAATTTTTGAAAGTCGGCTCGCTGTTGCCTTTGACCTTAGCTTTTGTTGTGTGTGTGTTTGTTCTTGTGCTCGTGAACATTGAAGAACAAAGCTGGAGTCCCAAGTTGATTACACAGCGAGCTCATTTTTGTTGACGCAGTTTCGCATGGAACAAGGAAACAACAACAAAAATGTGCAATTGCACTCGGCTGATTTGGCCTGTTGAATCAGATTTTATTGAGTTATAACGGTTGGTTTGGTAACATCTTCTAAGTAGAAGAAAAAATTCATAAATTCTTTCAAGCACTTCGAGAAATATCCAAAGTTTAAATGGATGAACCTGTACCCCGTCGCTTATACGTAGGTTGCTAAAACGCGAATATTTATGATCAAAAAAGGTTTTATTGTTTTTCAAAGTATTCTCCAGCAAGATTTATACACTTTTGCATGCGCTCAAACCAATTGTCGAAGCACTTTTTCCACTTCGATTGAGACACCTTCCAAAACATGGTTTTTGAACTCTTTAACAGCATCTTCTGGCGATGAAAATCGTTGACCACGCCTTTTTCTCTTGATGTACGGGAATAAAAAGAAGTCATTGGGTGCCAAGTCAGGTCTGTACGGCGGATGACCCATCAATTCGACGTTTTGGGCGGTCAAAAAGGCGCTGGTGTGAGCTGATGTGTGAGAGCCCGCATTGTCATGGTGCACAATGATCTATCTTCTCTGGATCGTTTTTCGAATTTCTCCGAAGACTTCAGGCAAACAAATTGTGGTGTATCACTCAGAATTGAACGTTCTACGTTGCTCTAGCGGAACAGTCGCCACATGAACAGTTTTACCGAAGAAACAGGCGACCATTTGCTTCGAAGTGCTTCTTTCACGAAAGACTCGTCTTCGAAGGCCCGAACGGTCGATTGCTGTTTTGTTTCGGGCTCATAAGCATAGATCCATGATTCGTCACCTGTGACGATTTTTTTAAACACCGCAATTATATTTTTTTAAAATTTCTTTGCACCAATCCACACGAGCCTTTTTTTGAGCGATTGTCAAATTGTGCGGGATCCAACGAGAACAAACCTTTTTTACGCCCAGGTGTTCATGCAATATCGAATGTATGCTGGTGGAAGAAATGCCCAAGGATGCCTCTATCTCACGGTATGTCACATGACGATCTTGCATTATCAGTTCACGCACGGCATCAATGATTTCAGGCACAACGACTGTTTTTGGATGCCCTTCACCACCCGCGATTGAATTCATTAATCCAATTTTTCACACTGCTATAGGATGGTGCTTCATCGCCATACAAAGATTTAAGTTCATCGTTGCACTCTTGTCGTGATAATCCATGTCGAAAGTTGTGAAAAATGATTGCACGAAAATGTTCACGAGTTAATTTCATTTTTCTGCCGAGGTAAGTTTTTGATTAATCGTTAATCGATATCAAACGTGGTCACACATGAAAGAGTTGTATGGAGCTTTTATCGATAAAAGTCCAAACTTTTTTGGGGAAAAGGCCAATTGGTCCTAAAATAGCTAGAAGTGACCTAGGACAGAAACATAAATATGAATAGAAACCTAAATATTTTTCCATTCCTATCAAATTTAAGTAGCGTTTACTTCAGCTCTTAACATTTGCTATCCTTAGCTCTGTTTGTGTGTTTCTTGTAATAGTTTGAAAACAAATGTTTTCACATTTGTGCATTGAATTTACACATTTGTCATTTCTTAAGCTTAATTTTGAAATACAACACCCACCAATCCTGCACATCCTTTCAATGTTTCATTTTTTTTTATGGCCATGCATATCAAAAAATGGTTGTGTGTGCGTTTTGAAATAGAAATTTAAAACCTTATTACTTGGAAAAGAAAAAAAAATATAAATATTTTATGGCAAAAATATGGCAAGCAGCAGCAGAAAAAGGGACAATGTATGCAGAGGAGTGACCCATGGTTTGATATGGACACCAGCTTGGACTTGAACTTAAATCTAAGCGTGCACAGCAAGCAGACACAGCGCATCTTTTCTCTGCCGCCTTCTTTTTTTTTTTTTTTTTAAATTGTGTAACAAATTGTTCCCCGGGGACGAATTTGGATTAAGTAAAAAAAAGGGGTTTATTTACGAGGCCATACATAACGGCCGTTCCCGGCCTGAGGGCCCGGACTGCCTTCGCCTTTCCTTTGGTCCTTTTTTTTTTTATTACGTGCCCAATACTCAATTTGGCCATATTTAAATTCATCGTCTATTCACGCCAGGCAGGCATTTCGTATGCACATGGAAATGCGAAAGTTTCTGGGGGTTTGCATTTAGATCTATTGAGTGGTTATTTGAATTGAACTTTGAGGTTGAATTCGCTTCATTTTTTTGTGTTATTTATTATGCCCAAAGGCAAATGAATTTCTTTTTTTCGGTGTTGAAGCCAAATTCTTTGCTGGACATAAATTTTCAGGCATAGGTAAAACTTGTTTACACAACAACAAAAACTCTTGTCGCCGCTCAGACTGACAGACTCGAGAGAGAGAATAAGAGAGAATAACAACAATATACAAACGCGACAAGCTGGCATCTTGATAATATTTCGATTTATGTGGGCCATTTTCGGGTTGTGTGTCTATTGTCGCTTGTACATATATGTATATCCCTTTACACCATGTCATTGTTTCTTCTTTCCGATTTTTTTTGTTGTTGTTGTTTGTTTTTAGTGGATCTCCCACAACACAACCAACAAACTGTCACACAGCGTAAACTTCAAACTGTAACGAGTCGGAACTGATGGCACCTGAAGCTATGCGGAGGAGCTGGGGCTGCCAAAGCTTTTGCGCTCAATTTGACAGCAGCAACAACAACGGGAAAACTGCGACATCAACGCTAACCTAGATGGACTAAGAATTGTTTTTAAACTATTTGTTGTTTTTTTTTTTTTTTTTTTGGAAAACCAATCAGGTATTGTGATACTGGCGGACAGCATTTTCAAGGCATTTTTTTGGTCCGAAAAATTAAGAATCTGATTGTTGGTTTCAAAAAGTTTTCTCAGTAAGACACATTGTCCGACCGTTTGTATCTATGTCAGCTATAGGATATAATGATCTGATTCCAACCACATTTTGCAAATCTGTTTGAAAGCATTTAATATTCATTATTCCTGAGTTTAAGAAAGCTATTGCAGAAATCGAAAATATTTTACTTACTAATAGCCATTTTTTACCCGATGCGTTCTATGACAGCTATAGGATAAAGTATTCCGATCTTATCCAAATTTGGTAGAATTATTTTAAAGCAAAAGAAAACAAACAAGTTTTTCTTACAAAGACCTATTTTTCGACCGAAAAAAGTCATGTGATTTTGTAAAAAATTTAAAGAACTGTATAATAGCAAATAATATTCATAACTGCTGAGTTTAAGAACGCTTTCATTGAGAACAACAAATTTTTTCTCACTAACACATATTTTACGAATTTATACAATAAAAAATTCCACGTCCAACGGCGAGAAAATGCACTAAAATTATATTATGGGATAAGCCCATCAGCTAAAATCAACGTTTGTAAACAGAGTAAGCGAAATAATTGGTAGATGTTTTTTTTCGATAGAGGAAAACCCGCCCCAAGGTCGGAAAGTGGTCGGTAATCATTATTAAATTGGGTTTGTTTACTTTTTGATGACGATTTTGAGAATGTGAAATCTTTTTTATAGAGTACCTCTTTAAGTTGTAAATAGGCAGACTTTTGCGAGTACGTGGGTTGCTATTTAAGTTTCTGGCCTAGGTCACTTCTAGCCATTTTAGGACCAATTGGCCTTTTCCCAAAAAAAGTTTGGATTTTTATCGATAAAAGCTCCATACAGCTCTTTCATGTGTGACCACGTTTGATATCGATTAACGATTAATCAAAAACTTACCTCGGCAGAAAAATGGAATTAACTCGTGAAAATGTTCGTGCAATCATTTTTCACAACTTTCGACGTGGATTATCACGACAAGAGTGCAACGATGAACTTAAGGTAGTAGTCTGGTAACTTGGGTTCAAAAAAATCGAAAAATTTTTTTGCTTAATTTGAAAGTACTATGTCTTAATTTAAAATTAAATTTAAATTTCAGACAGAAATTCGAAATATTTCGGGAGTTATAACGAGTTTCCTTGAGAGCCTCGGAGTCCAACCTTTAAGGTTGTTGAACTTTAAACGCGTCTTTCTCAAAACATTGTTTTTCTGGTTGGCCCGGGTCCTTACTTTTTTTCTACTGAACCGATTGCTTTCAAATTTTAACAGGCTGTTCTACACACTTATAGTTCTCGTCGGAACTAATGAGAATTTTGTTCACCCCTAACTTTTTATTTTACAACCCTTTCTTTGCTAAAATAAAAGGATTTTTTTTTCAAAGTCCGCCATTTTGTTATTTACCCTTGAAATTTAATTTTTTTAGTTCCAACCAGAATGACATGTCTATAGATTAAGAATAATCAATAATATTTGATTTCAGATAACATCAAGAGCCAAAATCACCCGGGCCATTCACGTGCATTTTTTTTTTTTTTGAGGTTCCAACTTCGAGTTACAATAATAATAGTAATAAACTATTAAATTTGTTCAAATTAATTTTTTTTATATTTTCAATATGTAAATAACAACACTCTAAATATTCAAGATAATTCATTTTTATTTTCCTATAAAAAACCACCCTCCAAAGAAGTCATGAAAATAGGCATAAGTTACCAGACTACTACCTTAAGAAGTAGACCTGCCCTTGTAAGGCTGGAGAAGAGTAATGATTTGTACCAACCGAGGAAAGTTTCAAAAAATTTACGAAACTTTCTTTATTATATTAAACTTATAAAACGAAACTCTGTCACTACATAATGCACAGAACTTTTCACACTGAAATTATTTTTTTAAGGCCTGATCTCAGATGACATACATTTTATTTTCGGCACAATGCTTCATATGAATAGAAACACTCTTATAGAGCTTTGAAATCAGAATGCTTTGGAACAGCTGTATTATTTATATAAAGCATTGTGCCGATAATAAAACTTATGTCATCTGAAATCACGCCTTTAAGGTTGAAAGTTCATTAAAAATTATTTGACTTAGAAAAAAATAATTGTGGTAATTTTTCAAAAAAAAAAGTGGTCTGGTTCAGGTTGAAGGTCGGAGGGTTTATCATTTTATGATAATAAATTTTTAGGACCCGGGCAATGACATGCATTTAGCAGTTAAAGCTCATATCTGAAAAGGGGTTCTTTGTCCCCTTTTAATCAAAAGGCATTGATTGTTGTGAATCGAAAAAGAAAACGTTATTTAAGCATATTTATACAAATATGCAAATAAACGCACTTATCTTATATAAATAATTACTTGCAAGAGATTGGTATAAAATCGCCTGCATGTGTTTCCCTTTTTTAGTCGATTTCAGAACTTGCCATGTTCTCCACTAAAATAATTATTTTTCTCTCCCTTTGGGGAATAATCGAATGCTGTTTTGCTGAAGAAAAGTTTTATAATATATCAGAAGATTGTGGAAATGTGGCTACCATACGCACACAATTGGTGGCTGTGCGGTAAGTAGTCTCATAATGATAAAGAAATGATATTTATATATATTTTGATTTCTCAGAGTGGAGCAGGAACGTCAAGCTCAGTTGCTCGAAGTTTTGGTACATAAATTCAATGCCTTTGCGAGTTTAAATTTCTTTGGCAAAAGCTGTGCCGAACCCTCGCCTCTAGGACAAAGCAGTAAACTTCAAACTATTCTACTGCCTGAGTACAGTAATTATCCATTTATGGTGGCCTGTGACTTGCTGACCCAAGGTGGAGGTTGGACCATAGTTTTGCGACGTTTGGATGGCAGTGAGGATTTCTATCGAGATTGGAATGATTATAAAAATGGTTTTGGTAGTTTGGACAAGGAATACTTTTTGGGTCTGGACAAATTGTATGCAATGATCACGGCACGTGATCAGCAGTTGTTAGTACTTATGGAGGATAATGAGGGTGAACGTCGATATGAGTTGTATGACAATTTCAAGATTGGTGGAGAGGAGGAATCCTATAATCTAAAATCGCTGGGTAAGCCTTCGGGAAATGCTGGGGATTCGTTGATTTATCATTTGGGTTCCAATTTTACCACACGCGATCGTGATACCACTAAGGAAAAGTGTGCCACTAAGTTTACGGGTGCCTGGTGGTATAAGGAGTGTCATCATAGGTATGTAAAATCAATTAGTATAGAGATATTTGAATATCTAAGAAATTTATTTACTTTTTTAGTAACTTGGCTGGCAAATATGGCGATAATACCTTTGGCAAGGGCCTCAACTGGTTTACATATAAAGGCCACAGCTACTCACTAAAAACTGCAATTATGATGATAAGACCCACGACTTTTAAGTGATTTTAATATGAAAATTTTAAAAATATTCTAATATCTTCAATCTCAATTTCTTTAGTCCAAAAATCCATCTATAAATTTCCAAATTAAAAGAACTAATTTTCGATCTTTCTAAACTTCAAAGGATATTTACAAATTATCTACTGTATTTGGATTTTTTGAAAAATAAACTATAAAGCACCAACTAATCAAACTCAAATTAGTGCCCTCGTTATAAAAATGCATTTGCCTGGGCCAGGATCAGGACTCTGAGCTTGGCGACGAAAAATTAATCATACGCTCTGATTGGCAGCACAGTCAAGGGGAATTTTTGCACGTCGTTTAATATTATTGCGGGCACAAAAAGCAAATTAATTTTTCATAAAAGGCAAACCGCGAAGCTTTGGCCTCAGACCGACAACGAGCAAGTGAGCCGGGCAGAACGTTGTTGCGCCTGTCGCGGTTGCTGCTCACGCACGTACCTTGTGTATACACACGTATATATATATGTATATGCACTCGTACACAGGGCGCAATTAATTTTCAATGCAGCTCCTTCGCCCTCACCCACCACCCCCCACAAGCCCCGCTGCCTTTTGCGGCTCGTAGGTGCCCTTAGGAGCAGAATGTGCCTTCATGAGAGAAGGCAACGGGGCGTATTAATTGCCAACAGTCCAAACAACCCAATAAAAAAAAAAAAAGAAAACGAAAACGAAGGCATTTTTATGCATTCAACTCTTTGCACAAACCATTCTTGATCGCATCGCAGCGTCGGTTAATTGGACTCTTTAGCCTTAAGTTGGCTAATTACTTAATTCGAGGCAGCCAAAAAGGCGTTAACCGCGAAGCTGATTCAGCATTAGCCATTTACTTCTTGGCAGAGATTTTCAGACCAAATCTTAATAACTCAGTGTCTTCTGAGAGCTTGCGATATACGGGATACTTCTCTTAAAGCGTTAAAAATATGGATGGCCGTTTTACCACAGATTTGAGTTGATCGATTTGTTTGAAAATAAAAAAAATGCATGGAGAGACCACTGAAATCTGGAGATGGCAACAAACCTCGCTGATGAGGAAATCTGGCGATATCCGAAACAGGTGTAAGAGGAACCTGCTCACTTTGGTGTTGTTGGTCCACTTGTTTTTTTTTAACAATACATGACCTCGAGCCGGCTAGTCTCACTATCTAAAAAAAATATGTACAAGACCTAGAAGTACACGATGGCTGATGAATGATGCTACATTAATAAACTGGAAACCCATTTTTCTAAATTCATTTAAATGATCTTTAGAGCTAGAAGGGATTTCGTTGCTTAAAGTATCTTCCTAAAAAATCAGTCAGTGAAATCAAAACAAATAAGTAATCGTTCAACCACACATAACAAAAGCTATTACTTATTTTTTTGGTAGCAGCATTCATTAGCCACCCTATAATCAAATCTGAAAAAACAAATTTTCCCTTCTGTTTCGGAACGGCAAGTAGAGACCATTAAACATCAACTGAGATCACTGTTCATAAATTTTTCTCTTCAAACATATCAAAAGTTTGTGTTATGGACGACGAGTCAAAATACGCTTAAATGGTTTTTATTGTGGTTGGCCATAAGTGCACTTGGATAGGATACAAAGACTGTGTAAGATCATTATCCTTCTGTGCTTAAAAAACTTATTGATTAAAATCATGAAAACTGTAATACGGTTGTTGAGCCTAACGTACTCCAACCGCTAAATCAAGCTACCGAATCAATTAAACAGAACTTTCACTACTAGTTAGGAAAAACAGTTTTTGTATGAATTATCAAAAAAAAGTTCGTACACTCAGAAAAAAAAAGTAGAAAAATCATTTTAATATAATAAATTTGTAGGGGGGCTTTAAGTGGTTGAATTTTAAAAATAAAAAGGTGTTTTCCGTCTAAAAACACGAGAGAGTAAGTTGGGGGGCGCGGGTCTTCTAGTCAAATCTTATGAATTTGGGAAAAGTCAGGGTTGTTCTTAAAAAGCAATAAAAAAATTTTCGATTGAAAAGAAAAAGGTATATAACCCTAAAGAATTTAAACAGGAAATTTCAAGTACGAACGATCTCAAAAGCTGACTAAATTCGGAATTTCTAAAACTGAGAATAAAATTCTTATTTCAAGTTCGTTTCGAGATTCAAAAATTTAGTAAACTTCAAATAAAATTTTATCGGATACATTATTATTTTGATTATTTTTGTCTTGCATAAATTGTAAATGATTAAAACTAAATTCACAAAAGAAAACGCAAAATAATCTTTAAATTTTAAGAACAAAACAGTTTAATTTCAATTACGCCCATACATATATTTAGGATGGCAATTTTTTCTGGGTGTAATTACCTTAAATTATAAGAATATTCATAGTTATTATATCTTAGTAAGCGTTTTCCTTGATGGTATGAAAAAATGCGTATATAGACTTCGGTAGACCAAAATGAGCTTTTCGCTATTAATATATCCTGTCGTGAGGAGCAGACAGTTCTAAGACTTAGAATCAGGGAGTCAAACCGTAACCATATACCGAAAACAACTGATTAAAACTCAGAACCGGAACCGGTATTGTACATTTTTGAGATCCTGTATTTGAGAACCATTATTTTTGGAACTGAAATGACCGAAAAGAACCGAAATATTGTATCGATACATTTTTCCTTACATTTCAGTTCCAATGCTTTAATCAGGGGATTCCTCAGCTGACGCTTACAAAATTAGGTTAGAAAAAACGTATATATATTACGTTAAGAGACATAACAATTTAAACTTATTCCTAATATAGATTTTGGTACAATACTTTGTATTATTAATTTTAAACAAGAAAAACTGGTTGTGGGATTCCCCTGTGTAAATTTACAAAGGATAAGAAAAAAATAAAATTTGGGAAACCAAATGGGCTTTACGTAACCCAGAACTGTATAAAGTGTATTCGATATTCCAGAAGATTAAAATATCCTTTTGTTCTTCCAGTAACAAGCTGAAGGCCTGAGTCGCCAATGCTCCTAACTTAATTTATATTTTTAGCTCTATAAATAAAAAAACTTACAGTAATAAGAAAATATTGTTTTCCGGAGTAAGTTATTATGTTTAATGTACCTTTTGTTTACCTTTCTTGTTGTTGTAGCGGCCGGTTCCACGACTGTGGGTTGACAATCCTTGGCCGGGTCGTTGGTACCCGGGTCAGCTCCGGAGCGAAGATCCGATGCTCTGGAAAGCCGACTAAATTCTGTTGTGTAGGTTACTACCCACTCTGTCATATCTTCGGTTTTAAAGGATTTTAAAATTATACCGGTACGTACCGAAATAAAAACCAAGGTACCAATACGGAACCGAATACCGATATATTAGAACCTAAATACAATAGAGCCATTTACCGAAACATAATACGAAATACGATTCGGATTGATTCCCAGCTTAGAATATATCGAGCCCTAACCGCAAAAATAACGTAAGCGCCATTTTTTCGATAAAAAATTCTCGTAATGCAAATATAATCAGCAATGACAATTTTATCTAAAAAAACACTCCGGAATTTTTTTTTCTTGCGCTTACGTTATTTTCGCGTTTAGGGCTCTATATTTTTATGAAACTAACATTAATCTATTCTAAAAAGCATCAAAAAAAAATCGGACAAAAAACACGAAAGTTATGCACGAATCGAATAGAGAATGGACAAGCAGTAGAAGCAGTGAACGTTTTTAAAAAATTCTGAGCAAGATTCGCCAAAAAAAATGTCACTGGAGCTGCGCGCATGACGTGAATTTCAACGTGTCACGGTGTGTCACGAAGTGATCGTGAGAAAGCACAGAAATTCGTGCGTGTGCATCTGTGATATGTGCATAATTCGTGCGTAATTCACGAAATTTGTATTTTTAATCATTGATTATTAAGTGGGATTCCTGAAACGGATTTGCTTACGACTTTAATTTGCTCTAGTTTTAGTGAAACAGCTGCTCCATACAAAAAAAGCAGTGTGACCATGAAACGTGCAGAAAATACTGCATAAACATAACTTCGTTGTATTTTGTTGAAAACATTTTTAAAGGGATGCATTTTCATCGTGCGTGATCATGCGTGACCCCTCTTTAAGTCGTGCATGAATCGTGCGTGAGGGGAAACGCTCAAAAAATTGAGTGCGTAGGGAAATTTTTATTTCGTGAATCGTGCGTTACGTGAAAGAAAAATCGCTTACGCGTGCACCTGAAGCAGTGAACCACGTAGACTGTGTAAAGCTGATGTCAAACTGTATACAAAACAAAACTTTAATTTTTTCAACTTTTTGGAACGTAACGTTAGACATCCGAATACACTGAATCTAAATATAAAGAATATATTTTATTCTTGAATTTAGTTGCCCTTCTAACCTACAAATCTGTTCAACTTTTAAAAACAAAATTCTTTTTCATATGATCGCCACAGCCACATCAGGGCTGAGCCAAATAAAACCGCATTAAATGCCATCAAAATTCCTAGCGCTCGGTTTAGTTTGCCTCCTCAACAATTGCTGCAGCAGCAGGAGGAGCAGCAGCTTGGGCCACACATTTCCTTCGCCCAATTTGAATTGCCGGAGCCACAGCTAAAGTACAGTTATTTGCACCACAACAAACAATGCGAGGCACTTCTTATTTTTATTTTTTTTTTTGTCCAACACACAATAATAGTGGAAACTTGCCAGCAAGTTCTTAGAAAAGTTTCCGTTCCGTTTTTATTTTCCTTCTTTTTCCGCGCACACACACACACACACACATTTCACATTAGAAAAGCGCCACAAAATTATGCAACACAATATGAAATGCATTTGAGAGACAAGTGAATCTTGTCAAGTGCCACAGCGGCATGCATGAGAGCAGCAGCCGGAGCCGGAGTCGTAGTCGGAGCCGGAGCAAAGCACTTGAGTTGGCGCTTTAATCAAAAGTCAAATATTTCATGGCAAGGACAAAGGCCGGACAGGATCTAGAGTGTGCGCGAGTGTAACAGCAGGCAGCTGCTGTCAGCATGCAAATGTTGTAGGGGAAAAAGTTTCAGAGTGGGTGGATCAGCCGCCTGTGCACTTGCCAGCCACTCTAACTTGGCGCTGGGCCGGGCTTGGTTGCTTTCATGGAAATTACATTTTTGCATTCCGCCTTCATCGTCGACGTCTTCGCTGCTGCTGCTGCTGCTGCTACTCAAGTAAATGCAAATATTTCTCATTTCTCTTACGAAAAATTGTCAAATGTATTCAAAAATGTGCGCCGCATGCAAAATCTTTTTGAATATTTATACACACACACATACAGGCTCATAGCTGACAACTATATGGCTCCATAGAAAATCCTTTTTAGGGCATTTACTGAGATTTCAATTCTTTGAATTCTGAGGCCGAATCAAGAAATCTTTGTGTGGCAGTTTAAAATATTTCACAACAAAAAAACTGCCCACATTTAAGAGTCGAGAGTGGATCAATAAGTTCCCCCGGCCTCATAAAGTAAGTATATATATTTTTGATATTTTACAACTTCTTATTGGTTCACCCTCGCCTACTTTAGTCCAGGCTATAAATTATCAAAAAATTTTACTCCATTTTCATTAAATTTACCCGAACTGACCTCAAAAACATGAATAGCCCAACTGATTACAAATGCATTTCAAATATCAAAATTGTGGCTTTCCCTAGCGGTGACTTCTTTTTTGCTGACCCGCAAAACTCATGTGTACAGAATATTTAATTAAATATTTAATTAAACTAATTGCCCCAAAAACATTGACCAAAAACTCTAAACTAAAATAGAATATTTAATCAAATGGGGTGGGGGGGATAAAAAGGCAAACAAAAGTCATATTTTTGGTGGCCGAAATCCATAAAAAATATATTTAATAATTAAAGTGAAACTTGGGGGCTAACCCTTTTCAGTTAGAACTTATTAAGGCTTTTGTGTTGTAACGTAATTAAAATATAAAATGCTGGAATTTTGGATAACCCAAAAAAATGTATTTACCATAAGTAAGCTTTGCGATTAAATGCAACTCAATTTATGATTATTTCCACACAATTAAATCTACGTAATTGATTTTCGCTTGTCAATCCCCGGCCATGTCATTCAACAATAACAAAAACTGCATATAAATAATTTACTGACATTTTCTTTTCATTTTCCCACACAAAAAAGAAAAAAATAAACAGTGATATTTTGTTCAACCCGGCTGCATTACTAACTGATTAAAATTGTATGCAAAATGTGTACGTAATTAAATAAATTAATTAAGCAGCAGAGGGCAAAAGACAAGCGTGTCGAAGTGCCGGACCACTTGACGGGGAAAAACAAGTAAGAAAGTCGGTCAAACCCGACTGTTATTTACCCTCTACATGACAAAGTTTAAAAAGAGATATAATAAATAAATATATATATGTATGTATTCGATCAACAAAAAATCAAATAATGTAGATAATAACATTCCTGAAAAATACTTCTTGATTCCAAAATGTTGAATGATCAAATAATTTTTTACATTTTTTACATAAGACAAATTTATTAACTTATTGTTTCTAAGGCTGCAATTAAATATAGTCAACCAATTCCGGTTAAACTAAGCAGATCGTTAAATACTGCTGATTACTGCACTTTCGATCAATCAATTAGACTCAATATGATTTTCTCTTTTATGCAGTAAGCTATTGCCAGAACCTTTTTTTTTTTTAGTGCAGAACAAATTTAAAGAGATAAGTATAAATTTGACAGTTATGATCTATTCCCATTTTGCTTTGCCGACGAAATATTTATTTTTTGGGCGATCATCAAAATAGACTCAGAGACTCAGCCATAAGTTTAGTTTCGAATTAGCTGTGCAAGTTAAAAGTTGTCTTTTAATCAGAGGGGAACCCCAAAAAAAGGCGAACGAAGGGCGGTAAAAAATGGCAAGCAAGAAATGCACGAGGTTAAAAACAAAGAAGAAAAAAAAAAGAGGATGGGACCCATCCGCAACAAAAGACTGGACTGGTTATTTAACAACAAGCAAAATTCAAGCATGAAACCGAAAAGCGTATGGAGATATAAGCAGGAGGAAGGCACTTTATTTAAATTTAGTAAAAATAAAAAAAAAGGGGGGGAGAAAAAAAGAGAACGGAAAGAACGGTGTGTGTGGAAAATCAGTAGAGAAAAGAGCGTGAAAAGTAATCAAAGGGAGGAAATCAAGTTACCCGATAGTAATCACAGTTACTAAATACGGGTACGGTAAAGCTCATCTCTTTTTAGCCAAAAGTGGCCGTGTTTTTTGGGGTTAAAAAACAGCTGACTAACAAGAGACAGAGCTCGTACAAATAATAAGCTTCTAGAACGACCGACGACCCAGGTTAGGTAAAGTTTCGAACCCGAACCGAACCCAGTCAAAATTAAAGGGGTTTCATTATAGATTAAAGAATAAATATTTTGACTAATCGAGACTACAATTTATCAACCAGTCTAATAGCTCAAAATTCAAATTCTTTTATATCTAAGATGATCACCGCACTCTACCCTACCTATAACATTAGACATTTCAATATGATTCTGTCCAAATACATACAGCTCAAGTGTCAAAATAGTGGATTGAAGACCATAATTTAACTTACTCTACTCCTCACCTCAATATCAATACCGTATAGTCCACACCGAGAAAAAATCGAGATTATAAAACCGACACTAAACAGTATCAAAGTTCGAAAAAGGTGGACCAATCTTAACCCCAGAATATAATCTAATTTTTTAAAAAATTATACAATCTTGGATAAAGGTGTTTAGTACTTGACATTATGATGAAATCATCTCTTAAAAAAAAAAAAAAATTTATTTTAAGCAAGTTTGTATTTTTTTTATGAGGCCTGTTTTCGTTTCCGAATTCGATCGATAGAAATTGTTAGGCGTGGTGATTTTCAGGAAACTATTTATGAATTCGAAGGTTCGAATGAAGATAAAGGAAAATTTTTAATTAAAAGTGGAACTCGTTTTCAGAGACGAGAACATTTTACAATTCCGATTCCGGGAACAGGTAGTATAAGTCACATTAATTTTTTTGTACGAAGGTACAAAGGATAGGGTTGTAAATGTATGTAACAGCAGAAGGAAGCACCGACCCAAAAGTATATATATTGATCAGCACAAGCGAGTCGAAGCAGTCCGTCCGTATGAACGCTGGTCTCGAGTAGAAGATTGAGGTGTATGGAACAAATTTCATAGCAGGCAGACAGCACGCCCCTGCCCCGAAATGAAAAACTTAATATCTTACAATTTTGGAGTTGTTGTTTGAACCTTCTAGACATATATTTATCATCATTACATCGAGCAAATTTTTCCGATCAGAGAACGATAGTAGAGTTGCCACCCGCAATTGAAAAACACCTCAAATAGCAATTTTGATTAGTTTTTGAACCTTAGACAATCTACATTATTACTTATAATCGGGACAGAGCGGCGACACGGGCAAAATACAGTCGGCTGAGACTTCATATGGTTTAGTTTTTGGAGTTCTCGCTTAATTCTAAAGAACATTATAAAACATCTACAAATTTTTATTATTAATATTACCTCGTCAGGGACTCGAACACACGAACTCGGGGAGGGACACACTATGATAACGAACGACCTCATCTTAACGCATTCGAACACTGCGCTCTCTCGAGGTAACACGGCAAAACCAAGTCATATATTAAGCTCAATGCACAGCTCTCAGGGTATTGAAGGACTGGTGGTTTCCGACCCCATAAGCTATATGCATTCTTGATCAGGATGACGAGCTGAGTCAATTGAGCTGTGTCCGTCCTTCCGTCGGCCCGTTTGTCTGTTTCTATGCGAACTAGTCCCACATTTTTAAAGCTATCTAGCTGAAGTTTGGCACGCGCAAACTAATATAGCGGAAGTACCCAAATTGGATGACTATATCTTATAGCTGCCATAAGAACGATCGGTCGAAAAATAGATCTTAGTTAGAAAAACTTTTTTGTTTTCAATGATAGCGGTCTTAAACTCAATCAAATTTAATATTATATGTGTGACAGCTCTGCAAATTTTGGTCAAAATCGGATGATTATATCTTATTGCTGCAATTGTACCGATCGTTCTTAAACTCAGGAACAATGAATATTATACGCCTTTAAACAGTCCTATAGCTGTCATAAAACCTAAGGGTCGGAAAATAGTCATAGTAATAAAAACTTTTTTGTTTTACAGGACAGCATTCTTAATCGCAGGAATTATGAATATTATATGCTTTCAAAAGGTTTTGCATATTTGGGTCGGATTCGGATGACTTTATCCTATTGCTGCCACTGCAGCGATCGCTTAGAAAATGAGTCTTAATAAAAAATTAAAATTTTTAAGTTAACAATCAGATTCAAAATTATTTTAAATTTTAAAGTCGAAGTTAGGTAAATGGTCCAAAATCGAGAAGCAAAAGATTTAAAATTTTTTAGAAGTTGATAAACATTATCCAAACTTATTTTATTTTAACTTACAAAAAAAATTTTGTTCAAAATTCAAACATAGAGAAATATGATAAATCTTGTTTTTAAAAATATATAAATCTTAGTTTAATGTATTTTGATCCTGATTTTTTTAGATTGCACGGTTCTTGAAATAGAGATTTTCAATCATGGGTTTGATGAGATATTGATCGCAATCGGTAAAAGTCTTTCAATTTTCCATATATAATTGTTTGATTTTTTTATACATATTGACACGCCGGTGACCATGTATGTATATCTAAAAACTAGCTAGAACATTGTGAGTTTGTTTGGGAAGATTAACAGCTCATTTGGTGGGATAAACAATTTGGTTGATTTTAGATATCAGATTTTTTGCTAAATTGCTGGTGAGGCTGAGATAAACTTGATCTGCCTACATATATTAACAGTCTACACACCAAATTTGGTGGTCTCGACTGCCCACAGAGATGTCCACAGCCTGTGCCCTAGAAGCACAATTGTTTTTGCATACAACCAAGATATAGGCAGTGTCTCACAATCGTTTGAAACATGTAATGTCATATTCTCACCCCCTCCCAAAAAGTTTCATTTTGAAGTATAAATGGATTTTAAATATAATTCTTTGTGTTAATTTTATGCAACCCAAAACCTTACATTTCAGATGGTGGGAGTTAGACTTTCCGATTTTACCTCATAGGGCACACACATACAGCACCGAGAGGCATTTGCCTGTTTTTCTGCAACTCTTTGATGTGGTTGTTGTTGTTTGAAAAATAATTTTCATCATATGTATTAATGTCTGCCCTGTTATGTGTAGGCATTCCTGCTTTAAAATTTTGAATATGTTTTCCTCACTTTCATAAATTCGCAATAACCTATTATACCCTTGGTACCTTTGATACCAGGGTATAAAAACACGTACGCGCACACCCCTCAACTAAAATAGCAAATGGAAATTGTTTGGTAACAATTGTGCAGTTTATTTTAAAATATTTCGCCATTCAATTGCAATTAAAATGCACAAACAATCTTTTGTTCTCGAAATATGCTCGGTAAAATATTAAAAAGGCATAATTAAAGACTAACGAATTGGGGGAAAAAAAGTTACAAAAAATGTGCTCAGTTGTTGATATTAATTAACTGTTTTTTTAATACTCGTATGTATCAAAGCGTTTGATTTTAAGCGGTTCAAGGCCGAAACATTAAAAAGGTTATTGGTATTGCTGTTTTAAGAGCATTGCGTTTCTCTCAACAGCAGACAAATTCGCAATCGCTTTTAAATGAAATTTTTTTTTTTGATAAGCGGGAACAAAAGAATTTATCAGGGATAAATGAAAGCATAAAAAAATTGTTTCTTATTCAATTTATGCTTACAACCTTTAATTTGAGTAAAATAAACAAAAATTGTGTAAACTGTAAGTGCCATTTGATATATGGTCTGAGCCCAAAAGCTGCCGAAGCTGCCAAATTGCAAAAATTTCAATTTTCTTATTTATGATATTTTTCACAATTATTTATGATATTTTTGCATTGCCTACCACTTGAATTTATGAGCTTGGGCAAACAAAAAATATACCATAAAATAAAAACGGCCTCAATATGAAGTTGAATAAGGTAAATCCTTTGGCAAAAATCCATTTCTTGGCCATGCTTGTATTTGTATGTCATTAAAAAAGGCAAAAAAAAAAATATTAAAAGATTGCAAAAAAGTTCAAAAAGTCAAAATGGTAATAATAATAAACGCATACAGGACATTGCTTTACTTTTCAACTAAGTAGCCTCAAACATCCAGACAGCAAGCATGTCTTATACAATAACATTCTGTCTAAAACAGACCCTGCCACCCACCCCATTCAACCAAGCCTCACAATCCACACGACTACAAGGGTCGTTTGCCGTTTTGTAGCTTTGCTTTCACTGTTAATTTTGTATGTCACAGCAAGGGTGGTGAGTTTACAGCGGCATGTTAACAGCTATGCTGAGGTACACATGCGACTGGAAATATTTATCAATATACGAATAGTAACATTTTTAAATGGAGAAAGCTTTAACAGGTTTATAATAAGTATTTACTCTTAAATTTGAATGTTAAAGGTTTTGCCATTGCTTTTTGATACGTCGTGTCATGCTGTCAGGCGAAAATAAAAAAATAATGAATAAATAATTAAAAAATAAAAAAAAAATAAAAAAAAAAAAAAAAAAATAATAAAATAAGACGAAAATACAAAAGAACATGGCTATTTAGTATTGATGATGATTCAGATTATATATGCATTATAGATTATAAATATACATGGCATATACTTAAACTCAGCCAAAAATGTCTTCCTAAATTGAAGTATGACCGTGATTAAATTTAGATCGATTTTCTGTTTGTATTTTTCCGAACTCCAACCTCAAAAGATTTATTTACAGTAGAAAAAAAGTATATTTGGTTCTTTTTTTTCTTAAATTACGTAAAATCTATCCTAAAGACCTATTCAGAGTTGTGAAGTAAGGTAAGGTAATGAAAAGTAGTGAGAAGTAATGAGAACAACTGAGAAGTAATGTTGAAGTTGAAAGCAAACTGAATATTTGTTGTATGAAATTTTGGCGTCACTTCTTGTTACATCAAAACTCCATATAGGTCATAAATTTTAAAACATAAGAGGAAGAATAAAAATGCAATATTAAAATGTATCTGATAAAAACATAACTTAAGTTTACAAGCTTTTATAAACCCGAAACGAACTAAAAAACAAGGCTGCAAACCTCCATAATGTTAGATGAAGTTCGGTTCGGGGGTTTGAACCAGTAAGGAATCTATAGGTTCGGAACCCCAGAACCCCAGGTTATGGTTAGCACCTTGGTTCACTTGACCAAAAAAGAATAGTTTCGACTCCTTTAAAAGTTTCAAACGATTTGAAAATACATAAATAAATAACTTTAAACATTTGCTTAGTTTAAGTTGCGAATAAGGAATCACTCAATACAGACCTTAGGGGGTCTTCCACCTTTGAAAAAAATTTTTTTTATTTTTTTGTTTTGCATTATTATCATAGCTTGGACCTTCCCCTTTCATCCCCTTCACACCATTTTAAGAAATTCGAAATAGTTTAGCAGATATAGCCTTTTTAGTGGAGCAATGTTCAAAGCACCCTACGTTTTTTGACCTGGTAGCCATGATTACGCCAGTTCTACTAAACCGATTTTGATCACCCGTGTTGCAATCGACGCAGAATTGATGTTATTCTAGGCCGTACAGCAATGAAGAGGATAAACATTTTTTTGTTTTATGTAACGTCTAAAAAACCAAAAAAACTTCAAAATTATATTTTTTTTTAAATTGCCGCCAAGTTTTCAAAAAAATATTGAAAAATATGATTGATCCGTTTTTTCGAACTTAGTCGGAATATAAGAATGCACTACCGAACTGAAATCAAAAAAAAATACAAAAAGGTTCGGTACAATTAAATTCATGTATATTTTGGAATTTTTTAATAGGAGAACCAACTGGAAAATGTAGTGTGTGACAATAGATAGGCGCAGAACGGTATTCCTGCGAGAATTTCTGAATTTTACGGAACCCAAAGAGTAATTTTATTTAGAAAATTACATAAATTTCGATAACTTCGTTATTATAAAGTTATTTTGTGACATTCTAAGTATTTTAATATATTTTCTGACATGCTTAAGGAAGCCCATTTTAATTCAAGACACTTTTCAAGTTGAAAATTTAGTTTAATCCAAAAATATTTGAATTAAGCATGAAGTTCTTAATTTACTCTCGTTTTATAATTTCCGAAATTTTTGATTTGAAGATGTTCAGCATGCATCGCGACTGTTTAAGGAACTTTTAAAGCTCCATATAATCCTGTCTTAGGCAAAATAAAGTCTTATATGTGTTAAGTTTAAGAATAAATAATTCTTGAATTAAGAACTTTGATACTAAAATAAAAAATTTAAAGTTACAAAATTATAAGTCCTCATTAATTTGAAATTAACACCGATATGATTTTAAGCCAATCTCTT
This sequence comes from Lordiphosa mommai, assembly GCA_018904225.1. Taxonomy (NCBI): domain Eukaryota; kingdom Metazoa; phylum Arthropoda; class Insecta; order Diptera; family Drosophilidae; genus Lordiphosa; species Lordiphosa mommai. Next base: position 140,329 of record JAEIFT010000205.1, on the reverse strand, counting down.
ATAGCGCTTAATTCCATCCTGTTGTGCTGTTATATTCGTCCAGTTTCTACACCCAGAAAAAAATGTCGTTCTAAATTTAAAAAGATCGCCGCTAAAGAGGAGAACATTGATATGAGGTTCACTCCTCTCAACACCTCCAGCACACCTCTTAACACCTCTAGAAAAAGGCGCTAATCGAAATGATCAATAAGCACGTTGGAGTTATAATCCTACTGCCCCATCAGCCTCCCGTCCTCGGTGTATAAGATCATGATCAAAGTTCCTGACACTTGATTAGGTGTGGGACTAGATATCATTTTTTTGGATTCCAAGAATGTATATGTCACTTTATTATGTTCAATTTTATTCTTAATGGTAACCCAGCCAAGGAGTATGTGGTGGCTGTGTGCCTGGAAATAGGCGTTTGACATAGTTTGGGACTATAGTTTGATTCTTTCAGCTTTCTAACATTCTCTGTTGTCTTGAAAGCTGTCGAATCCAGCGTAAGCAGGAAGTGCCCCATTCTCTATACCCTATTTACAAATTTACTAAAGACTATCTTAAGTTCACGTAAATTTCCAAAAATTTGTTCAAATGTCAAAATTTAATTATATTATTTAATTTAATGAACCAATTCAACTCGCTCTTGTCCCAGGCAGTTTCAATTATTGTTGACATAAACTCATATTAATTGTCATCCTGTTGTGGTAGATAAGCAATTTGTGGAATATTTCCAATTATCGTTTGAGGGGCGTTTGGGCAAAGTGAAATTAGCCAAATTATTGGAGTAAACAGGACGCAGAGCCGACAAGTCGTCGTCTTGTTTGCGCTTAAAATTTAATTTCACGCACAATTGAGTTCATGCATAATTCTGGTATCGGGGTGATAAATTATTGCTATTATTGCGCACACACACGGATGTGATGTGAGGAGGGAACAGAGGGGGGTAGAATGGAACGCCTGACCACAGCAGAAGCAGCAGCAAAATAATGACCCTTCCACAACTGCATCGCCAACGTAGAACGTCTACGTTCATTAATTCGCTGCCATAAAACAGGCCGAGGGCATATTTTTGCTTTGCTTGCATTTGCATACTCGCAGGCTTCGTTGGGGCACCTGTTACCCAGGACCTAACAGGACGACGCCTACAACACATGTCCGCTCATAATTAATGTGTAAATTGTAAAGCTGCGCTTCACCCATTTGCCTGTGTATGGCAACCAGCTCGACAACATGGACATACCTGGCAGGAGCAGGAGCCTAGTTAATACAAAAACAACAACAACATCAATAAAACAACCTGGATGCAAAACTTCTAGCATAGGGGGGAAAATGCATTTTGACGTTGAACAAACTTAATTGTATTTGGTACACCTTGCACCTGGTCAACCCAACTAAAAACTGAGCTTTGGAAATCACAACATTTATTTACTTTACAATGGTTTAATTGAGTTTGTTCAAGGCTTTTAGTTAATAGATTCATAAGGAACTGCACTTGACTTTGATAACGATTTTAAAGAAGACCTTTGCCAGGTGGGCGAATTGGATAAACTTGATGAACTCAAAGTCTAGCTTCTAAAGTCTATTACCGCGAGAGTGAGAGCAATGAGGGCAGTACACAAATTTTGTATGTATGTGTATGAGGCATGAGCGTTTGGGCAACAGTCAAAAGATCCAGTAACATATCTAACTCCATATTTAAAATCCGCACAACAATTTTCAAGTTCATAGCTTGCTCACATTCTGAGATACAGCTCTTAACAACTTTATAACCAGGTTTTAATCGCTTTCGAATCAGTTTACAGACTTGAGATATAGCCTATGACTAATTCTTTTCATTTCATCAGTATCGGTTCAGCGATTAGGAAGCCCAAATCTAAAGAACATTTTGTCCTTAGAAAAATTAAGAAATGTTTTTATTTGTGTACACTTAATAAAGAAAATAAAAGAATTCCGTGCTTAGATAAAGGAAATTTAAGTACTAATGTTTTCAAAAGCTGACTAAACTCGGAATTTCCAAATTTGCGAACGAAATTCTCATTTCAAGTTCGTATTTTGATTTAAAACTCCCTTTAACTTGAAATAAAATGTATTCTGATATATTATTATTATTATTCTTACTTTTATATTATACAATTTTGGATTGCTTCACAAGTAATTCAAGATTCGTTTAAAGTCTCTTAAAACGGTCTAAATTCAATCACGTACATTATTAAATTTTACACGGCATTTTTTATTGTGTTCGTTCGAGTTCATTTCTGGACCGGTTTGCAGCCGTGGTTGGTAATATGGACTAAAACGGAAAAAAGATTATTTTAGTTAACTTATGTAATCAATATAAGAACAATATAAGAACATTATAAGAACAATATAGGAATAATATAAGCACAATATAAAAACAGTTTAAGAACAATATAGGAATAATATAAGAACAATATAAGAACAGTATAAGAACAATATAAGAACAATTTAAGAACATTATAAGAACAATATAGGAATAATATAAGAACAATATAGGAATATTATAAGCACAATATAAGAACAGTTTAAGAACAATATAGGAATAATATAGGAACTATATAAGAACAATATAAGAACAATATAAGAACATTATAAGAACAATATAAGAACAATATTAGAACAACATAGAAAAATAAGAACATTATAAGAACATTATAAGAACAATAAAGGAATAATATAAGAACAATATAAGAACAGTTTAAGAACAATATAAGAACAATATAAGAACAATAAGAACAATATAAGAACAATATAAGAACAATATAAGAAAAATATAAGAACAATATAAAAACAATATAAGAACAATATTAGAACATTATAAGTACAAAAAAAGAAAAATATAAGAACAATATAAGAAAAATAAGAACAATATAAGAACAACAAAGAAACAATATAAAAAAATTTAAGAACAATAAAAAACAATAAGAAAAAGAGAACAATAAGAAATATAAGAAGAAAATTAGAATAATATAAGAACAATATAAGAAAAATTTAAGATCAATAAAAGAACAATATTGGAACAATATAAGAACAATATAAGAAAAATATAAGAACAGTTTAAGAACAATATAAGAACAATATATGAACAATATATAAACTATATAAGAACAATATAAGAACCATATAAGAAAAATATAAGAAAAAATATAAGAACAATATAAAAACAATATAAGAACAATATTAGAACATTATAAGAATAATAAAAGAAAAATATAAGAACAATATAAGAAGGAAATAAGAACAATATAAGAACAACAAAGAAACAATATAGTAAAAAATTTAAGAACAATAAAAATACAATATTAGAATAATATGAGAACAATTAAGAACAATATAAGAAGAAAATTAGAATAATATAAGAACAATATAAGAAAAATTTAAGATCAATAAAAGAACAATATGGGAACAATATAAGAACAATATAAGAAAAATATGAGTACAATATAAGAACAATATAAGAAACAATATAGGAAAAATATAAGAACAAAATAAGAACAAAATAAGAACAATATAAGAACAATATAAGAAATATATAAGAACATTATAAAAACAATATAAAAAAATATAAGAAAAATATATGAAGAAAATAATAACAATATATAAACAACATCAGTTTCAAAAATATTTTTAAAATTCCACAAAAAAATATCCAAATAATTTCTAAAACAAGAGCTACGCCCAGTATTTAACTTGTGTTCTTGTATTTCAAATTAAAGAATTTAACTTATGGTGTCAATTTAGGACATTGTATGCTTTAAATCAGGGGTCGGCAATGTGAGCAGAAAAGTCAGAAGAGTGCAATAGTATTGGTGAGTCAACCGATGTGCTCATGGTGAAAATATATACGTAGTGTGGCGCTCATTCAAAAGCTTTCATTTTCTACCCTACATATTGTCAGTGAACAATTCAAGCAAAAATTGGCCGTGTTCAGCAGAGGAAATTGCTCCCTGATCAATGATATATTTCTTTGTGTTTCCTTTTTGTTTAATATCATATTTACATGAAGCTTTTCCAAATATCAATTTAACAAGACTCCCTAATTAAAGTAGTTTTATTAAGCTGATCAGTGATCATGTGTCTCTGCTGAACGCGCCCATTGTCTGTCTCACTCTTGCACATTTAGCAAAAGCTCTGAACTTGCACTTTTTAGTCAGCGCAACACCCGGTACATAAATCCTCCGTGAGCCTACTGCATCGGTAGCAGTCGAGCTGAAAATTCAAAGGGTAAAAGATAAGCTTTTGAAAGCTTAGCGCTACCCCGTTCTTCGCCTTTCATGTGCACGTATACAAATAGCCTCTGCTGGCAAATTGCTGCTCACATTGCCGACCCCAGTTTTAAATCATTTGAGGAATTTATAAATATTTTACAAAATTTTTTGGAGCTTAGCATTGTCATAGAAAAACTGTGTGTTTGCATTGTTCTGTAGCAAACCTTAAAAAAATGGGTACTTTAATTAACCGAATGAGTCAGACTTTAGCTTAAAAACTACTTACTCCCCTTGCAATCAGTAAGTGTATATATATGCGAGTGGACTCACTTAGTACTTTGGTGTACCCACAACCCATGCAAATGTCTATAAAATTCGCAAGGGACATAAAATACCAGAAACTTTTCGATTGCATTTTTGTCGCAAAAGTAGCTTTGATTGCTTTAAAAATAATTTATTGAGTCAATTGACTTTTGCAGTGGCAGTCCTTGCAAATAAAACGCACTGCAATCGAAGTTACAATCGCTAGAGACACACCACAACCCATACACCCATACATACATACATGGGCAAAAGATTTGATTGTGTTGACTCTATGAAAGGAAGAGAAATCAACTTAAGTGCAGCTGAAGTAGTTGCTCTCCTTTAGTTTTTGGTTCAATTTGAAATTTATTGCGGCCGGAGTTCGTTCACATGGCAAGTTAAAGCTACGGTTACATGATTCATTCACATGGACACACACATACACAAACCACATACCACCCCACTCAGTTCCAGAATTTGCTCATTTTGGCTTTAGAAGGACATCGCAACGAATGATAGTCCAGACATGACTTTGCCTTTGCAAAATGCAAACTGAGACACACACACATGTCAATCTACTTTGATGAGGCCTAGCTGGTGGTATTGAACAGGAGGAGTATCCACAGGGAGTTGGGAAAATAAAAATGTCTCTTTTTATTCATCTTGATTGACAGACGTTACTTCAGAATATCAAATGTCGTATGTGGCTTTTGCTACTATTATGTCAATCAATTTAATTTGTAGTTAAGAGATCTATCTCAAATTGAAATTAACAAAATTTCATTTAATTAAATGATTGAAAGAGAAAAGTTAAAATTTAAGTAAGCATAGGGTGGCTAATGAATACTGCTACCAAAAAATAAATGCTGCTGATTTACTGCTGCCTCAAAAAAATGTTTGGTGATTTGCCTTATATTCTGAACAAGTAAACTCCTGATTGCATATTTAACTTAGATAAAACAAGCTTTTACTACCAGGATATAAATACAAGTGAATGCAACTACAATGACAGGCTTTTGTTTCGCAAATATTTTTAAAGAGCTCAAAAAATGTAATTGTTGTCAGCGGCAGAAACGACCTTTCATTGTAGTTGACTTCAAGCTCTAGTTTAGAACCTTTGAGCTACCGTACATACATACATACATATGTATGTTCCACCTCTCACCCAGTTTCAGTGCTTTTTCCCTCTAACGCAGCTGCCATTAGTGAGATTAAAACTATGACCAAAGAGGCACAATGTCGCAGTGCTTGGGATTTGGCTATTGTTTCATTTTGAACAATGGGGCGTATCTTCTCGTAATGACGCAATGCGTACACACTGTATATGTGTGTGTTTGTACTGAAAGGAGGCACTGCCATGCATTTTGAAATAGATACATACAAATATATACATTTATATATATTCTAGAAAAAAGCGGCTACAGTTGACACAAATTCAACCAAGTGAATTGCAAATTGTTGATGGCTGCTTGGGCACCATTCATGGTACTTTCTATAAAGTCGACTGGTTCATTGTCATACCAGACAATGGGAATGTCCGCTCACTGTTTATGACTGTAATTGACAGTTGGTATGCATAATCCCCATTTGACATAAGCTATGCCAGGGATATCCAAGTTGTGTGCCTCATTATGCTAATTAATTAATGCAGCATTAAGGCAACGGGCGTTTAAAAAAAATAAGTGTGAGTGTGGTTAACGGTCAAGGGGCTTTGGTGTGAAATATGTTGTTTAACAGAGAATTATAAATTTTAAGAATGATTTTAGCATACAACATATATTGTTTAATTTTCCATTTTTTTTTATTAATAGAAATGTACAACGTAGATTGAATAGAATTCATATACAAACCACGAGAAGACTGCTTTGTAGTTTTAAATGTTACGACTTGTCATTATTTGCAACATCTGTAAGCGAATTGACATGAAATTTTCCCACCAGAATCATAGACTTTTTGTCGAAGTCTTTTCCAAGATCAGTAGATACTACGGCTGTACACTGCAATATACCGAAGTAAAGAAATCTTATAGGATTAATATCTCTACTCTATACTATATCTATTCTGAATCTATTCTATATCTAAATTATATTCTATATCTATTCTATATCTATTCTATATCTATTCTATATCTATTCTATATTTATTCTATATCTATTCTATATCTATTCTATATCTATTCTATATCTATTCTATATCTATTCTATATCTATTCTATATCTATTCTATATCTTTTTCATCTATATCTATTCTATATCTATTCTATATCTATTCTATATCATATTCTATATCTATTCTATATCTATTCTATATCTATTCTATATCTATTCTATATCTATTCTATATCTATTCTATATCTATTCTATATCTATTCTATATCTATTCTATATCTATTCTATATCTATTCTATATCTATTCTATATCTATTCTATATCTATTCTATATATATTCTATATCTATTCTATATCTATTCTATATCTATTCTATATCTATTCTATATCTATTCTATATCTATTCTATATCTATTCTATATCTATTCTATATCTATTCTATATCTATTCTATATCTATTCTATATCTATTCTATATCTATTCTATATCTATTCTATATCTATTCTATATCTATTCTATATCTATTCTATATCTATTCTATATCTATTCTATATCTATTCTATATCTATTCTATATCTATTCTATATATTCTATATCTATTCTATATCTATTCTATATCATCTATATCTATACATTCTATATCTATTCTATTCTATTCTATATCTATTCTATATCTATTCTATATCTATTCTATATCTATTCTATATCTATTCTATATCTATTCTATATCTATTCTATATCTATTCTATATCTATTCTATATCTATTCTATATCTATTCTATATCTATTCTATATCTATTCTATATCTATTCTATATCTATTCTATATCTATTCTATATCTATTCTATATCTATTTATCATCTATATTATTTATATTCATATCTATTTATCATTCATATATTTATATATATTATATCTATCATATTATTCTATATCTATTCTATATCTATTCTATATCTATTCTATATCTATTCTATATCTATTCTATATCTATTCTATATCTATTCTATATCTATTCTATATCTATTCTATATCTATTCTATATCTATTCTATATCTATTCTATATCTATTCTATATCTATTCTTTATCTATTCTATATCTATTCTATATCTATTCTATATCTATTCTATATCTATTCTATATCTATTCTATATCTATTCTATATCTATTCTATATCTATTCTATAATCTATTTATTTAATATCTATTCAATATCTATTTATAAGTTCAATTGTTCCTTCTAATCTAAGAAATGAATAGCTCTAAAAAGATATTATAAAAAAATTACAGTTATCTGAACTAGAACCAATCCCAATCAATGTCAGTGGATCCCGGATTTTATCAAACCAAGTACGAATTGATTGACTTAAGTACGGATTTGCCCATACCGAATTTAATTATTTCAACAATATACGGGATTAATTTAAGTTTGTTATTCAATGTTAAGAGAGTAGAAATCGTAGAAAAAATCTCGTACTCACTCTCGGTTTATTCTGTACTTATTTGAGTCTCAATGCAGAATTATTTGATTTTCAAGTAAGATACGTGCTTGAAATGAGACTTTTCGGATTGTTACAAGAAACTTTGGGATTGTTTTAATTTTTCGAATTTGTTTCAAGTACAATCAGGTTCGTCTCGTACTTGAAATTTCAATCCGAATCAATCAAATAATTTTTTTTAAACTTGAATTAACTTCTTAAAAATGACTAATGTCGCCAAATTTAGATGTTCATATATGATCAAACCAATTAAAACTTATACATTTATCGTAAAAACAAGTTACATATTATTTTTTGTTTGAGTGACCTGGGGTTTAGAGAATCTAGGAACCGGTCCGTGAACCGATCCCTTAGGTTGATGGTTTAAACTTCTGAACCGAACATCTTTCCAAATTTGGGAGGTTTGCAGGCCTGATGATAACAGGTGCGCCTATCAGACACCGCTCTCTTCTCAGTTGAAATTTCATCAGTTGACACTTTATGCAGTTGGTTGATTCCACGCTACTCGTCATATTGCTTGCCATCTAATCGCACATGCCACTAGCACACACATGCTTTGCTCTCAGTCTCGCGCTCTTAGGAAATGCTTCCAATGGAGAGCAAGCGCCAGATATAATTTCGCTCATATACATACAAAATTTGTGTGCAGCCCCTTTGATACAGCAAATGCTCTTAGCTGACAACTTTTAATGGTCAGACGAATAACTGTGCTGCCTACGGTGGAGCGTTACAGCATTATATTGCAATTAGCCCATACCGGAGTCCCTTCCCTAAATAAAAACCTTTCACATCAAGTCATGTATGAAATGTACAATTTCCTTAGCAAATATGAAAAATTAAATTTCATTTTGTCAGCTTCTTATGATCAAAGTTATGAAGTATGTGGTTAACTTTGGCATCTTCTAATTAAATTTTCTCTTCACCTTATTCAACTTTTTCCATGTCAGCGCACGGAAAACTCTTTGTACCGACAACAAGTGGCTGTGGGAGGCCCTTCATTTAATGTGGTGACTTTTCCTTGGGGTTTACTTTGTTGTGGTTTTTTGGGCTCTATGCCTTAAATTAAAGAAATATTTGACAAACTTTCTGCTCTCTAAGTACAAACAAATTGGCTCTCTCATATATCTCAAGCCAAACAACTGTCAGAGCATTGGTTAGCATTGTGCAATTCTGTTTGACTTGGCCATATCCCACTGGGTCACCCGCCAGTTTTATTAAATTCCTACAAAGGCTTCGTCTGCTTCTACTTCGTCGACATCATCATCTGCTTCTTCGCCAACGTGGAAAAAGGCAATAAAAATCATTTAACAAAGTCAAACAACAATAAAAAATTAAACTTTGCCGTCAACATACAGAACCAAGCCAAGCGTAAAAAGACGTCGAAGAGCGAAGCAACAATATAAAAAAAAAAAAGTACATAACAAAGAATGAAATTAAATAATAAATATAAATAAATGCGAATGCGGAAAAGTTTTCCGAAATGAAATTCTCAAATCTCTGATCTGTGCAAAATCATGTGAGTGTGGAGGACAGCGATTTATTATGTCATGCCTCGTCAGGCAAGGACATCATCATAAATCAATCCATTTGATGAGCAAATCAGAGAGGGAGAGTACGAATTTAATTACACTTAAGTATTTTGGTTTTTGTGGGCAAAGGCTAAAGTCACATGATTATTTTCTTCTTTTTTTTTCCTTTGTGTGCTGTTTCTTTTTTTTTGGCAAATTCCATTCGATTTACTTGGTTTCGATTTGGTTGCAGTGCCAATAAGGCTAAGTGCTTACGATGCCTCAGAATGAGTGGACAAAAGGTAAAAAGAAGGCAGAGAGAAGAATGATTAGAGGGATTTATCAAAAATGTTTATTAGTTGGCACTAATGTAATTTAGATACTTTAGTTTTATTAACTTTTATTAGCCACATCTTTTGTGCCTCAAACTAAAGAAGTGAAATTTTTATAATAAAATTGGTCTTTAAATCGGAAGGGGTTCGTTACGGAGTTTAAGCTCGCGGAGGCAAGTTGATCTGTCAACTTTAGATTCAGCTTCAAATCCCGGTTTAAAATCAAATTTTAAGGATTATTTAGAAAAATTATGGTGTGGATTTCTTTATTTTGAGTTAAACATTTTCCTTACCTGAAATTAATTTTAGATACATAATTACTTTTTAAACATTTGCAAGATGCTATAGTTCTAACATAATTTATAGAAATGGATACTTAATATTTTTGATTTAAAGATTGGAACACTAAATTAGTATTTAAAAATTAGGTTAAAATTTCTATTTTCGAAATTATAGACTTAGAAGTGCGTTCCATTTAATTATCGAATTTAAAAAAAGCTTTTTTTTAAAAACTTTCTATAAACCAAAGAAAACCTTTTTCGCTTTTCAGAAAATTTTTTACTAACTTAAAAAAATAGTTTTTAAAAGAAGTGATTCTTTAAGAAGAATTTCTAAAATATAACTATTTTTTCAAGTATATCACAGGCATATATACACTCAGAAAAAAAATCAAGAACTTTCTACTTGAATCGAGTAGAAACGGTGTCAATAGTACGGTTAGTACTAAAATACTTGATTCAAGTACAAAGTTCTTATATCAAGTACGATTTTTTTCAATCCTGAAATACTTGATTCTAGACCGTTCCGAGATATATTAGGTACATTTCAAACATTTAAGATCTTTTTGATCATATTTAAGATCGTAAAAGTCTTAAGTCAATCCCGATTAACTTTTAAAACAAGAATTTGCGTACTTAAAATAATAACAAAATGTTTTTACTTGAAGTTTAATAAATTCTTAATTATTCCCCAAAAAAAAACTCTTGAAACCAAATAAGAGTACTAAAATAAGTACAAAATGTTCTTGGATTTTCTAACGTCCAATAGTCTTGAAACATGTCTTAAGCTGTTTCCAATATGTGCTTGGAAACGATGCCTTGTATCGAATCAAAGTCTGAAGGTATAACTTTAGGCCAGAAATCTACCATCCCGTGATAGAACCAATTGAAAATTTTAAGGACAGATTCGTGTTGAAATATTTTGCATTTTCCATTGCATACTTTTTAGCTTGGCATTTTAAGATTATTTCGTACTTTTCTAAGAAATTTTGTACTTGATTTAAGAATGCATTTTCTAGAATTTTTCGGCTAACTGTAAGTACGAAAAATTCTTGTTTCAAGAAGATGTTTGTTCTCATTTAAATAAAATTAACGGTCGTTTTTGGACTTTAAAATGTTTCATACTCAATTTAAGAACACCCAGGAACAAAATATACTTAAAATTTTAAGTACAGAATGGTATAAATTCCAACCCGATCGTACTAGTATTCCTTCGTTTTAAGTACTTGAAAATTTAAGTTTAAATAAAATAGGGAGGGGATGATATATCTATATATGAGTCGGTAAACATTAGTTAAGTATAGTATGGTTTCATAATTTAACAAATGAAGATTTATAACAAATCGGAAAACACGAGAAGCGCCAAAACCTGCTCGAAAGAATCAAAAATTAGCTAATTCCGTGTTTTTAACCGATCTTATTGGACGTTTAAGAATAGATAGATATTATGTTTAAGTATATATTATTCTTGGCGGTTTGTGGGGAAGTGGAAAATGTGGGGAGAGGGTCATTACTAAATCTGGAACAATATTGATCTACGTATGGAATACACCTACTAACATGAAAAGCACAGGTCGTTTACTCTTATAGACAGACAGACAGGGCCAGGGTTTGATACTGTTCGACGCATGAGACATGGCAATCGAGTAGGCCCAATGTGAACTCGGCCTTACATACAGTTTTACAAATACATGATACCCTTCAACTCATTTTGAATAGGGTATAGGGTATAACCGTTTCGGGTTGGTTCCTATTTCAATTAAATCTGTTAACAGTCCCCAATACGTGCCTTGAAATGATTACGGTATTACTCCCTGCTTTGAATATTAATTAAAGAACTTCCAAAATACTTTTTCAGATCTTGCACTAATGCTGACTTAAAATTCCCAAGCAGTTATAGCAATGAAAACGCAATTGCTGGCTTGCAATCCTTGAGCTATGACTACTGAAGATAGAATGTATGTCTATTTTTCTGAATATTATCGATTCCCTAAACCTTTCACATACGATTCCATTTTCTTTGCATTCTCATCTCAATTTTCTCAATGTTCGATCTGAAGATATTGATAAATGACTGAAAGCAATAGATTTTTAGATTTTAAAATTTTTTATTAAGTTTTCAAGCTTGTCACAAAGTTTTTCTTTTCCATGCCTAGTGCTGAAAGAGGTCTATGCTAAATTTGAGCTATTTCACAAATGAAATTGAAATTGTTCATTCAGCCACAGGCATTCAATTCCCTCATCAGTGATTCTTTGAAAGCCACATAAACTACTGAAAATTTCTTGCTTTCCTTCTTGGTTGATGGAAACATGTAAAATGCAAACGAATTTCTTAGCACGCACACCAAACTTTTTTTTTCTATATAGTATGCGAGTTTTTTTTTGACGCTGCGCTCCAATTACATTTTAAAGGAAGTAAATACTTTGGAAAAAGGAAGCCGGCACTCAGTATGGGGGTAAGTCCTAAGTTTGTCATGCGAAAATCATACAAACTTGGTTTTCGTGTGCTTCACGAAAGTAATTGAGGCGGAAATCCCTAATTGGCACCTTCAAGTCAGTTGGCGATGGCGATGACGACGAGCACGAAGATGCGAACGAGGACAAAAAGAAAAATCAACGGCAGTAGATGAAAACTTGCCAAGGAAGGGAAGGGAAGGGAAGGCGGGAAGGCACACGTAGTCTTCATGCAAATGGGAAAACTTTGCTCATCAGCGCACACAAATTGAGTGAAATTATCAGTTCAAGTGAAATTTACACTTGAACGTTTTGACTGTTGCCAGCCTGCGGTATTTTAGACATGAAATATTCCTGCTCAACGGCTGAGCTGTAAATCCAATTAAACACCAAATCCAAGAGAGAAAGAAACAGAAGCAACACACATGTGACACTCTCAACAGGCAGCTGGCAAGTGTCGTTTTCAGTTCAGATATATTGTACCATATATGTAAGAATGTAAGTGTAATTAATGGCCAGCAAGTTGAGTGCCAAAAGCAGCTACATCTGTAAAATTTTGGGCCTCTTTTTTAGCTCTCGACATCTTAAGGCCTGGAGAATATGTGATTAATGGACTCAGTAATTTAGTAGCTTGTAATGAATGTAATACTTATGAGTATAGAAAAGATTATGTATAATAATTTTAACTCAAATAAGGAGAGGTTTAAGGGGGTCTTCTACCTTTGAAAACAATTTTTTCATATTTTTTGGTTTTGCATTATTTTTATAGCTTAGACATTCCCCTTTCATCCCCTTCAAACCATTTTCGAAACAGTTTAGCAGATATAGCCATTATAGTGGAGCAATGTTCTTGCTTACGGGAGTATTTTATACGTTGCTCAAAACTTTAACTTTTTTGACCTGGTAGCCCCCATTCCGCCAATTCTACTGATCCGATTTTGATCAGCCATGTTGCAATCGACGCATAATTGATTTAATTCTGGCCGGTCCTCAATCAAGAGGAAAAACATTTTTTTACTATTTTTTTACACTAAACTACAAAAAAAAAAATTTTTTAAATATTGAAAAATATGATTGAGTTAAGGGCCAGGCAAATACAACAATTCTGATTATAACCTCATTTACCGTTTTCAATTCCGATAACCTGGAGTCCCGGAATCATGGCCATCACCTCTACACTTTTTTTGGGAGACCTTTTGGCAGGCCGATAACTTTTTGAACAGCCCTCGAATTCCAAATATATTTTTATTTTTTTATATAATTAATAATTAAAAAGAAATCAACCAAATTGAAAAAGCTCTTATGGTTTTTCCTCCAGAATTAAAAAAAAAAATCTATAAAAGCCCTGTTCAAAGGTACAAGACCCTCATAAACTTGGTTCCTAATGTCCGTTTGCCTTTGAACTCCAAAATCAACCTTACTTCTTCATTTAGCCGTAAATTATGCTTTACGTAATCTTTGAGCACAATCTATTTATAGGTTCAATCGACTCTTTATTGATCCTATTATATCGACCCGTAAATGTATCCCTCTATCTTTAAAACCGATTGATCAGATTGAATTTCTTCTTATCCGCTTTTAAAACCTCGATTTTTACATATTTACCTCGTCGTTCACTTTAATTTTACTTATTTGCTTCGCCTTTCAGTCGGTTGTGCGGGAGGTGGGCTGTCATTTTGCCAAGGGTTCACACGTATCAGACAATATCTTGGCGTCGCTTGAACTTGAACGTCCAATCGAAGAGTAACGCGAAATAAAAACTAAGTTAAAAGTACAGTCAGAAAAAAATCCGTTCTAAATGTACCGAAAACCGTGTTTTTCGTTGTCAAAAGTAGGTTAAGTCCGTTTTTTCTTATACTGAGAACGGCGGGCTTAAGGTAAGAACGCCTTTATTGAAACCGGACCGTACCGCGTTTAGGAACCATCCGGTCTTATTATTGGAACGGAAAAAATTTTATTGCTGACCTTCTTCTTCTGATCGTGCGTGATCTTTCGCGACTTCTTCTTTAATCGTGCGTGTCGCAAAACACTTAAAGAATTGCGTGCGTGAATCGTGCGTCAAGAGATTTTAATTTCGTGAATCGTGCGTTACGTGTAGGGTTTCAAAGTTTTCTAATGTTGAAAGTTTTTTTTTAATTCTCTAAGGATTCGAACCTGGGCCCTCTTTCACGTTTTTTTTATTTATAACAGGAGTCTTAGACAGCTCAGTGTTAAAGAGAGTCGGTCCTTTTTCCAATAACCATATTAAGAACGTATTTTCTCAGTTCGTTCGTACACTACATTATAAGTTGCTTATAAGAAACCGTAACATGTAAAACAAATTTTGTTACTTTATTTAAAAACCAATAATAAAATAAATTATTAAAATTATTTCACAATAACAAAAAATAAAAATATATATCAGGTCGTTCGTCGGTTTAGAACGGATGGTACACTGGGCTTATTTTAAGAACGGAAAAAATAAGAACGGATTGGGTATTAAAGTAAGAAATTTGTGCTGCCTTTTAGAACGCCATTTTTTTCTGAGTGTAGTGTTGGGCAATTTAGTTCAATTTAAGATTAAGTATTCTTAGTTCAATACTTCTTATTTTAATAATTCCCTGTTCTATAGCACTTCATCCAAGTTTCACAATATTTTATGCTTTAAAATTGTTATAAATTTATTCTTCCAATACGCATTTGCATTTTCACAGTTAAACTTTTGGCTTCCAATTAGCAAAATTGCTTCGCACACCTCGCTTTTGGGCCTGTAAAGTGTCATCGCATATTTAAATGTCTCATCAAATTGGCATTGTGTTTTCTGTTGGTCCGAAACGACCAAGTTATATTCTCAGTATTTACCGTGACAACTTGCCGAAATGTGCGCGAACTGACAAAAACTTCTTGACAGTTATGGCCCAGGACACTGACAAGTTCCTCCTTCTCCCCCATCCCCCCCCCCTCTCGTGTTCTCTTCTCCATCATTTCGATTCCGTCACATTCTCTAGGGCGGAATATTAATTTGATAATTTTACGGTTGAATGCAAATTTTTGGTGTCGAGTCCTTTGCTCTCTAATTGACTGACGAATATTTAAAATATGAATTCCAAGTGAAGTTTAGTTGGGCGGGGGGCGGGAGGATTAATTATGGTATGACAATAAGTAAAAAGCTTTTGGCTATTTGCGGCGGCGTTTGCCTTTGGTGGAAAAGCAGCAGCATTATTAATCATGTGAAAGTAATTTTGCGCATTTGCATGCGTTGCAGAAAACGATAATTTTCATCCATCATTTTCAAGTGTTTCCGCAGGATTATAATGCGCTGCCAAAGGATGAGGTCTGACTGTTGCCTGCTGCCGGCTGCCTGCTGTTGCATCTGTTTTGGTGATGATGATAATGGGAGACTAGAGCTGAAGGCGTGATCACGAAACGGTTGGTTGAGTAAATAAAGAAAGCACTTTATGGGGTGACTGTTCGATTTCTTAACTTTTTTTGTTTTTGATGTTTTCACTTGTAATTTTGTATTTCATTGTTTCTCAATTTCTCATCTCCTATCTGTCATAGAAACTTACAAATAACAGAGTCAATTTTACGTTTATCTGATACATTGCACCTATCAAGAAGATAAGAAATCGGCCCTTAACCTTTCTCAATTATTTCTTATTTTAGTTAAACTCTTCTGTTTTAGCCAGTTCAAGGTTCCCAACCACATTTTCTCATTCTATCTGATTTTTTTTTAAAATTATTTTAGATTTCACATTTTTCGAACGATTCATTTTTTCTTTAATTCTTTAAATTTAAGCCATCTCTTCGATATATTTTCAATCGATTTTGGTTATGGTCTTTGTCTTTTGTAGTTCATGAACTAGTTCGAATGAACCAAACATAAAAATAATCTAATGAACTAGGTCTCAGTGTTAGAACTATAGTTAATTTTTTTGAAATATTCACTTTTTGGTAAATTTTGTCGAATTTTATGAACTAGTTCAAATGAACTTATCATTTAAATGAACTAGTGAACTAGGTCTCAGTGTCTAAACTATAGTTTAATTGTTGAACTATTAACTTTTGGTGAATTTTGTCGAATTTCATGAACTAGTTAACATGAACTACATTTGTTGAACTGTTCTCTTTCTGACCTTTAGTTCATTCCTAAACTTTTCACTGACCTCTAGTTCATTTTTTGAACTATAGTTCATTTTATTTCATTTTTTAACTATAGTTAATTTTTTAAATTAAATTTAAAAAAAAATAGTTCATTAAATGAACTTTAGTTCAAAAAAAGAACTAATTTAAAATATTGAACTATAGTTCATTTTTTATACTAATCACTTTTTGACCTAAAGTTCATTTCTTCAACTATGTTATTTTTTTAATTTTTTTAAACTCATTTTCTCACTCATTTTCAGTTTTGAAATATAGTTCATATTTTGTATTGTTAAAAAATGAACTTTAGTTCGAAAAATTAACTTCAGTTCTAAAAATAAACTAATTCAAAAATGGTTAAACTATGCTTCATTTCACTAATCAGTGATTCATTTTTTGAACTATAGTTCATTTTATTTTTTTGACCATTGTTTGTTTTTTAGAATATAGTTTATATTTTGTATAGTTGCCGTCGAAAATAAACTATTGTTAAAAAATGAACTAGTTCATAAAATGAACTTTAGTTCGAAAAATGAACTAGTTCAAATATGGTTGAACTATACTTTATTTTTAATAATCACTCAGTCTTATGAAGATAGTTCATTTATAGTAAAGTTATTTTCTTAAAATATACGGGGTGCGAATGAGTGATTTACGTTAATATTTCAATGAATTTAATAAGTTATGGTGAAAATAAATACGGTTTAGCAGGTTAATAAACAATGTAAAAATCAAATAATGGAAAAGAGAGAATGTTGCAAAAGAATTGTCATCATACTTATAAACTAGGATCATTAAAATGAACAAGATTCTCCAACTCTAAATTAAATATGAAGTTGTAATATTGTTACTTAGTTTCAGGGAATAATACCGTAATCGAAATGAACCGTTTTAAAGCACGTGCCGGTACCTGAACCAGAAACGAAACCCATATTTCATATTTTTTATAATTGGAATCGAAAAAATTGGAACCATACCGATACGGTAATACCCAAACTAGGTCAGAACCAAAAAAAAATTATGAATCATGATGTGATATTAGCTTTCATGGAAATACTAATTTTGGAACGTACCAGACGCGGTACCGGAATCGAAATTTGTTTCGGAACTAATCCCTGCTTCGTTACGTATTTTCTGTTTTGATATGTTCTTTCTTTCGCTGCATTTCATATTCTGCTTTATTCTTTTACTTCCATTTTTTTTAATTTTCGTTTTTGTTCCCGTTTATTTTTGATAACTTCATTTTTTACCTTTTACAGTCTTTTTCCCCCCTCTACTGATTCTTATACTTTTACCCTTCTTTTAATTCCTTAAGTTAGATTTTGTCTAATTTTGTTGATCTTCCTCTTTTGATTTTTATCTTTGTCATTAATTTCTGAATTCTTCTGCTTGTGTGTATCTGCGTAGATCGTCTACTTTATTCTAAGGGCCGTTTTCTCATCTTTATGTTTTTTAAATCAAGGTAGATATTAAGAAAATATGTTGCCTACTTTTAGGCAGCGCTATACAAAATTATGCTTGTGTCCAAAATGACCTGCGTGATATTTTAAAACAGCCTAAAAGTAGGCAACTAACGTGAAAAATTGTTCCTTCATTTCTGTACTCTTCCTTTTTTTATTTTCCATTTTTTTCTTACCTTCCTTTTGTTTTTCTTTTTTTATAATTCAAAATAAAAAACCACTTTTACTTCTTCATCATGCTTTCTATTTCTGTTTCTTTTTTTCTTTCTTTTTTTTATTAAAGATCAGATTGAAAAAAAAGGAATAGAAATAGAACATTCGGAGGCGTTTTTTTCTTTTAAGAAGAGAGAGAAAGAGCAAAGATCTTCATACTTCACCGCTCACGCATCCAACACTATTTCTCCGTTTCCATCAACTTGATGATGCGTTGCCTTGTCATGGGCTATGTACGAGTATGTGTGCAAGAGTGTTTCCCTCATTATCCATAGTCGTCGTCAATTATTCTTGTAACTACACAGCACTTGCTCAGCCAATGGAGAAGCTTTCGAGAAACTTTGCATTTAGTTGATGAGTCCCCCTCCCCCACCCACCATTCTCCATACACTTTGCACCCTTTTTGGGCGTGATTTATGTGTGCTGTGTTCATGGCTCATTTTCTTGGTCTTTTGTGCCCCAGTGCCTCTGTGCATCTCTGAGCAGGCAGGCGGCATGCAAGTTGATCAATGGGTCTGTTTCATGCAATTACGAATTTATATTGCGTATACGCCATGTGCAGAATTGGATGAGAGTGAGTCGGTTTTGATTGCAGCATGCAGCATGTAATAATGAACTTTGATTCTGATTTTACAGTCCAACAGATCCAACACTAATGAATGTTTCACAGTTTGTGGCCATGGTTGATTTTTGGGTGGTGGCAAACAAATGGTTAACTTGCCTGTTCGATGAAGGATGAAGGATTGCAAATGGATTTCAAGTCAAACCAAATGTGTGGGGGAAGCATATCGTCATTAAGGTGAAAACTAAGAAAATAACCACAAAATGAAATTTGACCAGATATCTCAAATATTAATCAGACAATCGAAAATGCAAGGCATACAAATTCTTTACAATATTTTCTATAGAGAACTCAAGAGTAGCTCAGCGATAGGTGCGAATATGTACACTCATTGCATCACTTAAATTCAGGGTATTAAACCGGAATTCAATTCGTTTTGATCTTGTTAGTACGTGGGTTGCTATTTAAGTTTCTGGCCTAGGTCACTTCTAGCCATTTTAGGACCAATTGGCCTTTTCCCAAAAAAAAGTTTTGGACTTTTATCGATAAAAGCTCCATACAACTCTTTCATGTGTGACCACGTTCGATATCGATTAACGATTAATCAAAAACTTAACTCGGCAGAAAAATGGAATTAACTCGTGAACATTTTCGTGCAATCATTTTTCACAACTTTCGACGTGGATTATCACGACAAGAGTGCAACGATGAACTTAAATCTTTGTATGGCGATGAAGCACCATCCTATAGCACTGTGAAAAATTGGTTTAATGAATTCAATCGCGGGCTACGCTCGCTCGAAGACGAAGGTCGTCCAAAAACAGTCGTTGTACCAGAAAACATTGATGCCGTGCGTGATCTAATAATGCATGATCGTCATGTGACATACCGTGAGATAGAGGCATCCTTGGGCATTTCTTCCACCAGCATAAATTCGATATTGCATGAACACCTGGGCGTAAAAAAGGTTTGTTCTCGTTGACAATCGCTCAAAAAAAGGCTCGTGTGGATTGGTGCAAAGAAATTTTGAAAAAATATAATCGCGGTTTTTCAAAAGACGTTTATAAGATCGTTACAGGTGACGAATCATGGATCTATGCTTATGAGCCCGAAACAAAACAGCAATCGACCGTGTGGGTCTTCGAAGACGAGCCAAATCCAACGAAAGTCGTTCGTGGAAGAAGCACTTCGAAGCAAATGGTCGCCTGTTTCTTCGGTAAAACTGGTCATGTGGCGACTGTTCCGCTTGAGCAACGTAGGACGGTCAATTCTGAGTGGTACACCACAATTTGTTTGCCTGAAGTCTTCGGAGAAATTCGAAAAACGAACAAGAGAAGACAGATCATTGTGCACCATGACAATGCGAGCTCTCACACATCAGCTCACACCAGCGCCTTTTTGACCGCCCAAAACGTCGAATTGATGGGTCATCCGCCGTACAGCCCTGACTTGGCGCCCAATGACTTCTTTTTTATTCCCGCACATCAAGCGAAAAATGCGTGGTCGTCGCCAGAAGATGCTGTTGAAGAGTTCAAAAACCATGTTTTGGAGGTGTCTCAATCGGAGTGGAAAAAGTGCTTCGACAATTGGTTTGAGCGCATGCAAAAGTGTATAAATCTTGCTGGAGAATACTTTGAAAAACAATAAAACCATTTTTGATCATAAATATTCGCGTAAACCATTCATCATCAGAGCTAGTTATTTTGGATGATGTAATGACCAATGCAAAACATTTGAGCAATCTAACTTTAACAATTTTGTATCTTTTCTCTTCTTTTGTTAGGTTACCTCGTTAAAACTGATTCTATTATTCAGTTTTGAATGGATTTGAATTGAAAATTGTTCATTGACATAGATTTATAGTACACACACACACACACACACACACAGACACTGTCAAATGCCCAATCAATTTTCTATTCAATTACCAAACTGTGTGTAACAAATATCAATTTGAATTGTTATCAAATAACCCATATACGAGCATATAAACGCCAATACAAAGCATTCATCTAATATTCTAGTCCATTTGGGGCATTATCAAATTTTACGAAGCGACAACAAGAATGCTTGAGCTAGAGCTTGGGATTCGTAACGATAAAAACGACAGATGAGTCGTCCACCCACCCCCCCCCCCCCAAACACACAATGCATAACAAGGTTGCAAACAAAATGGGGGGGGGACCGACCCACATGCAAATCTCAAGCATTTCCAAGAGGTTGGCAAGAAGGGACTGTCTGACCACTTGGCTGCTTCAGCTGCATCCCCTAGTTTGAAAAACTCTGAGTGGAATACTCGTGAGCTGGCCTCAACAATGTGCACATTGTGGTATTCGAGGTGGACAGTAGCTTCGGCCCATATCATTAGGTTTGCACAATGAAAAACACACAACAGCACAAAAAAAAAAGAGGAAAAAAGAAGGAAAAATAAAATCCATAAAAACCGTACAAGGATAAGTATGTATGCACATTCGAGTGAAATGGAGCCATCTATTGTTGGCCCTGCCATTTTGTTGAAATTTTCCCAATCGAACATTGAGGTTTCGGCACATTTTCTAGTTGTGGCTTTTGGTATAATAAATTGCATTTTCTAACAAAGAATAAGTTAAAAAAGAAGAAGAAAAAAAAAAAAAGGAAAATGATTTTAAATTAAGACAGTAATCCTTTAACAAAAAGGCTTGAACAAAATGTGAGGCTAGATATAGTGGCCGTGTTCAGCAGAAGAACTTGCTCCCTGATATGTTTCTTGTTAATTAACGTAGCCTACTTTTCCTCTTGTGTTTCATATGATATTTACTTGGAGCTTTTCCAAATGCTAATTAAACTAGAGCCCTTAAAAGTATGCTAAATAATGGGAGTAGTTTTATTTAGCTAATAAGTGATCAAGTGTCTCTGCTGAACGCACCCAGTGTGTCGTAAAAATTGTTCGAATAGTGAATAAACATACATTTTTAGCGAATGTTCTTTAAATGCACAAATTTGTATGGTCTACTTCGTCCAGTCTTTGGATTTGAGATACTTTCTAATATTTTTTATTATAAAAACTTTATTTTAAGCCGAAAAAAATAATCATTAATTAATCGAAATCAAAGATCGACGCTGATCGTGTTTTTTATGTGTGCCAGGAAAACGTGCTTGCGCGTTTGTTAAAAATAATTTCGTTTATATTCGTGCGTCCTCGTGCTTTTTAAAAGCGTCACGAAAAAGATCATTAAGTCACTTAGAGGAAAGCAACCCCCAAAACCAAATATTTTAAACCATGATAAGCTTCGAATAATAAATAATGCTAGCAATTTGATGAATTCGGCCAATTACATTGCCCTTGACTTTATTCTTAGTGTGTTCCGCTGAACCATTATGCGTGTCTTAAAGCAGTTCGAGTGTATAAGAGAGCAATAGCGTTAAACTCATACCAAATCAAGAATTTGTTAACAACAACATGCCAGCTGATGCTTAAATTGTTATTATTGCTTTTAAAGTTTAAGGTGCATACCTATAGGTAACGACCAAAAAAAAAAGGTGATTTTTGGGAAATGATATAAAAAAAACTACTTTATTAATTGTTTCGAAATTTTAAGATTTTTTTAAGTTATACACGATCTCCGACGGCGCGAGAAAAAAAGGTCCTCCACTGCTGCAGTATGAAATTTAAAAAAAAACAAGAACTCGTTCAAGAAGATATTGTCCGTACCATGACCTACGACAAAAAAAAACAAAAATTGACAAAATGGTCGTTTTTAGAATGTCAAAATTGATTTTTGTTCAGATCAAAAATCGATAGAGCATGTAGAAAAATTCGTAGTGATCGGATCATTTGTCTTTCAGTGATCACTCTAGCAAATTCGGAAAATGCTGTTCCGAGAAAAACGCTTTTAAAAACGCTAATGAAACTCTCTAGCTATCTTGCTGCTTCTCTTTAAGCAGCTTTAACTCAAAAACTATTTGAGTTATCGATTTGAAATTTTAATATGTTATTTTTAAAGATGTAATCTATCGAAATCTGAAAAAAACGTTTTTTAAATTTCACACTAAGTGTGCCCCTTAATAAGTAATGCCATAAAGTAGGCAACATAGATTTTCTCAAAATGCACCCAGTTTTAAAAAACATGAAGATGAGAAAACGACCTTGAGGTTGCTTTATAAGAATATATATGTTGCCTTCTTTAAGGCCGCTTTTAAATATCTAAGATTTCAAACGCGGCCTAAAAGTAGGCAACATAGATTTTTCTCAAAAAGCACCTAGTTTTAAAAAACATGAAGATGAGAAAACGGCCCTTAGTGTATTGAAGAGTTCCTCCCCTCTAAAAAATACAAACAATAACACCAAATAAAAACATTAAGAAAAGAAGGAATCATCTTTTTATTATGATTCGGTGTATGTGAAAGGATCCGGGAAATCTTTGAAGTCAATACCAAACCGAATACAAAAAAATTAAAAACCAAATAATACACACATTAATTTACGTGTTCGTGGCGGAACAAATGAAAACGAAATTCGATGCAGTTTGATTTTCATGTTTCGAAAGATTGTTCTTAAAAATAAATAAATTATTTTCGTTTTCAACTTTTTTCTACCTTAACACAAAAAAAAATTTTTTAAATAATCATTTTTTTATAACACTTCATTGATTTCAATTAAAATATAATCGGGCCTTTT
This sequence comes from Lordiphosa mommai, assembly GCA_018904225.1. Taxonomy (NCBI): domain Eukaryota; kingdom Metazoa; phylum Arthropoda; class Insecta; order Diptera; family Drosophilidae; genus Lordiphosa; species Lordiphosa mommai. The sequence goes on along the minus strand of JAEIFT010000205.1, from coordinate 116,625 downwards.
CCTTTTTTTTTCCCCAACCGTTTTTTTCAATAACTTCATATTTATATTTATCTTTATTCGACTGTCTTGATGGCAAAATTATTTGACCAAATTCTCTAATCGTTTCTCGAAAATAAGAACCTTTTTTCAATTCCGATTCGTTTTATTCAGGCCCTAATTAGGATTTGCATATTTAAGTTTTCCACTTTCAAATGTGGCGCGCTGGCAGTTACACTCGTGACTCATTAAAGTCCAATACCAGCCTAAAGTGTCATCACTAAGAGTCAAGGCAAAGCGCGCTATTCAAAAATCAACCCAACCAAACATAATCCACAGCTACCAAGTCTTAATATTGCTTTTGCAGCAAGTTTATAAAATTTTAAATTTATTCTATGATTCATACAAATTCTTTTAAACCAAAATCACACAAAATATATTTGTTTACTTGGCAGCCCGCCGTCGCCTTAGAGTTGCCAGACTGGCTTTTATCTAGAGATGCGCAAAATAAAACATTTAGTACACAAATTCAACAATCAATTTCCCGCGATGTGGCCAGCCCACAAAAAGGAAGAAGAAGAACAAAATTATTTATAAGCTGCAGCCCTGGTTAGTTTTTTGCAAAAATTTAATCAGAGTCAGTCTCTCAAAGTGGGTGATTTTAATGTGTGTGTAAAAAAACATTAAAATAATTATTGTAAAGCGTAACATTTTAACTCAAACCCGAGCAGAGAATGGAAGCCCTAATTCCAGTTATTAACAAATTACAAGATGTCTTCAATACTGTGGGCTCTGACTCAATACAATTGCCGCAAATTGTTGTTCTGGGCAGTCAGGTAAGCAAAACGGAGGCAGCGTCAGCGGCCCAACCTCAAATCAAAAAACAACAACAAAAAAAAAAACGCTGACCCATAAAAGGAGTCGCCACCCTGGGGATCTCAAGCCAATTTTTCTAGAAAAAAAAAAGTAGCGGTCCCTCACAATTATATAACTGGAGTTTGTATGTGCATATGTATGCTTGTATGTAGCTAGATGCCGGCATTTGTTTCCTTTATTTATGTTAACTGCCTTTTGTTTATATAATTTTAGGCCCCAAGTTTCATCCAGGCATGAAAAATCAATACACATGAAAATATAACACACAAAAAAACGCAGCTGCTTGTGACACATTCCTGCACATACGCCAACAAACGCACACAGACGCACACCTACAAATGTACATACTAACATAACTGTAACTAAGGCTTTGCAGCTTTTGTTTTGATCGCCGTTTTAATTGTACTTTGATTCATACTTTATTTTTTTTAATGACATTCGGCACTTCTCCTCTGACGAAATGTGAGCCAGCCACTTGATTAATCAGAATGAGAGCACACTGGCTGGCCCATTGAATTATGGGGTAGATAGATGGCAGATAGCAACACACACATAAAATACCTGGGAAAGTATTTGCTAATCGCGGGCATTAACTTGACCAAATTTCCTGGTTGCATGCGCAACGAGTGTACAGTGGGGACTCGCTTTGATGGAAAATTTAAGTTATTATGGTGATTCACATTTCTAGTATGGTGAAGATGAAAGATGCTTCATTTCCCAAGCTAAACATTCCAACGATTCTGGGTGTACACACAATTCTGCTGAATATAGCATTTTGGTTGACTTATACGTTTCCTTGATAAAAACTCAACGAATTGCTTGCAGAGCGAAACAAACTTCATGAAGTTTCTTTAAAAGCTTCTGTTTGTGGCAAAGAGGTGTGGAGAGGTAGCTTGCCGCTCTACACCTCTTTCCTACAAACAAGAGCTTTCTAGGAAACTTCATGAAGTTTGCTTCATCGTGTAAATGCGGACTTACTCTGCCATACTGATTGTTCGAAAAATTTCTGACCAGATTGTCGAAGCGATCAATTTTATTACCAATTTGCCTAAATGTGAAATTTTCATGTCCTAGGGCAATAATTTGACCTTTTTCGACATCGGAAAACAAAGTTTTCCTCTGCAATTCATTTAATTCCACAAAAAAATCAGTTATGCACCAGAGTTTAGTATGCGGCTATAGTTATGCACATACAACACGTTTTACACGTTTCATTGTTCTAGACCAACACAGTTTTTAAAAAAATTTACAAACACTTTTATCAACCTGTTTTTAAACGTTTTCCAACACTATTTATCAACACTGTTTTACAACATTGTTTTCCAAAACTGTTTTCAATATTGTTTCCCAATGCATTTTTCCAACACTGTTTTTAAAAAAAATTTACAAACACTTTTTATCAACACTGTTTTTAAAATTGTTTTCCAAACACTGTTTATCAACACTGTTTTACAACATTGTTTTCCAAAACTGTTTTCAATATTGTTTCCCAATTCATTTTCCAACACAGTTTTTTTAAAAAATTTACAAACACTTTTTATCAACTCTGTTTTTAAAACTGTTTTCCAAACACTATTTATCAACACTGTTTTACAACATTGTTTTCCAAAACTGTTTTCAATATTGTTTACCAATGCATTTTTCCAACACTGTTTTTCAAACTTTTTACTAAAACTGTTTTCCAACACTGTTTTCCAATACTGTTTACCAACAGAGTTTTATTATGGCCTGTTCCAAACTCTGAACATTTTCAAAAAGTAAAATTGAATCGAAAACGAACGTTTTCATTTTTGCTGTTCCCAATACCGACCGATTTGGTTATGTTCCATTGCTGAAACCGTAAACCAAACTGGTGTTCTCTCAAAAATTTGACCATGAAAACGGTTCGGTTTGGTTTATCGATGAGTTTAATGATATAAAGACTACGATATTGTACTTGTATATTTAGAAATTATTCTAAGATAGTGGTAGTGATTCCCCATTTATCTTAATTAAGTCTTTGCAGTACCTTCAAGTTCACTATTTACCGTTTATAGAGAGATTTGTAAGCGTTCTTCTAATTCAAAGAATAGACTTAGGCTGAGTTCACATTGTGCGGCATTTGACATGATAATCTAGTAAGCTTTCAAGTTGTATTGTTTTGAATGTCAAATGACAAGCTATTCACATTGAAAACAAGACAACATAAGGGCCTACTAGATTGTCATGTCTCATGCGTCGAAAAACCTCAGCCTAACGAAGCCATCCGAATGCCATTGTAGCTAGAAATAAAATTAAAACTCACCGTTTTGGAAATGCTTCCCCAAATCGTAGGGGAATTGGGTCGTTTTTGGTTCGAAAACGATTTGTGGAACACATGGGAACATTATCGTTTTCAGATAGGGCAAACTTATTGAAGTACAAACAAGATTGGGCATATCTCGATCAGATGCATAACATCCTCAGTCACGAGTGTGCAATCAGTTTTAATTGAGGTAACGAGGGGTGACTTATAATTAAGATTGAGCATCTCACATCGAGCGGGGCATATGGTAAAAATTATTTTTATGTCATTAAAATAATGCAGGGTTCGAAAGTTGAGGTTCAGTTTTTTTATAGATGTCTCTGGATTCACTTGTTCTCTCGGATCTCGTTTATTTGCGACTAGAGATGGGCGCGTGACGGGAATTTTCAGTAATCCCGCAGGTTCCGAAAAAATCTTTGGGTTCGGGATGGGATGAATTTAAAAGAAATAAGTTTTTATGTCATCTGGAGGGAGGCCTTAATAGAGGAGAAAATTGGTCGATGATAGCCAAATATTGAAGTTGGGTGATTTAGCTCTTAAACTAGAACTTAAACACAAATTCCCAGTACATACAGTGAAAAAAAAGAAATAATTTCACTTGAGTTTTGGTATCAAAATGCTTAAGTACTTAAGAGAGAGTCTCTTTTTTAAAGGGATGTCATGTTGTTACAAGAGTTCTGTTTTCTATGATTAGCAAGCAAGGGCTCAGGCCATAAATTTTTCTGAATGACAACAACAACTTTATGCAGCATCGAAACTTTTCGTTTGGTTTTTGTGATTGGTTCTGCAAAAGCTGTTGCTCTCACGAAAGTTCAATTGAAATGAGCATGCTAAGACTCAAGCCCCGCTAGGCCAGGCGATTGTTTAGAGAGAAGCTTTGAATGTGTGTGTGGTGTGTCCGTGTAAGCGTTATGCGTTACTTTGAATTTAAATTTTGTTCCTTCTCAAAAATCTTCCGTTCCGAAATTAAAAATGTTTCATTGAAAACTCTTTTAAAATATTCTTTTCTTTTTATTTTAACGAATTAAATACCAGGGGCAACTATTAAACTAAATAATTCAATTACCTTCCGGTTCTATCATCAGTAGACTTCGCTATTGACTATAGGCCAACAGCTTACTTTCACTTTTGTGATTAAATAATTCGAGCCTTCACTGTACTTGATAAGACACAAACATATAAATGTATATCAAAATTGTAAAAATTAATTTATTAACATAAATTCCTATACTAATTCATTCATTCATTTCCTTTACTTGATTACAGAGTTCGGGTAAGAGTTCCGTGATTGAAAGTGTAGTGGGACGTTCCTTCTTGCCACGCGGCACGGGCATAGTCACACGCCGCCCCTTGATACTTCAATTGATCTACTGTCCCCTGGATGATCGTGAGCATCGTTCTGCTGAGAATGGTAAGTCAACTTCAAATTCATTTCAATTCTTCTAATTACTCTTTCTTTTCCTTAAAGGCACCTCCAATGCCGAGGAATGGGGACGTTTTCTGCACTCCAAGAAATGCTTTACGGATTTTAATGAAATACGCCTGGAAATCGAGAATGAAACGGAACGTGCGGCGGGTAGCAACAAAGGCATTTGCCCGGAACCCATTAACCTAAAAATATTCTCCACTCGAGTGGTAAATCTTACTTTGGTGGATTTGCCGGGTATAACAAAAGTCCCGGTGGGCGATCAACCCGAGGATATTGAAAACCAAATCAAAGAGCTGGTAGTCAAATATATAGAGAATCCGAATTCAATTATTTTGGCTGTAACGGCGGCCAATACGGATATGGCCACCAGTGAGGCTTTGAAATTGAGTAAAGATGTGGATCCAGATGGCAGACGCACATTGGCTGTGGTTACCAAATTGGATCTAATGGATGCGGGCACTGATGCCATTGATATACTGTGTGGTCGAGTGATACCTGTCAAATTGGGCATTATCGGAGTGATGAATCGTTCGCAACAGGATATAATGGATAATAAGCATATTGATGAGCAGCTGAAGGATGAGGCAGGATATTTGCAACGTAAATATCCCACACTGGCCACACGTAATGGTACACCTTATTTGGCCAAGACCTTGAATCGTTTGCTGATGCATCATATAAGGGATTGTTTGCCGGATTTGAAGGTATGTAAAGGAGTAAAAGGAAACCTAACTTTATTATATGTTTTTTTTATGCCACAGACACGCGTCAATATCATGTCCACTCAGTTCCAATCGCTGCTTAATTCCTATGGCGAGGATGTGTCCGACAAAAGTCAAACCTTGTTGCAGATTATTACCAAATTTGCCAGCGCCTATTGCTGTACCATTGAGGGCACCGCACGTAATATAGAGACCACGGAATTATGTGGCGGTGCACGTATTTGTTATATATTTCATGAAACCTTTGGACGCGTTTTGGATTCCATACACCCGCTGGCGGGTTTAAGTAAAATGGATATACTTACAGCCATACGAAATGCTACCGGACCACGTCCAGCTTTATTTGTGCCCGAGGTATCATTTGAGTTATTGGTTAAGAGGCAAATTCGACGTTTGGAAGAGCCTTCGTTGCGCTGTGTGGAGTTGATACATGAGGAAATGCAACGCATTGTACAACATTGTGGCAATGAAGTGCAACAGGAAATGCTACGGTAAGTAAGAAAGTCAGTCAAGCTCACACAAATTGTGTAAGTGCTGCCCATCACGATTGCGGACAGTGCTGCCCAGCGTAATTATTTGTTTTGCTTATAACTCGACTATCGTTTATCTGATCTGAAAACGACTGTATAGGGGCTCGATAGGTAATAATGAGTAGAATATATGCCTAGAAGGTTCGAACAACCTAACTCCGAAGTTGTGGAAAATATGAGGTTTTTTCAAATTGTGGGGGTGGCAACTCTACTATTGTTTGTCTGATCGAAAAACGATTTATGGGGGCTCGATAAGTATTGATGAGTAGAATATATGTCTAGAAGGTTCGAACCATCTATCTTCAAAATTGTGGGAGATTTGAGGTTATTTTGAAATTGTGGGGGGGTGGCAACTCTACTATTATTCGTCTCATCGGAAAATAATGTATAGGGGCTCGATAGGTAATAATGAGTAGAATAAAGGTCTAGAAGGTTCGAACAATCTATCTTTAAAATTGTGGGAGATATAAGGTATTTTTCAAATTGTGGGTGTGGCAACTCTACTATTGTATGTCTGATCGGAAAATATTGTATAGGGGCTCGATAGGTAATAATAAGTAGAATATATGTCTAGAAGGTTCGAACAACCCAACTCCAAAATTGTGGAAGATATTGATTATGTTCAAAATGGGGGCTTGGGGAAACTCAAAAATAAAATTCGTATGTCTGATCGAAAAACAATGTTTGGGGGCTTGATAGGTAATAATGAGTAGAATATATGTCTAGAAGGTTCGAACAATCTATCTTTAAAATTGTCAGAGATTTGAGGTTTTTTTTTAATTGCGGGGGTGGCAACTCTACTATTGATTGTATGATCGGAAAACATTGTAAAGGGGTTCGATAGGTAATAATAAGTAGAATATTTGTCTAGAAGGTTTGAACAATCTAGCTTTAAAATTGTGGAATATATGAGGTTTTTTCCAAATTGTGGGGGTGGCAACTCTACTATTGTTCATCTGATCGAAAAACGATGTATGGGGGCTCGATAGGTAATAATGAGTAGAATATATGTCTAGAAAGTTCGAACAACCCAACTCCAAAATTGTGGAATATATGAGGTTTCTTTCAAATTGTGGGGGTGGCAACTCTACTATTGTTCGTCTGATCGGAAAACATTGTAAAGGAGTTCGATAGGAAATAATGAGTAGAATATATGTCTAGAAAGTACGAACAACCTAACTCAAAAATTGTGGAAGATATGAGGTGTTTTTCAAGTTGTGGGGGTGGCAACTCTACTATTGTTCATCTGATTGGAAAACGATGTATGGGGGCTCGATAAGTAATGATGAGTAGAATATATGTCTAGAAGGTTCCGAACAGTCTATCTTTTAAATTGTGGAAGATTTGAGATTTTTTCAAATTGTGGGGGTGGCAACTCTACTATTGTATGTCTGATCGGAAAATATTGTAAAGGGGTTCGATAGGTAATAATGAGTAGAATATATGTCTAGAAGGTTCGAACAACCTAACTCTAAAATTGTGGTAGATATTGCGGGTTAGGCAGGGGAATTTAAAAATGTACATGATCTGCCTGCAAGTATGACGAGTTTATGTTCCATACACTTTAAACTTCTATCTCCTACCATCAAAATATTAAAATGTATTTTAATTCCCCATTAAATCTTTTTTTAGATTTCCCAAACTGCATGAAAAGATCGTGGATGTGGTTACCCAATTGCTGCGTCGCCGTTTGCCCGCCACTAATGTGATGGTGGAGAATATTGTGGCCATTGAGTTGGCCTATATTAATACCAAACATCCTGATTTTCATAAAGATGCTGCCTTAGTGCCCAGCCTACTTAAGACTGACAATGATCCCTACTCACAAATGAATATGGGACAGCGTCGTACCAATACGCCACGTAATCATATGTCGCCACAGGTATCGGCGCATAGCACAAACTCACAACAACAACAGCAGCAGCAGCAACAACAACAAAATGAAGGACATGATCAAGTAAGCTTACAAATTTTATTATTATAAATTTCACAACCTAATCCTTTCCTTTTTTTTAAAGAATCATGTGGGTGAAAACTCCACGGGCTCCTCTTGGCTTTCCAATATTTTACCGCCCGCACCCACACGTCCTGATAGCCTGGAAAATTCGGCCAGTAATACGCCAGTTCATAACAATATTGTTAGTCCTGTTAAGCCCGTGAATCTGCTGCCCGATGTGCCAGCCAATAATAATCCACGTCGTTTAACTGACAAGGAGCAAAGGGATTGTGATGTTATTGGTGCGATATTTTTGCCTTTACCTAACCAAATATATCAAATCTAAAACTTGCTTCTTTATATTTTTAGAGCGTCTCATCAAATCGTATTTCTACATAGTGCGCAAATCCATACAAGACTCTGTACCCAAGGCTATTATGCATTTTCTGGTCAACTATGTTAAGGATAATTTGCAAAGTGAATTGGTTACACATTTGTATAAATCGGATCGTGCTGAAACTTTACTCAATGAGTCCGATCATATTGCGGTGCGCCGAAAAGAGGCCGCAGATATGTTAAAGGTGGGTTTGAATATTTGATCTCAAATTAAAATTTTTTTTTAAATCATCTATTTTTCTCCTTTCCAGGCTCTGACCAATGCCAATCACATCATTAGCGAAATACGCGAAACTCACATGTGGTAGCCAGTTTCAACTCATCATACCCACACATTATACATATTTATTGAAGACAACACTTCTAAGCGAGAACTTAAACCATTTGTTGAATGTTTCATATAAAAAAAAAACCAAATTGCATGCAGAGATACTTCGTCACTATTATATGTATTTTCTTATCCTGGCATTTTTATGTTGTCATCAGGAGACACATTATTTTTGGCATTTTGATTTCATTTAGCCGCAGCAGCCGCTTCATAGCCAAGTGAGATTGAGTTGGTTTTTTTGTTTTTAGTTTACTTACATTTTTGAATAGTCCAATAATAAAGAAAAAGGCAAAGTTTGATTATAACTTAATATCAGACGAGAAGAAAAAATGATATTAAAGAAATATACACATAATTCATTTATATAATTGAATATTGACCTTACTGCCGGCGCAAAGGAAACAATTAAACAACCAAAAAAGTGCGCATTATTGTCATAAATCACACCTGTCTAATTAATGACCAAAAGCAGTTTCTTATGCGTTTTAAACCACGCTGACATTAACTAAAGAATGGCTAGCTGCTTTATTGGATCCTGTACAACGGTTGGCCTTCCTAGAAAACCAACACAGAACCCAGGGGGAACAACCAAAAAAAAAAAGAGTTTTGTGAGTACACCGGACATTTGGATAACAACTTTTCCGATTCCCCAGACCATGTCTAATTTCGTGGGAGCAAATGTAGAAGTCACATCATAATACTATATCCATATTCTTACCTTGCTGGCATTTCCCTAATAAGGCACTGAAGTAAGATTAGCCACATACTGTCACCACCAGAGAGCTGACACTCCCGCTTATGTTATCAGGGTTTGCCAAGAAGAGAGAAGAGAAAAGTGTGAAAGTACTTTCACTTGATGCCTGGTAGCAAACCGACTTGGTTGAGTTTAACTCTCTGCCAATTAGTCAGGCATAACTTCGGCAAGTAATCGGCTCATTTGCATGTGAATTGCCGTATGTTTTCGGCCCCCGGGGCCTATGGCTGGCAAACTCCGCACTGCACATGCAATAACACTAGTTTACAGCGAAAAAGACCCATTGAAGCCATTATTTTTTAATGTTGTATTTTGGAATGTTGAACTCAAAAATGAATTTCAAAAATTTTTGTATGTACACGTTTTTTTTTTAGTTTTTCGGTAGGTACCCATACCTTTTAAGCCATATCTCCAGTTACAAAATTTAGATGGAGTCCAGCGAAGGATATATCGAAAGGGTATGCAATTCCTAATAATCCAGTTGAAGATCATTTTCCAATCGGTTTAGTAGTTTGAAAGTTAGAAGAAAAAATATTTCGAAAAAAATTGATGAAAATTTGATTTCCTAAAATCTGTAGATGGTTGAAAAATAAAATCGAAAAATTGTTTTTTCCTTTACACTCACGAATTGTACTTAAACGAAGAAAATAAGGCATTGATGACGAAAATCTGTGGATAAATAGCGAAGTTGTGAGCAACTTCGTGAAAGTACTAAGAGTCAAATTTGACTGTTCGTAAGAACAAAAGAAAAAACAATTTTTTTTTTCATTTTCAACCTTTTATAGATTTTACGAAAAAAAAATATCGTTTTTGAGAAAAAAAATCGTTTTTTTTTTAAATATTTTTTGCTTGTAGCATTCAAACTACTGAACCGATTGGAAAATAATCTTCAACTAGATTATTAGAAATTGCATTCTCTTTTGATTAATACCTTGCTTGATGCCATCTTAAGTTTATAACTCGAGATATGGCATAAAATGTACGGGTACCTACCGAAAAAACTAATAAAGAGAAGAGAAGCAAAGCTAACTTCGACTGTGCCAAAGTTTTAATACACTTGAAAAACTTTACTCCAACTGATTTTCCCGGTAAAATATATATCGAATATAGATATCAGATATTTAAAATTTTTAAATCATTGATAATAAAAATTTGATACCATAAAAAAAACTTTTCTTAGTTAAACACATTTTCCGACCAATCGGTCCTATGGCAGCTATATGCTATAGTCATCCGATTTTGATAAAAAAAATTTTTTTTTCGAAATTATGTGAAAGCTATAAAACTAATATATACCAAGATTGGGGACTCTACGATAGAAAACAAAAAAGTTTTTCTCACTAGAAGTAGTTTTTTGACCGACCGTTTCTATGGCAGCTATATAATATAGTCATCCGATTTTGATCAATTTTTTCAGAATTGTGTGGAAACAAACAAAACTAACATATACCAAGATTAGTGACGCTAGGATGGAAATCAAAAAAGTTTTTCTCACTAAAACTTATTTTTCGACCGATCGTTTCTATGGCAGCTATATAATATAGTCATCCGATCCGGCCGGTTCTGACATATTAGTTGCGTGCAGTAAAAAGATGACTCTGTGCAAAAAACGGACGGACGGACAGACGGAATTGAACTCAGCTCGTCATCCTGATCAAGAATATATATAGTTTATGTGGTCGGAAATGAATATTTCTATGCGTTAAAAACTTCTGGGCAAAATTAATATACACTTTTCAAGTGTATAAAAATTCTAACTCAAAAACGTATCCATAAAAAAATTTTTAAATTTCAATTTTGAGTTTAGCATTTCAAAGTATATTATAAACAAATTACAGCTTCAATGGGTCTTTTTTTATTATTTTTGTAAACTAAAATAGTTAAATAGATAATTTTCCGACTCTTTTCCGGATTTTCCACACTGAAAATCGCGCACATAATATTTTTTTGTAATATAAGTTTGAAGCTAATCGAATGATAAACATTTGAGTTTTGAACAACAACACTTTTTCCGAACATTTTCCGGTAGGTTTTTCCAAAATGTAAAGTCCTATTTGTGTATGTGTAGTTTTGAAAATGAATTTGAAGCTATTCGTGTGGAAAGTATACTTTCGGCCATTTAACTGATTTTTAACCCAAGGGGTGTAGTGGGTTAATTTTCCGGAAAACTGGTATGCAGTTATTTTTGAATTATTTCGATTTTTTTTAATTTTAGTTTGAAGCTGATTGGATGATACACAAAAAAGATTCATACAACTGTTTTCTGTGAATTTTCCACATTTCCCGGCGGAATTTTCCAAAACCCCGCCTTAGTACTCACTTTCGGAGTAAGATGAAACTTCAGTAAAAAATTCAGCTTGCTATCTCTAACGGTTTGGGCTGTGCGACGGTCACCAATCAGTCAGTCAGTCAGGTTGAACTCTTTTATATATATAGATAATATCTATATCTATTAGATAGTCTTCTTTTTAGAAACTATTGTCGTCCGGGATTAGTCGTTTTATACAAGATCTTGTAAACAAGTTAGTAAAACTTATTCAGGTAAGTTTAAGTCGAGGTATTATCGATCGAGATCAAATTTCGACGATTATCATCGATGGTTGCGTCATCAGCTGATTCTTACTATCGCTTTCTTCTTGGTTGAGGACGTAACAAAGAGGGGGAAGGGGGTGCCAATCGTGGGTGCGTAACTTGCAAGTGTCCTCTTATGTAGTAAGCTATTAATGAGAATAAAAATCTAAGAGAAGGATCATTTTCAATATGTAGAGCAGGACAGGCCAAATGGAAAGAACTAAAATATGAGCTTATGTTGGTGAGTGCCTCAGTTGACAGCGGACTCACTTACAAACTTACAGCAATATTCTGTGCTCACCGATTCACATATCCATGACTTTGGCTAGCGTCTGTGTGAAACACGAATGCGTGGCTATGAGCCATTTCGTTAAAAATTTCCTTCCAAAAATGCAGTGGCTTACGGATTCCATGGGCTATGTCCGCTGTGGTTGGGATAATCTCCAAGTTATAACTCTCTTCTTTTTTTTTTGTAATAAAAACTTTAATACTTGAATACGATTTAAAATCTAATTTGGAAAACTTGTCATTTTTGTATTGCGGGCAAAATGAAACAAGAACGCGGGGTATCAGGCTTCGGGTGTTTTAACTCTTTTTCTTAATTTAACGGCATCTGAAGTGTGTGTGTGTGTCTCTGGCTTTAGTTAGTTGTGACTAATCCTGTGTGTGTGTGTTGATTAAATGCTTTGCTATGCCCAATTGCTAAATCCGCCTTCCATGACTATGAACTTTCGTTTCTAAGCACGATTTGTATCCGACAGCACACGCACAATACAGCCGACGCCTCCCTTGGCAAAGGCCTTCTCATGCCACTGCAATAGATGCCCACTGGAGCCTTCCGAGGGTATCTCAAAGCCCCGATAGATATATTTCATTAAAACATCAGTCAAATCGTTTTGCTCTACCGAATCAATGGCCTGATCCATTTGGGTGGACTTGATTGATAACAAGACTCGCAGTGTGATATTGAGGGCGTGGTCCTGTTGATAAACAAAAACACACAAAATAAGTAATTGGATATGTTATATAGCTGGTGACTGGTTAAATACCTTAACATGCTGGTTCTTGCAACGCAGCGGGGCATTCTGCAGGGCCGAGAGCAACGCCTCCGTTGCCTTGCCCTGTGTCAGCAGTGTTGTGATTTCATTCTCATCCGGTCCAACTGCGGCACTGTCCACGTCGTCCTCACGGAAATTATCCTCATTGTATTGATCGACATCGATTTTACGAAATGCGCTGCTTGAGGTGTTCTTGGCCATATTATTTTAACAGTTATTTTCACGTTGCTTTTAATACAAATGAATCAGAAAACGAAAGACGACGACGGCAAACAGATGATAGCAGAAACAGAGTTGCCAGACCTGCAATGGTTAAACATAGAGATGGGAGTTCTAGTCACGAGTTTGCTGAAGGGCCACGATATTTTTAATCAAAACAAAATTTGTGGAAAAAAGTTTTAATTTATTTTTTGTTAAATTTTTATAATTTATATTGTATAAATCGCTTGATAATACTTATTTCTTGATTTCTTTTTATTTGCTCACGAAAAGAACGATTAATTTTTAACATTTTTTAAGAAATAACGATTATTTTTTGAGCATTTAAATAAAAATCTCAAATAGGAGTTATTTATAAATTTTAAAATAAAACTCACGAAATACCGTTTATTTATGGATAAAAAAATAAAAATCAGAATTAAGAGCTATTTAAGGACTTTTAAATATAACACATGAAATAACTATTATTTTTGAGCATTAAAATAAAAATCTCAAATAAGAGTTATTTAATGATTTTTATATTAAGCTTACAAAAAGCCGATTATTTTTTGAGAAAAAAAAAAAAAAATCTAATATAAAAGTTATATAATGATTTTTAAATAATTCTGAAAAAAATAACGATTATTTTTAGAGTAAACTCTTTAAGGACGTCGGCTGGGGACTAAAACGAGAAAAATTTTACTGATTTTGCGACACTTTGCGTGAGATTTCTTTGTTTCGGTGAATAAGCACAAGAAAACATGTACACACATACACATACAAAGTGGAACAGGATAGGATCGTACAGATCAAAGATCTGAGATTAGGGATCGTTGTAAAGATCATTTTTATCTGGGATTTCTCAGATCTGCAATTTTGTTCAGGGATCTGGGCATTGGGGATCAGTGATATGGGACAGGATCTAATTGATCTGGGATCAGGAATCTATATGTATCTCGAATCTAATTTTTAAGATTTAGGATCGGTACAAGTACACTATTTTCCAACACTATTTAATATAAAATAATAATAATAAAATAACTTTATTTTAAAGATTTTATTTTGATTTTAATTTTTCTTCGTATAGAGGCTGTTTTGACTTTAAAAAAAAAAATCTAAAATAAATATATAAAATGATTTTTATTTGTTCACTCAAAATAAAATCATTTTTAAATAACGTTTATTTTAGATTTTATTTTTTTAATCAAAAAATAATCGTTATTTTTTCAGATTTATTTAAAAATCATTATATAACTTTTATATTAGATTTGTATTTTTTATTAAAAATAATCGGCTTTTGTAAAAAAAATCATTAAATAACTCTTATTTGTGATTTTTTTTTTAATGCTCCAAAAATAATAGTTATTTCATGTGTTATATTTAAAAATCCTTAAATAACTCTTATTTCTGATAAATAATCGGTATATCTTGAGTTTTATTTTAAAATTCTTAAATAACTCTTATTTGAGACTTTGATTTATATGCTTAAAAAATAATCGTTATTTCTTAAGTTTTTAAATAATGTTAAAAATTAATCGTTATTTTTGAGAGTTATCAAAAAAGTCGAAGATTTGTAAATCATGGTGCAAATGGACAGATAAGCCATCTGGGATTGGATTGGTGTATTTTTCACCCTCATAGAGTGATTATAAGTAAATGATTTTTTTGATGAAATAATTTTTTTAAATTTTTAAGTAATTTATTATGTTTGTCTAAATATATATTCCTCGCACTGTATTTATAATCGATAGTATAGCAACTATCGATAGTTCCTATCGCCACTGTGTCAGCTCTATTAACTTTGTTTTTGTAGCAAGTGAGTGTTTTTTCCTGCTCAATTCCAAATTTATTAATTCATTTAAGCGTAACCCTTCCTACTCCTTAGCATGGCAAAATTTCTGGGCCTTAACCGGCTGACCAAGCTGTTCCAGATCATACGCGAGTCTGGCGGCCTAAAGCAAACCTACTTGAAGTTATATAGGTAATCCTCAAACTTATATAAGCGGACCAAAACATTCAATTATGTGTCATTTGCAGAAACGACGACCTTAAGATCGGCACCCTGGTGGGTATTGACAAGTATGGCAATCAATACTTTGAGAATCCTTACTATTTCTATGGTCGTAATCGCTGGGTTGAGTTTGCTCCCCATGTCAACATGAACTACGATGGCTCCCAGATACCCGCCGATTGGTTTGGCTGGATGCACTACAAGGTGGGTGCATGACTAAAAATTTTAGATTTCTTATTTTCAATTTTTCTGTCTTCTTTCAGACGGATTTGCCACCCACCCGCGATGGTTGCCGACCCAAATACAAATGGTTAGCCGATCACAGTGAGAATCTGTCCGGCACTAAGGGTAATTTATATAGCTAAGATTTTGTTCAAAATGGTGGCTTATCCATATTTTTTTTGCAGAGGCTTACATGCCGTACACCACCACACCCCCAAAAGTGGAGGCCTGGGATCCCAAGGCTAAGAAATGATAGAAATTCTCCATAGCTTACAATTAATTATACAAATGAAAATGGAATTCTGTTGATAAATTAAATTTTGTTAACGGAGCCTTGGTTAAACAACCCGATCAATTTGGTGGATTGGAAATGGGCAGTATAGACTGAGTGTGACAAATATTTTGAATTTTGTTTTTTTGTTTTTATATTTTTTTAAAAGGGCTTGGTTGTTGGTTTTTTGCTTCATGGAGGGGTCCTTGGCCGGGCCCCGGGGGGGGGGGGGGGGTCCTGGGGGTTGGGTGGGCCCCGGGGGTTATGAAGGAAAAAGGGGTAGAAAGGTGGTGGGGCGTTGAGTGGGGGGTGAATAAGAGGAAAATAAAGAACAACCACGGGGCCCGGGGGGGTTGTGGTCTACAGAGTTTTTTTTTTTTTTTAAGGTTTTAAAAAAAATTTTTTTTAGTAAAAAAAATTAAAGGTGTACGAAAAAAAAAAAAAATGTTTTTCAAAACCCCACACCCCCCACACCCCCAAACCGGTGGGGGGAAACAAAAGGGGGTTTGGTTTTAAAAAAAAGTTTGTTTTTTTTTTCGGATATGGGGGTTGGGCTTTGAGGGGTTGTTTTTTCCTTGCTACCATTTGCGGGTGGGGTGATAGAAAAATTAAAAAAAAACAAACAAAACAACATTTGCTTTTTTTGGTGGGGGGGGTGGAAAGTTATCCTATTAGGGGGTGGTTTTGTTTTCGTGTTTTTTTATAATGTCTTTCGGGGGCGAAAAATATAACTTTTTATATACCCAACCCAACCCACAATGTTTTGGGTGTTAGATATTTTTATTGGGTTGTTGTTCATCAAAAACGTTGATGGTTTTGGGTTTTGGCCTGGTTTTAAGTTTATAGAATTGTTTTTTTGATTTTAGAAAATACCTGCACATTTTTGCTGTCATATTGTAAAAAAGGAACCTGGCATATTATTCGGATTCATGAATCACGTCACAAATTTTATCTATTCTGTCCCACTCATTTTATATTGGTACGGAAGTACCGATACCGGTACGATTCCGGTCACACGATCATTTGTAGTTAGCATTATTAAAAAATAAAACCTTTGTTTTCCAAAAAATCCTTCCAAAAAAAAATGGTAGGGGAAAAAGGTTTTTTTGGGTTGGAAAGGGTTTTGTGGAACACCTAGGGTAATGGAGGTTCTCAACGACACCCATTGCATACTTGTAGGCGAAGGAACATTTGGTCAGTTCGAGCACTTGTATTCAAAATGATATATCTTCGTTGAAAAAAATCTCAGAATTGTTTGGGATAATTTATTTTAAAGCAAATGAATATATTTATCCGATAATATCAAGCGGAGTCGAAAACACACGTTACTTGCTTTATAATGCTTAAAAAAGTCACATTTGCCCACTCAAGGCTCAAATTACCAAAAATTCTGACGTGATGGATCATTCATCTAGAATCACAACCACTCCTTATATAAACTGGACCATGTTGCCAAGTGTAATTAAAAGAACAAATTTTATGTTCAGAAACAGATACTGTGAAAACTCGGGAACATCTGTTACCTTGCTGCACTCACAGGAAGTTAACGAAATCAGATTATAAAATTTTGCGTCATCAAACTCATCTCACAAATGACCTGAACCGTTTTCGTCTGCGGTTTTCGATTTGGTATAGCATTTTTTAAAAGAACATTGGTTCAGAAACGGTTTTCATCACTGATTTAAAGGAACAATTTTTTTAAACCAAGAATTGTACTTTACTTGTAACCAGGGATTAATCCCGAAACGAATTTCGGTTCCGGTACCGGTTCGTACCGAAATGAGAATTTGGGTTAAAGGTTATATTTCGGTTCCGATACGGTACTTAGATTTTTATTTCGGTATACCGGTACTAGTATTATTTTTTTAATATAAATAAACTTAGGTAATGGAATAGAACTAAAAAATTGTGTTCTAAGAATACGCCATATACAAGTTTTTTTTTTTTAAATATACCGATTTTTAGCATTTTTTATTTTTCGACGAACAATTTAGATAAACGCTTCTGTACACGCTGTCCACGCTACACTCAGAAAAACAACCTAGAAAAAATAACTTCTCTATTCTTATTTCGCCCTGGCAACTTAATCTGATCTAGAGAGAGATCTTTACCGATTTGGGTAGATTTGAACCTTTACCATAAGACTACGGCCCAATATAGCTCTTAATTCACTAATAAAATACCTAAATGACTTTCTCATCTTTAAAAACACACAAAAACATACTGAAACGAAAAATCTGCCTTAGCTTTTCAATTCATAACATTTTTGGAAATATTAAAAAAAAAATTTTTAGGGCGAAATTTGATTTAAATCTAGAAACTTTGGTTCTAAAATCATGGCTGCATACCGGTTTTGAACTGAACCGGTTCGAACCCGGAATTTCGACCCTTCTTTTATTGTGAACCGAACCTTGAACCGAACCTCTTGTTTAAAAAAACCTGAACCTGTTCCGAACCAAAAATTTCGGTTCGGATCAACAAAAGATATGAGTCTTAGTGTAACGTGTTTTTCAACCCTTAAATTCATTTTGACTGATCAAAAACGTAAAATAAACCAACAATTACTCGAAGAAATACTACTTAAATATAAATTGAAAATAAATTAAATCGTAAGTTCCAGTAAACAGAAGCCTAATTATTTTATTATATTCTAGTCGAATTAATTGCTTATATATAAAAATTTATTATAACTTCGAAAGAACTAAGGTTCGAACCAAAAACCTTAGCACACAAACCTTGAACCTAAAATTTCTGAACCTTAACCATTGGTAAATTTTGGTTCGAACCCGCGAACCGGATCTCCGCAAAAATTATTTGGGTTTGCAGCCCTGGATAAAATACTTAAATAAGTTTCTCATCTCTAAAAACACACAAAAACATATTGAAACGTAAAATCTGCTTTAACTTTTCTCTTCATAACATTTTTGGAAATATTAAAACAATTTTTTAGGACGAAGATTGATTTAAGTTTAGAAACCTCAGTTCTAAAATTTATATTAACATTTTCCTTACATTTCTATGAGGACTTTAAGGGCGAATTTTTAAAATGTAAGACTTATTCTGAGTTTTTTTAAAATATATTTTTGAAATAATCATAAATCTATAAAATAAATAATAAGAAACCGAAACAATGCCGGTATTAGTGTTTCGGTATAGGTCCGGTTCTTTCGGTTCCTATAATAACGGTTTTCGGTTCTCATAAAAACTTAAATATCGGTTCCGGTTTCGATACCGGTACCTGGCTTTAAACGGTTTATTTCGGTTAACGGTTCCGGTTACGGTATTTTTCCATTCTGGTAAGTCGATACAATATTGATCCTTCTGAATATGTTAAGAAACCTGGCACATACTCTTCAAATTTACAAAGTTTTTAGGTTTCTAAGATTAAAAGGATTGGGTCAATAGGATAGTATTCATGTATTGGGTGGAGGAATAAGTTTGTAGCGTTTTTTCGAAGAGTTTTATCCCAACAAAAGACAATTATTAAGACAATAAATTAATCAATTAAGCATTTGCTGTGTTCTTTTAACCTCCTTCCAACTCTCGACTAATTTGTTGATGCAGTTCCGGCAAAAAGTCGTCCCAAGTAGTCTGGTTCTGAGTAGTTTTTTAAGGTTCCACTTCGTTGTCGAAAATCATATGGTTCGAGAGGAGGCGCAAAATATGGTATTCGGTGGGAGCAAGGTCCGGAGAGTACCGAACCTCCCTTTCGGCTTTCTCGAGTGGTGCAACGATTTTTAAAAAAAGTAAATTTCACGTTTTTGATGACAAAATATACGACATAGACGTTTCAATTAACCTCCAGGGCCTGTTTCTGAAATGTAAGAATATTTTTCCCCCAACTTGAGAATCATTTTCAAAAAATCGATTTCGTTAAGCTTTCCAAATTGATATTGCACAACACTTTATTTTTTTTTGCATTGGGTTATTCACCTTTCATCATCAATGATAATCTAAGACATGTAATTTGTTGTTGTTGTTGTTTGCATAATTGCAGTTTGCATTGTGTTCTATTTTTTGAAAGTTTATAATTTTATTTTTGTTTGTTTGTCGAATTAAATAAAACTTAAATTGTAAAGTTTAGAGCAAATAATAAACCATAATAAATAAATCCGAATAATAATAATAATAATTATATAAATGAGAATAATAATAATAATAAGAGGCCGAACTATGCCGCAAAGAAGTTCAGAGTCTAAGATCAAAAATACACCTTATACAAAAGTGGGTGCAGTAGATATATATAATATGTGTGTGTGTGTGTGTGTATATTAATACATAACGAAAAGTAAATAAGTAAAAAGCAAGTTCCAAGATAAATTGTTTATAATATTTAGAGTTCAAACTCTCGCTCTCTTTCTTCTCTTTTGGTTTTCATATTTTTGTGTTTTTTTTCTAGTTTACTACGGGCACTTTTAGATGCTGACGCTCGCTCCATTGAGACACAGATAGTACCACGAAGAAATCAATACAAATACAAAAAGAATTTTCCGCCAATAATTTCTCGGTCCTTTGTGGGGGGAACTGGGAAAAAAAATCATGTTCTCACACCGACGACGAGCCTGCACAGGATCATAACAAAACCAGTTGCCATTCCCTTTTTCGTGTGCCTCTGCCCGAACGCTCGCTCTCTCTCTCTCTGGGAACTGAAAGTGGAAACGCATCAACAACACCACGCGGGTGCGGGTGTGTGTGTGTGCGTTTTCGCACAATATAGACAGCCAAACCACAACTTGGGTGGCCGCTGTTCAAATAATCATGGTCAATAAATATCGTCGTCATCTGCTTGTCTCAATTGCGTTTCATCTAAAACACCAAACACTTAGGAGAATGTAAACTAAAATGTAGTAGGTTCTAATTTGGAT
Source organism: Lordiphosa mommai (assembly GCA_018904225.1). Classification (NCBI taxonomy): domain Eukaryota; kingdom Metazoa; phylum Arthropoda; class Insecta; order Diptera; family Drosophilidae; genus Lordiphosa; species Lordiphosa mommai. The sequence goes on along the minus strand of JAEIFT010000205.1, from coordinate 96,198 downwards.
GTGGTGTGGATGTGTATATGGGACTATGTGGCCGACGAATCGCTGCTGCTGCTGTTGTTGTTGTTGTTTTTGTTGTTGCTGGGATCGTTTATCTTGTTTGGGGCTTGCATGGTTCACCACTGGTCACCAGAGGTTACGGGGCATGGCGTAGCCTTCTTTTGTCACAAATATATTGCGATTGGCATACACCTGACGCTGCTCCCAGGCCTTGGTTTGAGGCAACGAATCCTGCCCCTCATGGGTAACAACTGTCTCCTGGCGACCATCGATCATGCGTGTCACCGTGGTGGTCTTATGACCCGATGAATCCTGTGCCACCTTGGTGGTCTCATAGCTGCCATCGGGTTTGCGCACCGTTTTGCTCATCACGCTTTGGCTAAACATTTTGGGACCCTGGAAAATTGACAAAAATTTTAAAATTGAAAAGGAAAAGATTTGTTGTACAGCCTCACCTGATAGGTGCCCTCGAAGACCCCACCAAATGGGCTCATGCCACTGCGCGGCAACATGGGCGTCATGGGTGTCATTATGTTCGGCTTCCCACCGTTAGGCGGACGTGGTGAAGCCGGTGGTAGCATTCCCACCGAAGCTTTTAGTTCGCCATCTGCGTTTATGGTGCCATGTATACGACCCATTATGGCCTCTTCATCGGTCAATTTCAATCGGGGCACCGTCTTGGCATAGCTACGTTGATTCGAGGGCAACATATGACCCACAGCCACATCAGGCCCAGTCGACTTATCGGGCTTCTCCTCGGGATTGAGACGTTGTATCAGCGAATACAACTGATCGGGATAAATTCTGAGGGAATATTAATTATATTAAAAGATAAGTAGCTTAGCCATTTTTTTGCTCAGACTTACTCGCCATCCAAATCGGTGTCCAAGGACATATCCTTTTGCCTTTCAAACTCCTTGAGAATCTTGCTTTCGAAACCCGGCTTTAAAAAGTCCTCCTTGAGATCACGCTCAAAACCATCTGGAAAAGAAGGAATTTAATCAGAAAAATCGGGAAAAATTCAAAGGAAATAAAAGAAAAAAATTTATAATAGGAATAAGGATAATAGGGGTATAGGATAATAGGATAAAGTACCGTAACCGTTTAACAAAATATACAGTTTAAAGCCAGGTACGGGTATCGTAAACGGAAACGATATTAAAATTTTGTTGAGAACCGCAAACCGTTATAATAGAACCCGAAAAAACTGGAACCATACCGAAACGCCAATGCCAGTATTGTTTCGGTTTCTTATTATTTATTGTATTGATTTATGATTATTTAAAAATATACAGAAAAGTCTTAAAGAATATCCAGAATCAAATTCTCTTTTTAAGATATAGAAAAACATTTTTTTAAATCGAAAAAACTTTTTTTTGGAAAATATTAACCCTCTAATTACATCTAAAGGATTTCTAAGTCTTAGAAAAATCTTCCCTTAAAAATAGAAATAATAGAAAAAATGTTAATATAAATTTTAGAAAAGAGGTTTCTGAATTTTAATTAAATATTCTGTTTTAATATTTAAGGCTGATTTTATGATACCAACTATTTTTTTATAGAGCTTATACCCCCTTTGAGTATTTTACCAACGTATTTTGAGCTATATTGGACCGTAGTCTTCTAGTATGGGTTCAAATCTATCCAAATCTCTAAAGATCCTTAACCATTATTAAGAAACATTTGTGAGCTTTTTAGAAAGATTTTATATAAGTTTAGAATAAAAATACAATTTACGTGACAAATAGTTTTATGTGGAAATTAGACTAAGGGCCGATTTCTCATCTTCTAAATAGCTGCTATGTGTCAGATAAATCCAAATTTTACTCTGTTATTTGTAAGTTTATGTGACAGATAGTGCTATGTAGGAGATAAGAAATCGGACCTTAGACGAGTTTCCTGGAAGACAAGAGTTTAAAAAAAATGTTCTTAATTCTAGGTTGTTTTGTTCTCAGTGAAGGGATACCACTGAAAGCGTGGACAGAAGCGTTTAGCAAAATTGTTCGTACAAAATATAAAAAAAGGCTACAAATCTGTATATTTTGAAAAAACGTTTTTATTGTGACATATTCTTAGAACACAACTTTTTTTGAAATTTTGAAACAATTAAAATTTTACAATATTTAAAAAAAAATTATACTTGTACTGTTGGTACGTAGCGGTATACCGAAATAAAAATCTGGGTACCGTATCGGAACCGAAAACCGAAATAGAACTTTTCACCGAAATTCTAATTTCAGTACGTACCGAAAGCGGTGCCAGAACCGATAAATTTGTTTGGTATTAATCACTACTTCCGAGCTAAAGACGGCATCAAAAAAGAATTTTGGTATTGCAAAATCCGTACTCAAGTCAATCCTTTCGTACTTGGTTTGAAAAAATACTTGATCGACCATCATCATTTGACATCGAATGGGATCGATTTTGGTACGAATATCCTTTGTTTTATATTCCTGGAGTTGTTCATCTGCCCGCGAATTAAGTAACCGCATTTTTTTAAGTCTTCGTTTTTAAGACATAAAAAACGGCCCGCGCATTGACCTGACTCCTATACATTATAATGCACAGAAATTTTTCAAACAAACGGTCTTAAGGGGTTATATACCTTTTTCATTTTCAAAAAATCGAAAAATTTTTTATTGCTTTATCTTGAAGAACAACTCCTTGAGAACATTTTCCCAAATTTTCATAAAGATTTGAGCAGTAGAAAAAAAGTTACAGCGCTTCTTGCCGCGCGCTCCGTCCCGGCCCCAAGCCGAACTTGAAACTTTAAACGCGAATATCTCGAAATGGTGTTTCTTGAAAAATGACTTTGCGGTGATATGGATTGGCGGAAAACTACTGAACCGATTTTCTTAAAATTTTTTTTTAAATGTTCGTAATAAAATTTTTCTGTGTATGAACGATCGACTTTTCACGCAAAACTTTTTTTTCGCCGAAGTGAATTTTTTAGTGAAATTTCTAGCGACCAAAAAGTTCATTTTTAGCATAAAACGTTCCCGTATGCACAAACATTGTTAATAAAGTGTACTATCAAAAAATTAAAACATTCGTGTAATGAAATAATTGCTACATACCTAAAAAAAAAATCCAAACTTTCCTCTTTTTCTTCGACAAAGAAGGTATATAACCCCTTAAAGATTTCGAACTTAATTTTTTTATCTATTTCAAATTCTTGCTTACTTTTTGATTTTGAATGTCTTTGAGTGGGTCTTCTACCTTTTTTTAATATTCCCCTTTCATTCCCTTCAAACCATTTTCAATTATTCGAAACAGTATCAGAGATATAGGCATTTTAGTGGAGCAATGTTCTCGCTAAAGTGTGTATTTTTTAAACCTTTCTCGAAACCACGTTTTTTGACCTGTTAGCTATGAACTGTTTTTGATTAGCCACGTTGCAATCGACGCAGAAATGATGTAATTCTGGCCCGTACCTCAATCAAGAGGAAAATCATTTTTTTACGCTAAACTACAGAAAAAAAACTTGAGAAATCGAATAATTAAACCGTCAATTTAAAAAAATGTTAAAAAATATGATTGAGGTACGGGCCAGAATTACATCAATTCTGATCATAACCTCATTTACCGATTTTATTTCCGATTAAGCTGGAGGAATATGGCACCACCTACTCTACACCTTTTTTTTATTATATAATTATTTATTAATAACACAAAACAAAAAACTAAATTGAAAAAGCTCTTATGGTGTTATCTCCCAGAATTAAAAAAATATAAAACACTCAAAAAAACATGTTCAAAGGTAAGAAGACCCCCTTAATTTGTGGTAACAATTTTTAGAAGTTTCGTCGTCCATTACAATGCGACTGTTCATATAGAAGAAAAGGTCTTAAAGATTTCGAACTTAATTTTTCCAATTTTAAATTCTTGCTCAATTTTTTTAAAATTTTTTTTTTGATTTTGAATGTCTTTTAGAAATGCTGTTGATTTACTCTTTGAATCATACAGGCACTTGTTCCCGTTTTTTTTTTGTCAAATATCGGAAGGACATTGTTTTGTTTCTGTGGTTAAAGGCCTATCTATACCTTATTTTCAATATTCTGAATCAAAAATCTAATTAATTACGTGTGGGACCTAAGCACTTCAATTTGAAAAACACTTTAGACCCCAAACCACAGCTGAATAAACAGAGTGAACGTATTATTATTAACTTTTTGCTGTTGCTATTCAATGGTCACTCTAAATTTTGAAAAGCCGCTCTGAGAATTGTGAAACTATTCTCGCACAAATTAGAAGCTCAATTTATAGCTTTAAAATATAAATAACCATTCCAGTTGAGATCTGTGGAGATTTGGCCTAGGACTTTGGGACACAAATCAGCTTATTCTATCAATTTATGAAAAAATAATAAAATATAGAATGCACTTCTTGCTTTATCTTAGCACATTATAAAAAATGAGGAAGGCAGTTCATTTTTTTGTAATTTTAAATATTTGTTAAAAAAAAATTTAGAGTACACTTTAGTGTACAGATTTTATCTATCAGTCTAGTACCGTTGAGAATGTCTGTTGTGCTACGTCAAGTTGGTAAACAGTGGCCCTTTATCTCTCGCGCCCACTTACCTTCATTATCGTTCAAAGATTCCAATAGACGTTGCAATTGACGTTCAAAATGCTTTTGCATCTCCAATGGGCTGGTAAACACTTGAAACGCAAATTTGCGATCATCATCAAAGAGCTCATCATCCGTTTCGACCTCTTCAAACCATTGCGGTTTGCGGAACTCATCCTTGTTGCAAGTGGAGGCTGATGAGCTGCTGCAAGTAGACAAAAGCAAAAACCCAGCATGAGTTTCATCACCCAATCCACCCCTAAAAAATCCCCGGCGACCGTTTGGGCAGCCGCCCAATACGCAGCCTCCGCAAAATCTCACACACACACACAAACATACACATACATATGTGTGTGTGTGTGTGTGATCCTGGTTAAAAATGTATCTACCATAGCAGGTGCCTGGTTATCGATCCATTTGCAAATGCCGACTTCAAATTCGACTTTTCTACCAAATTTGACTTGCATAACAACAACAACAACAATGTTGGCCAACATTCACACTTACTCCTGCTGCTCGGCTCCTTTGCGGCTTTCGCCCTCCTCCGATTGGAACATTTTCTTGAGTATATCCATGGCACTTTCTAGGGAAAGCTGGGAGTGTGAATCCTTTAGAGAGTTAACGGAAAACTTGTTGAAAGAAAAACTAAAAGAAAAGGCAAATTGTTGCAAGTGTTTCTTCTAGAATATTGGTATTAGTTGTCTTTTTTTTTCAATTTTTGCACATATAATTTTTGTATTCTGACAGACGCAACCGAACAGCTGAAAAATGAGTAAATATCAGCTGCCTTGTTAGGGATGGGAATCGTTGTCGTGTCGTGATGTGTTTTTGGCATTAAAAAATGATGTTTAAGGAGATTTAAAGATTTCCCCCGCTAGAAAAGCTAAATGGCCAGCACTTTCTGCCAGTGTGGCTTCACTTTCTGCCAGTGTGGCTTCACTTTCTGTTTGTTTTTGTTGTGGCCGGTGTTGGAGAACTGAAAAATGTTGCCACCTCATTTGAACGGTACAATACGCTTAACGTTAGAGATGACACTTTGATGCTTACTCTGGGTCACGACCGTGAATAAACACAGACTATAAAATTTCGTGATTATTATTCTTATAAAACTGCTGTTCGAAGCTGCTCCATACAAAATTGAAAACAAATTAGTTTCAAAAAATCTACTAAAGCTTACTTGTTTTTTTTAGTTATTAATATTTAAGCATGATTTTATAAAGTGTTTCAACAAATTTTCAATTTTGACAAATTTAAACTATTTTTTTCGAGTAAATAAACTTATACAAATTTTTTGAATTTTTAAACAAAGATAACTTCGGTTTCTGGATATTTCACATGTTAATCGATTCTTCAGGCCTATTCTCAGATGGCAGGAATTTTATTTTCGATACTATACTTCATATAAATAAGACAGCTGATCCAAAGCATCCAGCTTTTAAAGCTCTAGAAAAATGTTTCTATTGATATGAAGTTGAAAATAATTTTAATGGGATCTTAGAATAGGCCATTCTAAAAGAAATTTATTTGTCACTAAAATTTGTTTATTTGTAAACTACCTTAAGGTTCGAATTCTCATCTTCCAGATGACACTATTCGACCCATTAACGGACACATGGCAGATATATGGAAGATAAAACCAGATTAACTCTAAAGTCTTAGGTTTGATATAATATTCAGAAGGTTCGGTTCGAAGGTTAGTTAGCGGATCGGTTTCTACAAGTTTTGATCCTAAGGCTTTGGTATATTATTTTAATTTATGATAGCGCACCCTGAAGGCTATCGCAGGCGTTTTCTGTTCAGAGCGGCGTACGTCTCTGAGGCATCTGGACTACGTGGAAGATATAGTGTTTTTTTAGTCCCTTAAACCGGATCATGATCCGAACCTTCTAAACTTATGACCTCCCGACAATTCTTGGCCAATATTGTCGGTATACAGCTTAAAATGTTTGAAATTTTATTAAATGTTATTTTGTTGTATTGCTCTCAAACTCAAATTTCATGCCCACCCCTGAAGCAGTGCCAGAATTCATACTGCAAATCGTCGTGTGACATGAAATGTGAGATAAATATATCCTAGGACAAGAGTTGAACCAGCACAAAGTCCATTCTGCGCGGTTCTTTAAAGGACGTCCCTAAGATTCTAAAAGCTTTCTTATCAAAACCACAATATACATATTGGTGTTATAAAACGAATCATATCCGACAAAAGTTCTGGCAGATCAATGTAAAGGGTCGCCTGTTATTTCGGAAAAACATATCTTGGAGCATAAAACGAAAAAATTATATAAAAATCGGCTTATCAGATCCGATTACGAAATGGAAAAAAGACCGTAAGAAGCTACAATTTGACAACAGAATGGAACAAAACAAGGAGAGAAAGAAAGAGACGAAAGGAAAGAAGTGGGGGCGGAAGACTCCAAAATTCACGATACTAAAAGGAGGGACGGACGGCGGGCGGGAAGAAGCAAAGATTTAATGCTCCATTTATTTAAGACGCTGCCATTGTCGCAGTTTATATAATATTTTTTCTGCGAATTTTTTGTTGGTAAAGTGACACAAAAGGTTAGAATTGTATAAAAATCCCTTCTACCTGTGCTGAATGCTTAGCAAAATTTTGTACAAGTTAAGATTAGCTACAATGGTTTTGCCAGACAAGAGCTAAATTCTTTTAGGGTTGGTTTTTCCGATCAGAGTGCCAGAGAAAGAGAGAGATAGAGGAATGTCTATGTAATAAAAGAATTAAATGGACCCATTACATGGGCTCTTGGTAGGAAAGAAAGAAAGAAGAAATTGCAAGAAATTGACAATTCTCACATTATTGGAAAATTGAAGGTGGAAAAACACATACGATTTGGGTCGCGATTTGTAGAACACATAGGAGTGATTTTAAAATTTTTAAAAATCATCCCCAAAAATACGAATATGGTCGGAAAACTGTTGTATGAAGATCTTTTGTTTTTCATTCGGACAACTCCAATCTTCACATTTTGGATAATACGAAAAAACTGCAAAAAATTCTTGAAAAAAAAATGTTGTCCTCCATTTGAACGGACTCGAATTCTTGTTGAACGCTTTATCTGGAAATTTCAATTGTTCACATTGTATTCACTTTTGTTGGAAAATTAACCCACCCATATTTCAAGCTGCACATACAAAAATATGAAACAAATTACTTTGAAATTTTTGAAAATATTCCACGAAAGTCGGAAAATGGACGGAAAACTGATGTATGTAGCTTTAAATAACAAAATATTACCATCGGGATTTTCAAAATTTGGAAAGTCCGGAAAACTGGGGAAAAATATTGAAAAATTGGTTTTCCAATTTGATCGGATTCAAAATCATTTTCAAATCTACTGGAAAATTTATGAATGAAACTCTCTTTATTTTCATTAGATTAGATTCAATTTAGAGATTAGCTTTTGAGCTCTACATAACAAAATGTTACCAACGAAATTTTCCAATTTTGAAATAACCCGGAAAATAGGCGGAAAATGAAATACTTTGTTTTTAACACAAGTGCGAGCGAAGCCGCGGGTATAAGCTAGTTTAATATAATTTTTAAGTTTTATATTTAAATTATAGATTTTGTGTTTATTCTCTATTAGCCTTTTAATATAAAATTAAAAATAAAATGATGTTTAAATACTCGCGTTTTAAATACTTATATTCGCGTTTGTCTTTGACTTAAACTGTTTGCAGGGCGACAACCCTAACCCCAGTCAAACGGCAAATTCTGATTCCCGCGTAAACAACTGCTTCAAAACGAAATAGCAAAAAAAAAAAGAGGGGAGCGAGACAGAAAGTAAGCTAAGGCTAGTTGGAAAATAGAATAAGGATATAGCCAGGATACGCTTACCTGAACAGGCATAGAAACAGGCAGAAGCAGCAGCAGCAGTCCACACATACACACACACATATGAGCGCGCCTATGAACGAGTATTGTGTGTGTGTGCCCGAGTATTCCCCTCCAGGTAGGTAGTTGGAATGGAAATGGAATGAATTGTGCATTGTTCTTGTTGAAAAAAAAAAAAACCTACCCCTAATGTGAATTTGAACGCATTGCAGTCTGGTTTGCCGCCAATTTCGTTTGAGTTTTGCAGACAGTTGATGCTCATCATCCGGCAAAGCAAGCAGCAGCAGCAGTAGGATCATGGATATGCCAGTAAGTCCCAGTAGGAAGCACTTAAAAAGCAAGACTTTTGTTATATGTATGTCCTTTGCAGCAATATCAATGCGTGATCAATGGCAATGGAGCAAATTTTGTGAATATACGACGCGAGTTGAACTGGCGTGGCGAGCCCCAGCCCATGTTGTTGACCGCCTGGACACAAACCTGCGGTGAAGATTTCGAATTGGTGCGCAGTGTCAGTGTGGATCCCAATTTGGAGGCTGAAAATCGTGCCCTACATGATAAGGTGCGCTATCTGGAGGCCAAACTGCAGCAGCATACGGAGCTGCTGTCACAGATCAATGCCACAACCAAACTCTTGCAGTCAGATGCCGGGGTGGCACCCTCGCCGCCTACTCTAAGGCAGCCACATTCACAAATACTAACGCCACCCAGCTCGGTAATATGTGCTCCTGTCCAGCCACAGCGTTCCGAAGTGGTGGACTATAAAATCATAGCCGGCTCCACAGCTGCTGATGCGGATGATATAGAGATACGTTTGGCCGCCGAGAGTCTAAATAGTCTAAGCACCTCTGCTGATTCGGATCGTTTGGAGATTTGTTTGGGGGAGGAGCAGCAGCAGCCTAAACCCCATATCTTACACAATGCCATTAAAAGAGAAACCTACCCACAAATGGATTTGCAATTCATTAAGCGACGCAAACTCCAAGAGCTGCCAGAACCACCTGCACATAATCTCAAATTGCCCCCTAGACCCGGCACCATTAAAAGTGAACAGGATAATGTCATGGTATCCCTGGGACCACATAACACCTTGGTGCCTGCCAGCATATTTGAGAATATCAATTGGTCGGCCTCCTCATTGGCCACCCGAAAATTGCTGGTGACCATTTTCGATCGTGAAACTTTGGCCACCCATTCGATGACTGGCAAGCCCTCGCCTGCGTTTAAGGATCAGCATAAGCCTCTAAAGCAAATGTTGGATCCCCTGAAAATAGCCGACATTATTTTTGCCGTCACCCATAAATGCAATGCCAGCGAAAAGGAGGTACGCAATGCCATCACCACCAAATGCGCCGATGAGAATAAAATGTTGAAAATCCAAAAGAGCAAACGCCGCACTTTGGCGGCGGGGGAGCTCAACAAGGAGAATATGAATATGACCAGATAAGTGAACAAATTAAAATAGAAAAAGTAACCAAAACCCAAACTCAGCCCAAATACATACACTTATGTAAAGATCCTAGAGTTAAGCAGCTGCACAAACTCATGTTTTGTGTGGAAGTATTTTATTTAAAGATCTCGAAGATACGAAATGAAGACTATTTGTGAACCAAGTCGATGATTAGTTTTTAAATCCCATTTTTTTATAATATTATTTTAAGTTTATTCTAATATCATTATTGCAGAAAATACAGATTATTTAAAAAAACACTATTTTTTAGGATTCCCTACTTAACCATGTTTAGCTGGAATGACTGCGAAAGGTAGAGTAGAATGGTTTGAAGGGTATAAAGTTTTCTTCTACTTCTCTAATGTGGTACTGTTCCTACTCTTATATCTTACTCTTGGTATCGTATTTCCATCGATCTGTAGCAAGGTGCAATGTTAGGTATTTTATGAGAAGCCTGTATGTGGCATCCCTATGGTATTCTTCTTTGAAAGAAGCAATATGGTGGCTTACCAGTTTGTCCACGTACTCAATACCCTTTGAATGAAGATGTTCAGGCACCTACCTATACATGCATATATTTGTAAGTGAATGTATGTTCTTTTGTTTATCTAAACCGCTAAACCGTTATTCAAGAATTTTTGACAGTATGTTCATGTCAATCAGAAAAGAGTTTTAGGTTATGTTGGAACTTTAAAATTTAAACTTTTGGTTCAGAACTATTTTCCCCTTACCGAACTCCAATTTGATTATCGTGTAAACGTTTCCATTTTGAATTTATCCATTTTGAGTTAAAAATACTGTACCAATTTTTTGACTGCCTCAAATCCAGTTTCGATTAAGATTAAAAAAGTGGTTCGGAGCCATTTCTCCGATATTCCCATGTGTTCCATAAATCACATGGGAATAGGGTCGTTTTTGGGCTCGAAAGAGATTTGTAGAACACATGGGATTACTTAAGCTATGAACTGGAAATTTTGTATATTATTTGATAATGCGGAGTTAGACATTTTACTGGTTCAAGACCAATTCCGAACCAGATTGTACCGGTTCATAAGTTTGAAATTTGGTATTTTGGTTGGTAAAATAGAATAAGATATTTTACTGCTTTAAAACGGTTCAGAGCCAGATTAAACAAAATAGTTCAAAAATGAATCGAAGTCTTATCTCAGAAATTTAGTAAGCTTAATAATAAAAATAGAAGGATAACATCGGCTACGCCAATGTTTTGAATACCCTTGCAGTTTTTGAAAGACGCTACCACTGATAACAAAAAAGTTTTTCTCACTAGAACTAGTTTTATGACCGACCGTTTATATGGCAGCTATATGCTATAGTCATCCGATTTTGATCAATTTTTTCAGAATTATGTGAAAGCATATAAAACTAATATGTTCCACGATTGGTGTCGCTACGATGGAAAACAAAAAAGTTTTTCTCACTAGAACTAGTTTTATGACCGACCGTTTATATGGCAGCTATATGATATAGTCATCCGATTTCGATAAATTTTTTCCAGAACTGTGTAAAAGCATATAAAACTAATATATCCCACGATTGGTGATGCTACGATGGAAAACAAAAAGTTTTTCCACTAGAACTAGTTTTATGACCGACCGTTTATATGGCAGCTATATGATATAGTCATCCAATTTCGCTAAATTTTCCACAATTATGTAAAAGCATATAAAACTAATATATTTCACGATTGGTGACGCTACGATGGAAAACAAAAAAGTTTTTCTCACTAGAACAAGTTTTCGGACCGATCGTTCCTATGGCAGCTATATGATATAGTCATCCGATCCGGCCGATTCCGACAAATGTGCAGCCTATGTGTATTTAAAGACTTTTTGCAAAGTTTGGTCAAGATAGCTTTAAAACTGAGGGAGGAGATAGCATAGAAACAGACGGACGGACAGACGGACAGACGGACCGACGGACAGACGGACAGACGGACAGACGGACATGGCTATATAGACTCAGCTGGTCATGCTGATCAAGAATATATATAGTTTATGGGGTCGGAGATGCTTCCTTCTATGCGTTACAAACATCGTGACAATTTTAATATACCCTCTGCAAGGGTATAAAAATACATACTTAAATGGTTCAAGACAGGTTTCGAACCAGTTCACAAAATTGGTTCAGAGCCATTTTTTGAAAAATAGATAGGTAAAATAGAATAAGATATTTTACTGCTTTAAAATCGGTTCCGAACCAGATTTAAAAAATGGTTCAAAAGTGAATCGAAGTCATTTCTCAGAAATTCAGTAAGCTTTGAACTTAAAATTGTTCGTTTAGGTTTATAATATAAAATTACATACTTAAATGGCTCAAGGCAGGTTTCGAACCAGTTGACAAAATTGGTTTAGAGCCATTTTTTAAAAAATTACTTAAGCTACAAATTATAAATTTGGTTTATATAAGGATAATATGGAGTAGTTCGCAACCAGATTAAACCAGTTCAAAAGAGACTCAGAGCTATGTACATTAACAAAATTATTTAAGCTTTGAACCTAAAGTTATGGTATTTGGGTAGGCAATTCGAAGAAAAATATTTTTCCGGAACCAGATCGAACCGTTTCAAAAGTTGTTTTGAATTTAATATTCGATGTGTTAAGTTGGTAACATAGAACAGGGTTCCCCAAGAAGAGAGGGCAGCTAAGGTGTGAATGTATTTGTGTGCCTTGCATTGCCCAAAATTAGGAGTAGGGTAGAAATTATTTAGGCAATTGAAAAATATGAGGGTTATTGCTTTAAAAATGATTTTGTTTAATTTCTTTTTCATTTATAAATTTCTCGGATAACATTAAATTCTAAGTAGATCCCTTAAATGACTTAAAACCTGGAAATAATACCGTAACCGGAACCGTTAACGGAAATGAACCGTTTAAAGGCATATACCGGTTCGGAACCGATATTGAATATTTTTGGAGAATCTTAAAAGTACTATTAAAAGTAGTATTTCTTTGGCTCAGATGGACCTGAAAATCAGAAAACATGTTTTTTTCTTTCTATTGTGTGTTTTACTCAAAAACAGAGATCAAGTGTGTGGAAAAGCTGTTTCTAAAAAATTCCAAAACATTTCTAAATAAATATCTACTAATTATTTTGTAGTCTTAAAAATCCTTTCTTATGTATAGAAATGTTAAAAAAAAGTCTAACTAAAATTTAGAAAAATTATTTTCAAATTTGTTCATGGAATCAAACCGAATCGAGTTTCGGTTCCGGTTCCGGTTCTGGTACGTACCGAAACTAATGTTTCGGTAAAAGGTTCTGTTTAGGTTCTAGTTTATTTCGGTATTCGGTTCCGTACCGGTACCTTGCTTTTTATTTCGGTATACCGGTACGTACCGGTATGTACCGGTATAATTTAAAAATCTTTTAATCCGAAGATATAAAAGAAATGGTAGCAACCTACACAACAGAAAGTGGTTATAAAGAAGGAAAATTAAACATAATAAACTTTACCTCAGAAAAAAATGTCCTAATAATAGAAGAGCAAGAAGATCTTTTGATATCTGATGAAATGTTAAATACACTGTTTTCAGATAACGGTACCGATCACAATTTAACCCTGCTATAAGGTTAAGTCCATTTGGACCAATTAGTAATTCATTTCCTTTGTAAATGCAAAAATTAAAGATAAATTAATAATATTTGGAATTTATTGAACCAAAATAGATGCAAGGAAATAAGATGAAATTGTCATTTTTATTGAAAATTTCAGTATATACCAGATGGTCCCTTAACTTTACATTTGTAAGTTTTTGCTTACGTTTTCCCTGCGTTTTACCCTGAAGAAATCCTTTATTGAAGTAATAACGAGAAGGCAAACTTACTTCGACTGTGCCGAAGTTTTAATACACTTGAAAAACATTACTCCAACTGATTTAACCGGTAAAATATATATAGAATATAGATATCAGATATTTAAAATTTTTAAATCATTGAAAATAAAAAATTTGATACCATAAAAAAAAAACTTTTCTTAGTAAATCACATTTTTCGACCGATCGGTCCTATGGCAGCTATATGCTATAGTCATCCGATTTTGATAAATTTTTTCGAAATTATGTGAAAGAATGTAAAACTAATATATACCAAGATTGGAGACGCTACGATAGAAAAAAAAAAAGTTTTTCTCACTAGAAGTATTTTTTTGACCGACCGTTTATATGGCAGTTATATGCTAAAGTCATCCGATTTTGATAAATTTTTTCCGAATTGTGTCAAAGCATATAAAACTAATATATATTAAGATTGGAGACGCTACGATGGAAAACAAAAGTTTTTCTCACTAGAAGTAGTTTTTTGACCGTCCGTTTCTATGGCAGCTATATGCTATAGTGATCCGATTTTGATCAATTTTTTTCCGAATTGTGGGGAAACATATAAAACTAATATATACTACGATTGGTGACGCTACGATGGAAATCAAAAAAGTTTTTCTCACAAAGACTTATTTTTCGACCGATCGTTCCTATGACAGCTATATGATATAGTCATCCGATCCGGCCGGTTCCGACATATTAGTTGCGTGCAGTGAAAAGAAGATTCTGTGCAAAATTTCAGCTCGATAGCTTTAAAACTGAGGGACTAGTTTGCGTAGAAACAGACAGACAGACGGACAGACAGACAGACGGACGGACAGACGGACGGACGGACAAGCGGAAATGAACTCAGCTCGTCGTCCTGATCAAGAATATATATAGTTTATGGGGTCGGAAATGAATATTTCTATGCGTTACAAACTTCTGGGCAAAATTAATATACACTTTTCAAGTGTATAAAAATGAAAAAGCAAAAAGAAACTCAGAACCGAAACTGTACCGGTACAATGTTTCCGGTTCTTTTCGGTCATTTCGGTTCTAAAAATAAAGGTTCCGAAATACCGGTACACAAAAATAAAAAATAACAGTTCCGGTTCCGGTTCTGGTTCTGAGTTTCAATCGGTTCTTTTCGGTATACGGTTCCGGTTCGGGTTCCGGTTTGACACCCTGAATTTGTTATAATAATAAGGGTCGATTTCTCATCTTCTCAATAGTGCGCTATGTATGAGATCAGAACTCGGTCCTTTGAAATGTTATGTGAGAAAAAGCTTGGGCAGATTTTGGGCTAGTGATTCTTTTGGAGCTGTTATACCCCATTGAGGTCTTTAAAAAGTATTTTACGTCCGTATTTAAGGGCAATATTGTAACGTATCGAAGGACACAAGATAATTAACGTAGCTTTATTTTTTGGAAGGGATTTTTGTTTATATATATTTAAACTTATCATACCTAAGGAATATATGCACTTTTAGGCAGAAGCTGTTATAGGAAAACAAATATCAGAGTAGGCACAAGTCGGTGTGGCATAGAAAATCTAACATTCTGGTTTTTAAACAGACGCAAATACAAACTCACAAATTTATTTAATGTATTAATATACAACGGCAATCAAGAGAATTTTCTCTTTGAGATCTCTCTCTCTCTCTTGCTCTTTGTTCCTTAAAAAAAGCTACTCTTAAATCAGTTTCTTTTAATCTTAAATTAAAATGATTATTGCTGGAGTTTTTAGATAATTTATTCACTCTCCATCTGGCCACATAAACTTCTTAATGGTAGGTTTAGTGGCCAGCCAATGACATTGATCGATAACTTGAAAGCCCAATTTCTTGAATAGCTCTGCAGATACCTTATTAGGTTCATGAATTTCAGCTATAACATCCTGAGCCAAATGTGCAAGACGTCTGGAGAATTCCTTAACCACTAGACTGCCAAAACCGCGGCGTTTATGTGAGTCCTTAACATGCAAGGTGGACAAAAGTCCATCCTGGGCTCTAAACAAATGAGGGAAATTATTCAAAATGGAACAAAGTTATCTAAAAGAACTTACCTTATACACCAGGCCACCAGCTCTTGGCTATGCTGCTCATACAAGCCCACACTAACGCAATGGTTAATTTGACGTTCAATAAAATACAAAGAGCCGGTATGTCTCCAAGTCCAAAGCTCATCAATTTGAGGGGCATCTTTGATGTCAATAGAACTCAAATAAAAACCAGGTGGAGCGCTAGGAAAAGGAAGTTTTTTAATGAGTTGCATAAATTTTAAAGGCAAGGACTTACATAACGGAAAACTGAAGAGCCTGCTCTGCTGGTAGATAATACAAATTGGTAAGAAGATCGTACTCTAAGGGTAAATGCTTGGCTGCAACTACTTTTCGAATAGCTTTTAGATATCTGGGGGACATGGAGCTACATTGCAGACCCTGGGACCAATTTAAATGAGGCAGGGCTTGATCTAAGAGAAAATCAGTTTGTGGACTTTCCAGACAACCCACAAAAAGTTGATAGCGATCCTAAAGGAAAAGAATGGGAACAATTTTTTGATAATACAGGGTGACAACAAGGAAAAAAATTGGAAATTTTATGATAATACAGGATGACAACAAGGAAAAGAATTGGAAAATTTATGTTAATACAGGGTGACAACAAAGATTGTTGCACTTGCCGTAGTGCAAATATTAATGTTGTTATCAGGGAATAATATCGGAAATGGAACCTTTAAACGAAATTAACCGTTTCAAACCGCGTACCAATACCAGAATCAATATTTTAAAAATATTTTTTGAGATCCGAAAAAACCAGTACCATAACGAAACGGTAAAAAAAAAACTTTTTAAAGACTCTCATTTTTTAATGTATTTTTAACTAAAAAATAAAGTTAAATTTCCGGTATGTACCAAAATGAAAATATTGGTTAAAAGTTCTATTTCGGTTTTCAAGTAATTTCGGCTTTCGGTTCCGATACGGTACCCAGATTTTTATTTCGGTACCGGTATGTTAATGGTCACAAGTAAAACTTTTTCAATATTCCAAAATAAAAAATGGATGTATTAATATTTAAAAAAAAATGTATTTTAAAACCATGCCAAATGAAATAACGTTTTTAAAATAAACCGATTTTTATCCGTTTTTATTTTTGGACAAATAATTTCGCTAAACGTTTTAATTACGGTTCGAAATAATAGGTCCCTAAATCTTCTGTATTCCTGCCATAAAAAGAGATATTTTGTTATTTGGATATATTTAAACCATCTAAACTATAAGACTAGTTTTCAATATAGCCCATAATACGCTGGTAAAATCAGCTCTAAAAACGCTCAAAAACATTTGGAAACCTAAAATCTGCCCGAGCTTTTATTTACATACATTACATTTTTCTAAAAATTAAAACGAAATAATATTTCTAAACTTGCGAGCGAAATTTGATTTAACTCAAGAAATTTAATTTCTAAAATTTTTATTACCATTTTTCCAACATTTCTATATTTAAGGGAGGATTTTACAAAGACTAAGAAATCCCTTAAATTTAATTAGAGGTTTTATATTTACGAAAGAAAAGTTTTTCCGCCTTTTAAGACATTTTTTTATATCTTAAAAAAATAATTTGATCCTGGTTTTCTCTAAAGGCCGAATTTCTGAAAAGTCCGATTTTTTTTCTGAGTGTATACGATTTAACCGGTTGAAATATATATTTCAAAAAAATCATAAATAATTAAAAAAAATAATAAAAAACCGAAACAGTTCGGTAGGGTTCCTTTTTTTCGGTTCCTATTATAACGGTTAACGGTTTTCGGTTCTCAAAAAATATCGGTTCCGGTTTTGATACCGGTACGTGGTTTGAAACGGTTTATTTCGGTTAACGGTTCCGGTATTATTCCCTGATTAATACACAAAATTCTTGAAAAGTTATTGTATTTAATATTTATCCGAGTTATTTGTAGTCACCCTGTATTAAGGTTTTAGTACCTACCACAATTAAAAATAAACCCAATTCTTGATCGTTACACGAAAAGGCCTGAAAATTCTTAAGATCGGCATCAATTTTCAAACAGCCTATAAAATAATCCAGACAATAAAACTCGGTACAATATTTCGGCCACTTTTGAGTATATAATTTTTGTATTTGCTCCAGTTCCGAAAGCTGCAATGCTACAAGCTCAAACATTTTGAATAAACTGCTTAAACATTTCCAAATAATGTGTAGTTTTATACCTTGATTAATCAAGTGTTTATCATAGAGTTTATAAGGGGGTTATATCCATTAAGATAAAAAAATCAGCACTTGACAACGTTTTGCATTTATATTTTGTGCTTTCTATTTACTCATTTCCGAGCCATTTTATAGCATCACAATCTTGGGGTAAACTCATGCTCCAATAGTAATTTTCTCCCTCAATCCGATTAAAATTTAATCTCTCAAAGATCTTACAAGCTGCCGTATTATGTGGATTCACCAAAGCTGTGACATCTTGTTGCAATTCTTGGGCTATACGAAGAGAAATGGCAGCAGCCACCACGGAACCCAAACCAAGACCTTGATGAGTGGGTAAGACTTGTAAAGCACCCAGGAAGCCGCTTTGTAGTCTGAAAAAATATACATAAAATTAATTCTCTGAAAGATCTTCTTACATTTCCTTACCTTAAACACCAGGCACTCAGTTTCTTCGTTTCCAATTCATATAATCCTATGGAGCTATTCTGCTGTATTAACATTTCTATTAGCTTGAGGGAACCCGCATGACGAGCTGGCCATAGATCATTGATCATGCTTGCATATTTTACTTGGACTTTATCTAAATAGTAACCATTTGGACAGTTTATGTTTAGCTTCTTAGCCTCCGGACAGGGTAGATGATACATTAAAGTTTTCATCTCACGATTTATGTTTATTTTCAGCTCCACCATTAGCTCCTTGTAGATTCGATAATGTGTCTGGTGTATGGCACTCACTTTATAGCCATTCGACCAATTGAGCAGACTCAAAGCCTTTTTCAATTTCAGTTTCTCTCCACTCAAATTGCTGAAGTACAATTGATACCGATGCTGGGGGAAGTATCTATCATCTAAGTATTTTAGTAAGTCGGAGTTTAGATTTTGAACTCATACCACCAGTATGAAGAGCCCATCACTTTGCCAATCATCTTGCAGCGTGTAGATGGTCAAATGCTTTGTCTTCTTCCAACGCAAATAGTTGTCCAACCAAAAGTAACCCACACAGTAAGTGGGCCAATCTTTTAGATACAATTTTTGTAAATCCCTCAAGTCGGCTACATTCGACACTTTTGTCAATTGAGGGCCAATGTCAGGGTAATCCATGGCGTATGCGTAATTATTATTAGGTGCAATTAAAGATTTTGCCATGAGGCCAGTGTGACCAGCAGCGGCTTACCTAAAAAAGCTTAATAATTTACATATCGGCAAAATTGAAAGAAGCGGGCTTTGTCAACTTGCCATTCACATGTTCACGAAATTGTAAAATATGATCTTTTGCCATTTGAATAGATTAGAATCCATACTATAAGACAGGCAGATAGTTTTGAACCCATACTATAAGACTAGGGTTCAATATAGCTCATAATACGCTGGTAAAAAAAAATTAAAAGGAAGCATCAGCTCTGAAACAGTTGGAAACCTCAAATCTGCCAGACCTTTTACATACATTA
Source organism: Lordiphosa mommai (assembly GCA_018904225.1). Lineage (NCBI taxonomy): Eukaryota > Metazoa > Arthropoda > Insecta > Diptera > Drosophilidae > Lordiphosa > Lordiphosa mommai. The sequence continues at coordinate 76,831 of JAEIFT010000205.1, read as the reverse complement.
AAATTTTTCGAAATATTTTTTTAAAATTTTTTTAAATATTTTTTTTTAATATTTATGATATAATGTTTCTTAATTTGAGAGCGAATTTGGCATACAATTAGGAAACATAATTTCTAAAACAATATTTCAAACATTTCTATATTTAAAGGAGGCTTTTTCTAAGACTTCGAAATCAATGTCATTTAAATAGAATTATTATATAAGATAGAACAGTTTTTCCGCCTTTTACGAAATTTTTTTCTGCATCTTATATTTCTTCAAATGTAATTTGATCCTGGTATTTTTTTTAATAGCAAATTTATAAAATGAAAGAATTTTTTTTCTGAGTGTATAAATTGCTCATCAGCTCTAAAAACGATCTAAAACAGTTGGAAACCTAAAATCTGCCAGACTTTTTACATACATTACAATTTTCTAAATATTTTTAATTATTATATTTTTTTTTTCATAGTTTTTTAATATTTAGAAAAAATTTTCTTAAAATATAAAAATAAAAATATTTCTAAATTTGAGAGCGAAATTTGAATAAAATTAAAAAACATAATTTCTAAAACCATTTTTCAAATATTTCTATATTTAAGGAAGGATTTTTCAAAGACTTCGAAATCCATGACATTTAAATAGAGCGATAATATTTAAGAATTAAAAGTTTTCCGCCTTTTACGAATTTTTTTTCTGCATATATCTTCAAATATAATTTGATCCTTGTTTTTCTTTTAGGCTGAAATTATAAAATGTATGAAATTTTTTTTCTGAGTGTATACCTGAGTGTCACGGTGTGATCGTGAGAAAACACAGTCTATCGTGCGTGAGCATCCGTGATCCGTGCTTGAGCATAGTGATCCGTGCGTGTTAAAGTTATTCATCGTGAATATAAGTCGTAAATACGCGGCTCGCAGCTGCTTCATACAAAGGGCGCAGTGTTGCCATGAAACCCATGATAGAATTAAGGTCCCTCCACGCAAAAATTCGTGGGTGGTTGATCGAGCGTGTTTATTCGTGATCGCTTCTTTAATCATGCATGAATCGTGCGTGACGCAAATCGCTCATGCGCGCATCTCTAGTGTGTATATTGCTATTTTACCGGTTGAAATATATATTTGAAATAATCATAAATCAATAAAATAAATAATAAGAAACCGAAACACTACCGGTATTAGCGTTTCGAATGGTTCCAATTTTAACGGTTTTTGGTTCTCAAAAAATTTGTAATATCGGTTCCAGTTCCGATACCGGTATGTGGCTTGAAACGGTTTATTTCGGTTAATGGTTCCGGTAACGGTATTATACCCTTTTTTTAAATTTACATCTTAAATTCAGCTCTTTAATCTGCCCCACCAGTATACTATTCGCCTTCGGGCCACATAAACTCGCCTTGAATGGGCTTTGTTCTTAACCAAAGACATTTATCAATGACCTTAAATCCGAGCTTATCAAACATACGCGACGATGCAGTGTTAGAGGGACCAACAAGGGCCATAACATCCTGTCCCAAAGAAGCCAAACGATATGATATCTCTCTGGTAACCAGGCTGCCAAAACCGCGACGCATGATGGGTGCGTTTTACCTGTAAGGCACCCAAATAGCCTCCTTGCAATCTGAAAAATATTTAAAAACACGGTCAAATTATCTGATATACATGGTTTTTATAACTACAAAGTTTTGAAAAAAAAAACTGTCTATAAAATGAAGGAAAATTTTTAAAGTAAAAATTGTTAGAGTCGTGACGAAATTGCCGCAGTGTGAAGAGTTATTTCATTTTGAGAACGGGATGCAATTTACTAGAAAATTTAAGTTCGGGATCGGTACAGACGTGGATTTTGAACTCGCCTAACATCATAGATCCTGGATTATCCGATAAACCCGTCAGAGAACTGGGTCCAATACTTCCGTTCGTATTGATTCACTATATCTAATAGCTCGTTCAGAAAAATGTGGGATCTGGAATCTGTGATTTGGGATCATGGATCTTGGATGAGTGATCTGAGATCAGGTATCTGGGATCAGGGATCTGAAATGAGGGATCTGGGATCAGGGATCTGGAATTGAGCTTGGATCAGGGATTTGGGTTTTGGGATCAGGGATCTGGAATGGATCTGGGATCAGGGATCTCGGATCAGTGATCTGAAATCAGGGATTATTGAACTGGAATCTGTGATTTGGGATGAGTGATCTGGGATCAGGGATCTGGAATGGATGTGGGATCAGCGATCTGGGATGGATCTCTGATCAGGGATCTGGGATGGATCTCGGATCAGGGAACTAGGATCAGTAATTTGGGATCAGGGATCTGGGATTTGGGATCAGGGATTTGGGATTAGGCATCTGGGATCAGTAATCTGGGATCAGGAATCTGGAATGGATCTTGGATCAGGGATCTGGGTTCAGGGATCTGTAATGGATCTGGGATCTTGGCTCCGGGATTCGGGATCAGGGATCTGGGACTGGTACAGGAACACTACTTTCCAACACTATTTTATTCAAAAATAATAATAATAAAATTACTTTGTATTTTAAGCAAGAATTATAATATTGATTCTGATTTTTCTTCGTAATGAGCTTGTCGTACCGTGTGTTCCACGATACACACTTTTTTACTAGAAAACTTTTTTTATTAGGATTCTAAACTTTGGAATTATGAATATTATAAGCATTCAAAACGTTCGGCAACATTTGCTCAGAATCGATCGACTTTGATAATTTGGTTAAACCGGCTATAGAACAAAAAATGGGTCTTAGTGAAAAAACTTTTTGCTCAAAATTTTTTTTTAAAATTTTGTCACATACGATATTTTGACTTCTACTATTTCATTCGATATGTTCAAATCAATCAGCCCCGAATTTTAAAATCCATCCTGTCCCATCCGAAATCTCTGTTTATTTTCCGACTGGGTTTAACTGTTACATTTCTTGAAGTCGTTAATTTGGATATTATTATCAAAATGCTTTTTTTTAAGGTGATGCTACAATTCAGACTGATACAAATATTTCTTGTAAAAATATTAAGAACCTAATCATTTTTCAAAAGATGAGATACCGTTTGGATCTAGTTAGGGGAGGTCTTTATCTTAGAAGGTTCGGTTTCGATTTAGTTTTGAGAAGTTTCAGACTGTTGATGTTTTCATCATCTTCTTCTTTTCTCGACGGGCTTATATCATTGGTTGAAGTGTAAGTTAGGATACCTGGTCCCTGATACCCTAAACTGAATCTCTGTAGTCCTCCTAAAACACTTACCGTATACACCAGGCCACCAGCTCTTGAGAATCCTTTGCATATAAGCCCACATTAACACACATGCGAATTTGACGTTGTACAAAATACAATGAACCCAAATGATGATTAGGCCATTCCTCATTTATCAATGGGGCATCTTCTACACTCAACGACTTCATATAGAAACCAGCTGGGGGTCTAAGAAAGAAGAAATGTCATCATTAACCAAATCTAAACTCAAATTACTCAACTTACTCCACTTTCAGTTGCAGTGCCTCTTGGGCTTTCATATAATACAAATTGGTTGGATCATTGAATTCCAATTTCAAATTTTTCTCCTTCACCACATTCTCCAACGCTGCGGCATGTCGTATTGGTATGGAACTGCATTTGTAACCCGAAGACCAATCCAGTAAGCCCAAGGCCTGTTGAACCAGACCATTTGTGTTGTTCAAACCGCCCACAAATAATTGATAACGATCCTGAAAAAAATAAACTCTCTTAATATTTGCGCTTTCAATTCACTCAACTCTTACCCACCACAATCAAAAAGAGCGCCTCTTCTTTCGCTCTCTCTTCTCTTAAAGTGTAAGCTCTTAAATGCTTAATATGCGGATCAGCTGTAAGAAGGCCTATAAAATTATCCAAACAATAATATTCCGCACAATATTTGGGCCAATCTTGAGTGTAAAGTTTTTGATATGCCTGAAGTTCGGCCAAGCCCAAAGTTTCTAACTGGGATGACATTTTTTTACACAAACTTATGCTTTCAGTTTGCAACGCGAGACTAAAAACTATGTGAGAGTTCTTAATGTTTTTATTGTTGATTTTTGCAGGGTATTCCAGGTATATGGGATTTTTTATTAAGCTTGAGGCGGCTTGACTATACAAATTGTTGTTTAATCATTATCTCACTTTTATCATCGCAGAACTATTTGTAAAATGAAAAACACTAAAGTTAATCTTATCATTAAGTACAATGGGAAGGAATAATATAATTTTTACGTACATCAAAAAAAGAGAAAATGTTGTGAATGGTCCTAAATGTGTCTTAGTTAAGGCCTCTTTCCAGATGATATACAAATTTATGTCAGTACAATACTTCATATGAATAGAACACTTTTGAAAAGCTCTGAAAGCTGAATGCTTTTAGAAAGCTGTCTTATTTATATAAAGTATAAATCCGAAATAAATTTTTATGCCATTTGGAATGAGGACTTTATTAAGAAAGTTAAAAAGAATGCACCATAGAAAAATTTTAGGTGATTTCTAAGCCCAAAATGTGCCTCATAAAATTTTAAAGTGATATTTTAATTATTTCTCTTCATAATGGCTTTTTTAAGCAGAAATTTTAAACCCTTATCGGGTATTATGTTGTTTGAAAACAGCAAAATTGTGCTCAACAAACTCTAAAAGCCTCTTAAAACTGTTTTCATTTAAAAACTAGGGTTTTAAATGTCAAAATACCAGGGGTGCAATTTCAAAACATTTTTTCCGAAGGTCCGATTTGCGGGTTGGAGCCCAAATTTACCAAATTTAGGGTTCTAGGTTTTAATGCTAAGGTTGTTAAGGTTGCTAAGGTGTAATAGATTTTATTTTAACCTGTTATTCTTTACAAAAGTATCCGGTTCACAGTAAAAAAAAAGTCGTAACCGGTTTTCAGATCTGCAAAATTCTTAAAATTCGTGCACATGCCCTAAAAATCGTTGAATTCTTGGTGTCAGAAATTGTGTGAAAGCTAGTTCCATCCGAATGCCTTTAAGGAAGCTGAGATTTGTCTGGTAGATATCACCGCAAATTCGTCGATTCGTCAGGAAATTACTTATTGCCAGTTTTGAGTAGCTTTTGCTAGTATATGTCACGAGAAATAGGCATGCACGTTGCCATAGGCATACCGATAGATTCTTTAACGGGAAGTAGGTTCGTGATAGTGCTACTTCTTGCGAGTGCGACTTATTTGCAATTGCCCTTATGACCTTGTGCCCTGGAACCCAAATGAGGTGTATGTCGTAATGTTCTGCCATCTCTTTAAGAGAATATGACAAATATATATTAAGCCATATATTTTGCATTGCTAGTGTTGTTGTTTTGTTTCTTTTTATCTAATTCTTGATTCTCTTTTTTATTTCAAATCGCTGATTGATATTCTTCTGTTATGCCCCGGAGTTCATATATTTCGAAATTCTTTATTTTTGTTTACTATATTTTTATTATTTATTCGATCCATTGTATGGCACGGAGTTGACAAGTTTTCACAAATGTTAAGTATTTTACTAACATCAAGATATGAAAGCAAAATTTCTTAAAATCTACTTTTAACATAAATTGGACTGCAACTAAGTAGACTGAAGATATGAAAACTTTTGTTCAACGAAACCGAACATTTTATTCTGGTATAACTTTTTTTTCTCCATAAAAGTATTCGGTTCACAGTAATATAAAGTTGTAGCCGGTTCGGATCAAAACCAGTTTCTAGGTCTTCAAGGGTCATTCGTATTCTCCTAAGAATTGGGTATATCAAAGTCGAGCAGGCCCGACTTTAACTTAACTTCAATGGCCTAAAATTGATAACTTTTCCAGAGTGACTCTGTTCACCGATTAAACTAAGAGTAAAGTAACTGAAACCAAAGAGAAGACATTCAAACTCTTTAGAGAACAACCATATGATTAATCTCAAAATAAATGATTCTTAAAAAAGGGGGAGAGCGAGAGAGATACTGAAAAGAGTTTGTCATGTGTGTGCACAACGAACTGTGCATACGCTTAAACAGTTTAGCAGAATTTCATGATACTGGACTTTGCATTATTAAAATAAGATGCGAGGTGCAGTTTATGGAAGGGGAATGGAGCTCATATTAATTAATTTTCGTCGGATTAGTGACATTTCTTATAGTTTTAATAATATTTTGTTTTCAGCCGACTCCAGGACAGGTAATTTTCGTGAGATTATAACGTATCTGTTTACGAAAAAGCTCCATCGTCAGGGTTTTTGATATTTTGAACTACAAGTTGTCAAGTTTTGTGGGAAACCTACGTATTGTTTTGAACCTCATATCTTCATCTTAGAAAACTATTTCTTAAATAAAGCTTCCCAAACAATTTTACGATTTTTTCAAACCAGACTATATACTTTTGCATACACGTGTTCGAATTGAAAAAATTTACCATTGCCCATAAGTATGCAATGGATGTTGTTGAGAATTTTCATAACCATTCCATACAAATGACTATTCTTCTATACTGATTACAGCATTGCATACTTTTAGACACCATAATTAAATAGGAAATTAAGTCAGCTCTAATCTAACTGAAATTGTTTTTCTTTATATAAAAAATATTTCTAAATTGTTTGGGATGTTGGGAAATTGCCTAAATATGATAAAAATGGGAAATTTTTGCAAATTTTTGCTCAAATTTATAAAAATCCTGATGTGATTTTTATAAACAGATTCGTTAAAAGCCCAAAAAAATCATGTAGAAACACCACCACCAAAAGTGAAATTTTGCAGCCTAGTGTTATTATACAGGCCTGTTCCCGTTTTCGATTTCGATCAAATTATGCGGAATAGCAATTGGTAAATGTTCCCGTTTTCAGAAACAGATTGACTTATTCGACGAATAACTTTAAATTTCTATCTATCTTCAATCGACTGTTTCGATATATAAACCAAGTTGTCTAATCGATTTTTGATAATAAGTACCTCCACCAATTCCGATCGATCGAATTTGGAAACAAGAACAGACCTGATAATGTTATTGGCAATTGGTATATCGCATTAGTTTATACCATGTGTTCTAAAAATCACGTTCGACCCAATTCCCACACGATTTGAGTCGTTTTTGGGTCGAAAGCGATTTGTAGAACAGAAGGGATAATCTTCTTTAAGATTTCAAGGCATGACAAGCTTAATAAAAAATTGCTTATACTCCTCACTACTCTATAAAAATATAAAATAAAAGCTTAGTATCGTTTTGTACATTGAACTTGAAAGTTCGTTTTTCCATAATGCCTTTCCAGTTGGAAGAACTAAGCTTAGCCCAACTTCAGGCATTTCAAAAATTATACACTCAAAATTGGCCCAAATATTGTCAAGAATATTATTGTTTGGATTATTATACGAAATTTCTTACAGCTGATTCGCATATTAAGCATTTAAGAGCTTACACTTTGAGAGAAGAGAGAGCGAAAGAAGAGGCGCTCTTTTTGATTTTGGTAAGAAGTTTTAGCTGCATTGGTAAGATATGTCTTTAGAGTGTGTCTTTTTTCAGGATCGTTATCAATTATTTGTGGGCAGTTTGAATAACACAAATGGTTTGGTTCAGCAGGCCTTGAGGTTAGTGGATTGGTCGCCCGGTATTTTATGCAGTGCCATACCAATTCGACATGCCCAAGCGTTGCAGAATGTGGTAAAGGAGCAAAAGTTGAATTTGGTTTTTAATAATTTAACCAATTTGTATTATATGAAAGCAAAGGATGCACTACAACTGAAAGTTGAGTAAGTAATTGGTTTATAAATGTGGATTTATATTTAAGCTAATAAATTTATATATTCCCCAAAGACCTCCAGCTGGATTCAGAATGAAATCGTTGAGTGAACAGGATGCACAAATAATAAGTGATGAATGGCCTTATCCTCATATGGGATCAGTGTATTTGATACAACGTCAAATACGCATGGGTGTTAGTGCAGGTCTTTATAGAAAGGATACGGAAGAGCTGGTGGCCTGGTGTATACGGTGAGTGAATACTCAATACTCATTTTATTATAGCTTGGACATTCCCCTTTCATGCCCTTCAAACCGTTTTCAAAAATTAAAAATATTTTAGCAGATATAGCCATTTTAGTGGGGCAATCTTTATGCTAAAGTGAGTATATTTTACTTTGCTCAAAACTTTACCCCCGGTTTTCTCGAAACCACGTTTTTCGACCTGGTAGCCATGATTGCGCCAGTTCTACTGAATCGATTTTGATAAGCCATGACGCAATCGACGCATAATTGATGTAACTCAGGCCCGTACCTCAATCTAGAGGAAAACAATTTTTTTTATATTTTTTTTTACACTAATCTACAAAAACTTAAAAAATCGAAATTTTTTTTTAAAATAATAAAAAATATTGAAAAATATGATTGAGGTACGGGCCAAAATTAAATCAATTCTGATCATAACCTCATTTACCGTTTTCAATTCTGATAACCTGGAGTCCCGGAATCACGGCTACCACCTCTTCACCTTTTTTTTTGAGACCTTAATTGGCATGCCGATAACTTTATGACCCCCCCCGAAATCCAACATTTTTTTTTTACATTTTTATTTAATTTATAAATAACACAAAACAAAAAAACAAATTGAAAAACCTCTTATGGGTTTTCCTCCAAAATTTTTTGTAAAAAACACTCTTAAAACCCTTAAACCATTAAAATCTAAATAAATGAAACACTGTTAAACTTTCATCCCTGAAAGAAAAATATATAAGGAGAGCAAAACATACTAAAAATTTTGACATGAATTTTCCTAGTGTGACCATATGGTCACGCAAAAACGCTCACAATTGCCTTTTTAAAACTATAATCTCGATAATTAAACGTAATGAAACTTAAAAAAAAACGACTGAAGATCTAATTAAGGGGCACACCTAGTGTGAAATTTAAAAAAATCTTTTTTTTTCATATTTCGATAGATTACATCATTAAAAATAACATATTCAAATTTCAAATCGATATCTCATATAGTTTTTGAGTTATAGCCACTTAAAGAGAAGCCGCTCGGTAGCTAGAAAGTTTCATTAGCGTTTTTAAACGCGTTTTTCTCGAAACAGCATTTTCCGAATTTGCTGGAGTGATTATTACTCAAGGACAAATGATCCAATCACTACTTAATTTTTTTCTACATGTTATTTACTTAGTTATCCATACCATGACCTATCGATTTTTTGATCTGATCAAATATCGAATTTTGGCAGGCCAAAAACGACCAAAACGGCACGGACAATATCTTCTAGTTTAACGAGTTTTTGTGTGTGTTTTTTTATTTCATCCACGGAGACGGCCGGAATTACTGCAGCAGTGGAGGACCTTTTTCGCGCCGTCGGATATCGTGTATAACTTAAAAAATATTGAATTTTTTTTCAAACATTTCGCTGTATTTTCTCAAAACTTGTATAAATATACTCTTAAAATTTTGAAACAATTAATAACCAAAAACAAATTTTTTATAAAAATTCCCAAAAATCATCTTTTTTTTAGATCGTTACACTAAAAAGATTTGATTTTAGTCTAAAAGCATCCTAATGAATATTGCTAACTCTTTTTTATTTTGTTAATTTTACGTGAATTCGGGCATATTCAGGTTAGGGAAATTGCAGTGTTCTTAATATGTGCAATTTTTGATTCTCTTTCACTTCTCATTTACACTTTTTTGGCTAGTACATTTTTAAGGGACTGTACGCTGAACAAAGTGAGCGGGTTTATATTTTTATACCCTTGCAGAGGATATATTGAAATTGTCACTATGTTTGTAACGCATAGAAGGTAGCATTTCCGACCCCATAAACTATATATATTCTTGATCAGCATGACGAGCTGAGTTCCTTTCCGTCTGTTCGTCTGTTTCTAAGCTATCTTGATCAAACTTTGCAAAAAGTCTTTAAATACAAATACGCTGCACATTGGTTGGAATCGGCCGGATCGGATGACTATATCATATAGCTGCCATAGGAACGATCGGTACAAAAACTAGTTTTAGTGAGAAAAACTTTTTTGTTTTCCATCGTAGCGTCACCAATCGTGGTATATATTAGTTTTGTATGCTTCCACACAATTCTGGAAAAATTTATCAAAATCGGATGACTATAGCATATAGCTGCCATATAAACGGTCGGCCCAAAAACTAGTTCTAGTGAGATAAACTTTTTGTTATCACTGGAAGCGTCTTTAAAAAACTGCAAGGAGTCGATATTAGCCTACTATTTATGATTCTCTTTCACTACTCATTTACACTTTATTAAAAATTATAGAAAAAACACTTTCTTTCTTCTTTCCAGTTCCCAAGGCGGCGACTTGGGCGCCTTACAGGTAAAAAGCGGTTACCAGCGTCAAGGATTTGGCATTTTGGTCACCAGAGAGATATCATATCGCATAGCCGCTTTGGGACATGATGTTATGGCTCTGGTTACTCTCTCAAACACCCCATCATTAAGCCTATTTGACAAGCTGGGCTTTCGGGTCATCGATCAAGCCATTTGGTTACGAACCCAACCCATTCAAGGCGAATTTATGTGGCCCGAGGGCGAGTAATAATACTTACATATATATTCGTATCATAAAAAATATTACAATATTATTTTGTGTATATATAAATACAACTTTGGTATCAAAAAATATGTGTGTATGTGTTTGTATGTATGTGTCTATGTCTCCAGTTGCTTCAACAAGCGTTGACAACGTTCCAAAATCTGAGCTGAACTCTGCTGTACACTGACTTCTCCAATCATGCTAATTAGTAACTTTCTTAAGCACTCGAGATCGTATTTTAAATGATAATCATTCATTTGATAGCTATCAAAAAGTAAAAAGCTAGTGGTCTCCGTATCAGGCTTAAGGGCAGCCAAACGTCGTGCGGCTATGTATTCCAAAAGTTCTATAAAATCGAGGTAGTTAATGCCAAAACTGGCCCGCAACATGGTCTGACAATGTGCCTCAAAATTATCCATTTGTCGGCAATCGGAGATTTCGTTGTAAACGGCCTGCAGATTGTTGAGCAAGTTGGTCCAAACCAAATGAATGTTACAGGCATTAAACCAATTGTGATTAACTGAAATGGTATCGGTTAGATTCCACACCTGATGATACCAGCCACTGGGCACAAAGACTGCCTCATTGGCTGTCTGATTGATAATAAAATAATGTATGTTATGCTGGTCCAGCAGTTGCTCATCTATGCTAAAGGGTAGATTGCCCAAAGAGTCGCTTAGCTTGAGCTCTTCGCCGGGAGGCATGATGAGCCATTTCTTGTGACCCACTATGTTAGTGGACCAGCTAAAGGAGCCAAAGACATCGCTGTGGTAAGAGGTCCTGTAAATAAAGAAGAGTTTTAAATAAAGAAATTAAAGAGTTAAAGTAAAGTAAGGACCTACCAGGAGTCCTTGGGTCCCATGTACACAAAACGATAGTCATCCCTTTTTTCATTTATCAGCTGCTCATTTAACCAATCGGAGGCAAAATATTGAGGCACCTTATAGAATTCATAGCCCGGCAACTGGGCAGCCAGATGCCAGTCCTTGAGGTAGAGATTATCCCTGGCATTACTATTCCCGTTCATACCGTTCTCCCAACGTTGTAGAAAATCATAAAATTGTAGTTCCATTTTGGTATGGCTATTAAAATAGGTGGCATTGCAATCGGCCACTGGCACCGGACAGTCACCTATGCTTCGTCTGAGGTAGTCAAAGTTGATGGGAGCAATTTCAGTATTGTCATTCTGGTCCTTGCCACGGCTGCTGCTGGTTGTCCAATTTTGGCATTCCCAATCATTGGACACATTTGTAATGATAACTGGCCAGTTGGCCTGCATATGCAGCCAATAGAAATCGTTGTAGCTTAAATCACGTGCGGAGTAACGAAGGATTTGGAGGGGACCTGTTGGTAGAACACAGAAATTATTTTCCGCCTAGAGGTATGCAATGCTTTTGTGTCTCACCTTCCGTAGCCGGGCCATTGCCATTTGTTTTGCTTGTTGTTGTTGCTGCTGCTGCTGTTGGAGGCGGCTGCAAGGCCAGCCACTCCGCTGCCGACCTCCTCCTCCTCTCTGTTGCCATGGGACTTCCAGCCAGTTGTCGCTCATGCAGACAGCTTAATTTTATTTGTTGCTTCACCTTAATAAATAGCAATTAGTGAGGCCACTTCTTTAGTGAGACCGTACTGGCATTGGAACTGGTAGTTCTTTAGTATGCTTGTACTTTGGAACTAGTTCGAAATACTTTACAAAAAGCACTAGCGCGTTTTGTCAATTCACCAACTAGAGATAAATGCGATTTTTAAATGAAACTGCCACTTAGTCACTGTGACTGCAACTGATTACTAACGTGTCACAAGTTCACAAGTCACTTCATTGGCCCTGTTGCGAATTTTGAGTCGATTTTTGTAACTTACAAATTGTAAGTTAAGTTCAAATTTGAAAAGGAAATTTAAAAGGTTACTGATTATGTTTGAAGGCAACTATATTTTGAGATTTATTAATTTGCTCACACACTAATCATTTATTTTAGGTCATACTTAAAAACTCTATCTCTGTTTTCTGTGGAATCATAATTGTTTTTGCAAAATTAGTATGAAGAAATTCTGAGGTTGGATTTTTCTCAAAAACTGAGGGGTGAATTTTCTTGAGTTTTTCTTTAAAATACACCTAAATATGTCATCTTTACGTTGGTATACCGTGCAATGCGGCACAACATCAGGAAGTGGAGATATAGTCAAAAATATGCAAAATAATTTTTTTTGATTTTGTCCAGATATTTTGAGGTTGGACCACTGTTAGGCGATTTTCTCAAAAACTGGGGAGAATTTTCTTTAATTTTTTAAGTATACATGAATATGTCAAATCTTTAAACGCTGTTGTAGATATTGCATTGCGGCACAACATCACAAAATTGAGGAACGATTTTCAGTCATACGTTCTTTGAAATGATTTTTTTTTGGGATTATTTTTTTACTGCAATGTTCAAATCTAGAGCTTAAAAGAAAAAAAAATGTTTTTGAAATTTCTAATTTAGTTTGGTTCAATTAGTTGGGTAATTGTGGAAATGCAAAAAATAATATGAAACCGTGCGATTCGTCAAACAAAAAAAGTGAGATTTTTAGTCATACGTCGGGAGCCGATTTTTTGACTTGATTTTTTTTTATTACCTGCAATGTTTAAATCTACCCTTTTAAAAAAAAACAATAGTTTATGCTTTTTCTTGACAATTTCCAATTTAGTTTGGTTCAATTAGTTGGGTAATTGCTGAGAAAATTGAAAAAATAAAAAATCACAAATCATTTAAATCATTTTGTTCCAAATTCCACCGTTCCGATTCGTCGCTAACCGACCGTCGCTATCTTGACGGACATTCCGGTAGGTCATCAAGCTTTGCCAGTTTCGGCTGAACCTCTTCACCACTTTCCCACAAACAAAAACTTCATGAAGGAAACTTCATCGTGTAAATGCGGACTTACAATTTTACCAAACAGACAGGATTACCGTTCACTGGTGAATATTGGCTTTTAATGAGATTTAAGCTGGCTTATCTCTCTAGCTCCACGATTTTTCATCCACATTTATGATTTGTTTGAGCAATGAATCGCTGATATTGCTACGCTTACTCATGTAAATTTTCTTTAGAACATGTGGACCCAAATATCGAAAATTTTTAGTTGGTTTTTTAGGTTGTTTATCACTGTTGTATGCGATACAATAACCTACTCGGCAATCTCTCGTGACGAATAACGGCGATTTTCATTAATCATTGTCCATATTTGATTGTCATCAGCCTCCAAAGACCGACCAGTGAGTCGAGCGTTCTTCAAGTTGAAGTTCTAAGGCACCGACGGAATTTTCGAAAGATTTAAAACGAATCGAAGATAAAATCTCCAGAGATTTGATAAGCAAAACAGAGTTCAAACCCTCAAAATCAGAGACTCCATGTTTTTATGCAACCGAATCAGAACCGAAACAAATTTATTTGTATTCCCAGAAGTTACTAAAAGATTATCCAAAAATCCTTAACATTTTCAGGACTAAATTCGACGTAATGATATTTTTTTCGTGATTCGTGTTTGGCATAATCCAATCGAGTTTTTTATTTTGTGTATTTTAATGTAAGTACAATTAAGTTCAAAATAGTATCCGAAGGTCGTTTTATTCAGTATCCCAAATAAAAATTCGTACTGACGTCCAAATTGTACATTTTTCCCCCAGAATATTTGAATAAAACCTCAAATGGTTAGTAATTTTATTTATTTGGTTTTTATTTGACTGCATTTCGTTTGTCAATGAAATTTTATTTGCTAAACATTTTACCATTTGTCAAGTTTTAACTACAATTTGGTTTACATATAGATTATGTGTGTGTGTGTGTGTGGGTGAAATTACAACAAAACTGCTGCAAATGCCAAATCAAGGAATGTTACTTTTGCGTGTTTTTGTGTGTGTGTTTATATATGTAATGTAATTGCTGTATATATATTTATGTATATATATATATATAAACTTTACAGATATTGCCTGCATCGCCTTGTAGGCGCAAACATTAAGTCTAAGAACTAACTTTGATGACTAACCAACATATTCATCTTTCAGATACATGACAAATTTAATGATGCATTTTTTTTTTGTCTAGAAAACTAAAACTAAACTAAAATGGTAGCATAGGGTTTTTTTTAGGTAAAAATTGCTATATACACAAAAATACAAAATCGTATAAAATACGTCATAAAAACGTAACAATAGTTGCTTGTCGTAAATATTTTTATACAATTATTGAATATTGTTTTTTTTTTTTAAGTTGAGTTGTATATTTATTTACTTACGAACTAAAATGCATTTGACTAGATTTCCGTTTACAGAAGGTACAGAGAGACTGACAGAGAGAGAGAGGGTTGTAGTTTTAGTGGGTTAGTGGGGGTAAAGTGGAAAGTCTGTTTGTTGTAAGCTTTATATATATATACAATTGGTGGCAGGCAGCAAGTCCTTGCACTCTAGTTTCTTATCAGCTAATTTAGTTTTTGTTACGCTATTCATTCTTGTCATTTTTACATATTTAAGAATTATTTTATTAATATTTTGTTCTACAATTTTCTATATATTATATTTATATATATATATAATTTAAGTATTTTATATAATTTAAGTGTATGCTTTCCCACTTTTGAAATATTTTGCCTTAATACGAAATGCATGAAAATTATGTATTATTTAATTTAGTTTTTTTTATTAATATTACATACTTGATATGTACTTCTCCTTCGAAATAATGTGAAAAGTGAAAGTTGTTTTTTTTTTTTTTTTTTACCATATTTTGGTCCAGTTAAACTTGGAAACAAAATTCATTTTGGCAGTCTATGGATTGTCACCAACACAAAAATTAAAAAAACCAAAAATAAGGGGCCAGGCCAAAATTGTTATACGCCTTTTTTTTTATTGGCAAAGGGTATATGAAGAGCCAAAATTAAAAATAAAATTAAATACATTTTCTTATAAAAGGTGTCCCAAAATTGAAGCAGATTGGAATTTTAGTTATTCAAAATGTAGCGTTTAATAAAATAATATAATTTTTTTACTATTGAACATTATTTGAAATTATTTGAACGATTTGGTAGTTACAACTTCAGAATCATTCAAAATTTGGTGGAAAGCCCCGTCAAGCAGTATAAAATCAACCACTCCCTACTTTCCCACACTTTGGGTTGTTTTTCTAAAATGTACAAATTTATTTACCCATCTAGTTGGCCCATACCATCCTTTAAAATAAAATTTCAATCAGATTGGCTCGAAAAAAAGCCCCCTTCCTCCATTTTCCGACCTTGAGAGTGAATTTCCCGAAAAGAGAAAATTATTTTTCCATCTATTCGGCCCATAGAGCGTACAAACCGAACTTCATTTAGATCAGTTTACAATTAACGACAATTTTCCGACACTAGGGGCCGAATTTCCTAAACCGAATAAATCTCATATTTAATTATTTTCAGAATGTGCTAAGAAACCGAATTCAAAGTCTATCGGATAAAAAATACTGTTTTCCATATAGAATTTTCCGGGCATTTCAAGACATTTCAAGGGTTTTCGGTCATTTTCCTTGTGAGCAGATTTTTCGAAATTGGGAGGTAAATGTTTAGTGGTAACCAGGGATTAAACCCGAAACGAATATCGGTTCTGGTACCGGTTGCGGTACGTACCGAAATGAGAATGAGGTTCTATTACGGCTTTCAGTTTATTTCGGTTTTCAGTTCCGATTTTTATTTCGGTATACCGGTACGTACCGGTACAAGTATAATTTTTTTGTTTAATATTAAAAAATTTAAGTTATTTCAAGATATCCATAAAATCAATGGATGTCATAGAACTAAAAAATTGTGTTCTTAGAATATACCAAATAAAAAAGATTTTTTTTAAATCAGCCGATTTCTTATTTTTGGAGGAATAATTTCGGTGAACGCTTTTGTCCACGCTTCCAGTGGTATCCCTACACACAGAAAAAACTTATTAGACAAACTCGCCTTAGCGCCATTTCTCAAGAAGCTGACAAATATTTCTTAATAATGGTTCGAAATAGTTCGCTATAAAATCTGCCGTATCTCCGTTAAAACAGATAGATAGATTTGAATAGATTTGAACCCATACTATAAGATATCGTTCAATATAGCTAATAATTCGCTGGTAAAAAACTATATGAGCTCGAAAAAAACAAAAAAAGGTTTAAACATAAAATCTGTCTTAGCTTTCAATTTTTCGAAAAATTAAAACAGAATTTTTTTTGTGCGAAATTTGATTAAAATCCAAAAACTTCATGTCTAAGCGACAATTTTTTTAAGATTTAAAAGTCCGTTACATTTAATTAGAAGGATTATATTGACTAAGGAAAAGTTTTTCGGCTTTTTAGAAATTTTTTCTGTATCTTTTATTTCTTAAAAAGAGAATTTAATTCTGGATATTCTTTTAGACCGAATTTCTAAAATGTAAGACTCTTTTCTGAGTTGAAATATATATTTGAAATAATCATAAATTAATAATAAGAAACCGAAACAGTACCGGTATAAGCGTTTCGTATGGTTCCTTTTTTTTCGGTTCCTATTATAACGGTTAACAGTTTTCGATTCCAAAAAATTATAATAACGGTTCTGGTTTCGATACCGGTACCTGGCTTTAAACGATTTATTTCGGTTAACGGTTCCGGTCCGGATTATTTCCTGGTGGTAACTAAGACAGCATTTACTTGATGAAGCAAACTTCTTGAAGTTTTCTTAGTTAGGCGAGAGAATCAAATGTATTTCTAAACAATTCGTTTAAAAGGTCTGAAAGAATTCCTTTAAATTCCACGACAACTATGAAAACTTCATGAAGTTTGCTTCATGGTGTAAATCCCGACTAATTTGACTTAATGACAGCTAAGGCAGAGAAAAAATTTATTTTTTAAACAAAAAAAAATATAAATTATATTATTTCTACCATTAAACCGCAAAAGTCCCAGGCGATATGAAAACATAATATTAATTTAGTAAATTCGCGATCCATCGAGGATAACTTTTTAAAATTTTTTGGTGAGCGTTAACTCCACTTAATCTTTACCAACAAACTATTCCCTATTTAAGCTTTTCTGTTTAAAGTTTTCCATCCCTTGGGATTGGAATTTTCCAAAACCCCGCCTTAGTTCCCACTAATATGGAAACTTCAGTGAATGTTTCAATGTTTTCTATCTCTTACTGTTTAGGGTCTGCGTAGATTAGTGAACCAGTTAGAGAAGTTCCAGTCTAGAACTTTAGAGATCTTTTATATATATAGAAATGTCTATAAATTTTCTCAATTTTCATTAAGGAATAAAATCTAGCAGTGGGCTTCTTTTATTAAGGAACATGATTTTTGAAGACGTTGGAAACTATTTCTTAAAAAATTAATTAACCGACTTCCAAAAATATGACACACTTCTTTAAGAACGGAATAGCTAGTGATTGAACGAATCATTTATTGATTCGTTGATCACAACAAATTTTACTGGGGAATTTGTAGTATTTTCGTCTTCAAATAGTTTAGGATAGCGGTGGGCAGACCATAGCCCTTTTGGCTCAGCTCGCCCAATCCGTTATTTCTTTATTTTTATCATTTTATCATTGCTTTGGCATTGATGTTTATTATTTCCTCTATCGGGTAGCTGAGCCACAGCTTATTTATTGGGAAGATCCTGATCGAGTTAATGTCTTGTCAAGCACCCTTAACACATTTGCTACTTTATCAAATTCTTTTCCAATATTTACTTGTTCGCTTATTCGTTTTAAAAAATTTCACCCTGCTTGCATTCTAGGACACCTTTCATATACTTAAAGCTTATACAAATCTTAGCGTAGAGAATTTAGTATACTTCCCCCATTCTGTCCTAGATATTATGCTATTTAATGAAATTTATTTTTAAATCAATTTAATTTGTTCGTTGCCCGGCCTATTGTACAACCTCTGTTTGTTTAGGGCCAAGATTTAATTAGCTGGAAGTACAATTGTATGGATCGTCAGTGCGAAAATTGGGATGATCTTCATAGGGTTTAATCCCGGCAGCCTTTTTATCATCGCGCAATTTTTCCACCTGCTGCATGACGCGCAGAAAATTGCCACCAGCCAATTTGGTCAACTCATCGATGGTCCAACCGCCGCCCAGCAGTTCGGCGAATAATGTGGGATATGATGAAACATCCTCCAGACCTTTGGGTGTGCTGTAAAAAAAATATAATTGAATTTAACTTTAGAAAAATGTTATGCACAAATAAATTAAATCAAGCAGCCACAGGCCACAGAGAGTTGAAATAACTCCGGGCCATGTATATTAGAAAGTCACAACAACTATGCAAAAACCACAAAAACAAATAAATAATAAATAAGCACAAAGGAGAGTATAAATAATAAATAAACATTGCCTAGTCCACGCTTCAAGTGTGCGCCCTGTAATCATATTTTATGAACAGGCATTTTTAGACAAATAAATAATAATTTACTTTTATTTGCTGGCATAGGGCAAACAAACACGATTTCAAATGTCATAAGGAGCAAGCTTGCATTGCAAATAATATACAAACAATCATACATACAGGGTGCTTTGTGCAAGCCAGTTGAAAGCAGACAATCTGATGAATTTCGACGAAAATGGGAAAAAGGGCATCAAGCATCAAATTCTTGACAAATACTTAGGAAAATTTGCACTATAAATTTCCATGATTGCAGCTCAGTGATAAAGGTCTCATTCCAGATGACATACAAATTTATTTCGGCTCTATGCTTCATATAAATAAGACATCTTTTCAAACGCATTCAGCTTTCAGCGCTTTTAAAAGTGTTTCTATTCATATGAAGCATTGTTTCGAAATAAATTTTAATGTCATCTGGAAAAAGGCCTTAAACGATTTGGTTCGAAGAATGTCATCACTAAATCAAAATTTTAAGAACTAATAATTTTTGGAAGCGTTGAAATAATTGGATAAGTTCAGGACTTTATATTTCGAGCTATAAGAACACTATGTTGAAAATAAAGCATTTTTTGTTGTCCAAGAATTATCTCAAGACTGTGAGAAGTACTGAAAGTGGTTTAAAACTGTTTCAAAAATGGTTCAGAGTAGAGATGGGAGCGTGTCGAAAATTTTGAACACGACACGACTGTAACACGAATGACATATTTTAAAGCACCACACGCAAGGTTAAAAATTACGATATTATTAGTATGGTAGTGAAAAAAAATGACGACTAATCGCCTCCTGAATATCGTTTTTAAATTTTGTTTAAACGAGTCTACTTTAAATAAGTGTGACCAACAGCCGATAAAAGAAAAGTGTACATATTTATACGGTATATTTTGTCCGGTTAACTTATTTAGTTAGGGCCGATTTCTCATCTTCTATACAGAGCTAATTTTACGTTTATCTGATACATAGCACCTATTTAGAAGATGAGAAATCGGCCCTTAGTATTTTTTCAAACTGTTGAGTCAAGTAAAGTCGTGTTGAAGGATAAGTTTTGAGTTTAAAATATCGATTTTCATATTCTTTGGTTATTTTTAGCTCCATTGAATGCAAAATGGATGAAATATAGGATATTATAATATCCAGTCCAAATGAATATGGCAAATAGGGAATTGATCATCAGAAAATATCGTATTTTGCACTGTGTAGGTATTTCGTTTACTAATAAATAATCGGTTTAATACACTCTTCTGAACTTTTAGGTTGTCTTAACTTATTTTAGCAATTTTTTATTTTAATTTGAAAAATAAAAAAAGTGTTTTAAAATCGTTTCTTACAACTTAATCAAATTTCTGGCAATTTTAAAATATCGTAGTATATTTAAAGTAATAGAACTTTGTATCCTTAAATTTACTAAATGCATTTTTTTTGTTTTTTCGATATCATTGCGATTTTAAAAATAATGCTCCAAAAACTATAGAATTGTATGATTTGATTACTCAATATTTATTACCAAAATTGTAATGATCTTTATCATCTGCTCCCAACTATACTATCGATATATCGAATATCGATAATTTGGTTGATAAAACGATATATGTATCAATATCGTATATTTTACTAAAGCGATATATCGCGTATCGCATATTTTTTGGGGTTAATTTGGCGATATTTTTAAGTTCTGGATGAAAAACACGGTTGGTACTTGAAAAATTTCAAATGTAGCAAAAAAAAATTTTAAAAGGTTCCATTTAAGAAAAAAAACTCTAAAAAGGGCTCCATTCTATATTATGTCAAAAAGGTTTAGGAAACTATTTTTTTTATTATTTTATTTAGAATACAAGAAGCAAAATTATTTATTAGGTATTCAAGTTGAAGTATTTGTATGTATTAAACGCCCATCTCCCATGTTATTTAGGGAACTTCTATTTTCGAGAAGGTCCAAGTATTTCTGGAGTACTCAGTCGTACTGGGCCTTCAACTGCGCATCCCTTTTTAAACGACATTCGTTTTTTATAAATTGCGACAGTGCGATAGATCTAGAGTGCCCTGGGTCCATATGTTCTAGATTGCGGAATAAAGGAGACAACACATATCTACCACATATCCAAGGCTGCAAACCTCAAAAATTTTGAAGGAGGTTCGGAGGCTCGAACCCGTGAGTAATCTTTGGATTTGGTTCGCGGACCGGTTCCTGGATCCTCTGAACCCTAGGTTTTGGTTCGGACCTCGGCTTACTTGAACAAAAAAGTATAGTTTGTTTTATTTTCGAATATTATATTAATATAAACATATCACTTCATTTAGCCGAAATTAGTCAATTTAGTTTGATAAAACTCAATTGGTCCCGACCATCAAATTAAATTTTTAAGTACGAATCGAACTTGATTGTACTTAAAACTAGTACGAAGGATTAAATCAGTCCTATAATTCTTGCATCAATCCGAAAAGTCTTATTTCAAGTATGGATCCTACCTGAAAATAAAATAGTCTTGCGTAGAAATAAAAACAAGTTCCAAACCCAAAGAAGGAAAAGTAACTTAAAGTTCGGAATTATTTTTCTCGGCCACTCTTTTTACATTTAATAATAAACTAAAATCAATCAATCCCGTGAAAAGCCTATTTCGAGTTAAAAACAATGACGGGATCGAGACAAAAACAATGGTGATATTGACAATATTATAGAATTCAAGGAGAGAAAAATATAAAACTAATTCGCTAAGACCAAAACGAGGTCAGGTATGTGAATTTTTTTATTTTAATAGGAAGGTCAAGTTTGATTGGCTTATAAATATGATTGCCCTCAACATTTACACAAACTGGTTTAAAAATATCTTATTTCCACAAAAAGTATGCAATAGAACAACGGTTTGTTTCAATATCTAACAGAAGGGCGCAGCAACAACAACAATTGTAATTGTGTAATTGCCACATGATTTGGTTGTTCATGTTTGCATTATAAGACGCATAAGGTTCGACGCATGAGACATGATAATCTAGTACGCCTTCATGTTATACTGCTTTAAATGTCAAATGACAAGCTATTCACAATTAAAACAAGACAACATAAGGGCCTACTAGATTGTCATGTATTATGCGTCGAACAGTGTGAACCCAGCCTTACGTGCCCATTGCAGGTATTGAAAATGGAACATTGGGCGCGTTCAGCAGAGACACTTGATTACTGATCAGCTTAATAAAACTATTCTTATTATTTAGCATACTTTTGGGAGGTATTGTTAAATTAACATTAAATACAAGAGGAAAAGTAGACTATCTAAATTACCAAGAAATATATCATTAATCAGGGAGCAAGTTCTTCTGCTCAACACAGCCATTAAAAGCAAGTTTATTTAGTTTCATCTTGTTTTTATTTTTATTTGTTTTGTTGCCAGTCACCCTGTATCCAAACAATATCAGAGTAATAGGAAATATTTCAAGTCTGCTTCAAAGGAGCGGAGAGCCATAACAAAAACAATTTATGTCATTTGCCTTGACTACTTTGACTATAATTTCCGTTCAGCCTTTTTGTTTGTGCTTATTTGTGGGGATTTTGCTTTTGCCATTTGAAAATTGTTTTGTGCAAATTAATAGCACTCATTTTGTGGCTTGCGGCCTGAAGTTGAAATTCAATTCACATTTACGTATCACAATGAATGCAGTTAAATTAAATGGATGTCCAAAACAAGAAAAAAAAAGATGTATTACAATCATTTAAAATATGCCCAAACAACTAGGCAACTTGTGGCGGCAGGTGTCATTTGATGGACCGCAGAATGCCCAAATACCTTTAAAGCTGTTCATTCTGTGACATTTTTGGTAATTTTATAGAATTTTTGATTATTTATTGTGTATGCCGCCGACCCCCCCCCCGTGGGGAGTAGCCGAATGGCCCATAAATATTCATATGCGCAATTTCAGTTTACTTGTTTTACATGTACGTTTTTATGATTATTTTTTGGTAGTTTTTGGTCGCCAAAATTAAGTTCATTTCGCTGGAAAATGATTTACATGAATATTGTTGTTGGACCAACAACAACAACAACACCAACAACTACAACAACTGTGAGCCATGTAGTAAAAATATTTAATTGAAAAACATGCAACGCCCGGTCGGGCAGCAGCACAAAGCTGACGCTTTATCAAAATTTCGAGCTGAACATTTGTTTGTTTGTACAACGTGTCCATGATGCAATGAAACGGAAATCTATGCAAATTCATTGTCCCAGGATCAATGATAATAATGATGCCTGATGCTGATGATGATGATGCCACTGGGAGGGGGTGGTGGCCAGTTTGGGCGTTGCGTTGGGTGAAAATGGACATGACCGCAGCGTGTCCCAGTGCAGTTGAGGTAAACCATATTTACTGTCATTTTCGTTGTGCTAATGAAGGTAGAGGAATTTCATTATAAAATTTATAACATTTTGAAGGGGAATTTAAGTTTCGTTTTTTTTTGTTAAGTCAGCTTTAACTAATTATTTAGAAGAAATTGCAGTAAAAATCTATTATCTTACTATTTTAAATTTAAATTCTGTTTATTGTTCATATTTTTTAAGGTTTCCCAGCACAAATTAGCGGTTCGGAACGGTTCGGTTCAGAACTGGTTTGCATCCCTGATTTAAATACAAAGTATTAAGAACTTATTGAATTTTCCACTCACAATATGCCAGTCAAAACCGCGTTGTGGCGGTGCCATTCTTAGAAAAAATAATTCGGTCCAGTAATTCCCAGAAATTTTCAATGTACGGTCACACTGTTAATTAGAGATGAGACATATTGGCGTACCTATGATTGAGACACTTTAACTGACAAATCATCAAATCACACTGTTACTTTAAATATCCAGTCACAGTGTGATTTGATGTTTGTTATTCAAAGTTACTCAATTACCGGTCTGACGATATACCTGTTTCCCTATATTCCGCAGGTTTCATGGTCAAAAATATTGTTTTATTTTGAAACCATAGCATAGCATCCACCATCCATTCATTCTTCTAAGGTTGGGTTTACACTGATCGACGCATGAGACGTGACAATCTAGTACGCCCTTATGTTGTCTTGTTTTCATTGTGAATAGCTTGTCATTTGACATTCAAAACAATATAACATGAAGGCTTACTAGATAATCAAGCGTCGAACAATGTGAACTCACCCTTAGTTTTTTTCAAACCTTGATGTGAAACATGTTAATTGAAAAGAGTTTTTATACCGTGAGAAATGCCACGATTGAACAGGCGATTGCTTGGAAAACAGTGTACGAAAACAATGTTAAACAAGAGATATAAAATAAAGTTGGAAAATAGTGTTGAAAAACAGTATTTATAAACAAAGTACAAAAACCAAGTTGGAAAATATTCTGAGAAAACAATGTTGAAAAAGAATGGTGGAAAACAATGATGGAAATAATGTTAAAAAGCAGTGTAATAAAATAATTTTTGAAAACAGTGTTATAAAATAGTGTTGGAAAACAATGTTAAAAAGAATGTTGGAATACAGTGTTGGAAAACAATGTTGAAAAACAGGGTTGGGGAAAAATGTTTAAAAAACAGTGTTGGAAAAAAATGTTTAAAAATCAGTTTTGGAAAACAGTGTTGGATAACAGTCTTAAAAACCAATGTTGGATAACAGTCTTGAAAAACAATGTTGAAAAACAATGTTAGATACCAGTGTTGAAAAGCAATTTTGGAAAACTGTGTTGGTAAATAGTGTGGTAAATAGTATTGGATTACAGTGTTGGAATACAGTGCAAGAAAACAGGGTTGGAAAAAGTGTTGGCAAACAATGTTGGATAACAATGTTGGAAAACAATGTTGGATAACTGTGTTGGAAATCAATGTTAGATTATAGTGTTGGAAGACAATGATGGGAAACAATGTTGGCAAGTAGAGTTGGAAAATAGTAATGGAATACAGTGTTGGAAAACACCCCAAATGTCATAGGTCAAGTGGTCTAAAAAATTGAAATGTAGTGTGTCCATGGGAGCGTTATTTTGAAATTAAATTTTATCCCTACCAAAGTATCTTTAGTACCAAAATTAAAATGTTTCATCCTCAGAAAAAATCTTCAGTAAAAAGTGGGATATTTTGAAAAATTGTGAAAACAGTTTATCGATAATGGCTATTTTTTTTTGCAATTCAATTATAAAAGAGTATGATTATGCCTTATGCGATTTCTGCGGTTCTTTTTTCAAACATTAATTTATTTTCAAATTGAATAACATAACATTTTTGTTTTTCTAAATGCATTTACAAGCATGTTACATCCGATAAATTTGAAAAATTAGCACAAAAGTTGTTTTATTTTGAAACATTAAAGCCTAATAGAATTTGTTTGTAAAAAAACTATTTGACCAAGTTTTTGTCTGTAATTTTATTTGAAGCTTTCGCATCGCAGCCAAAATAAATATGTTATGTGAGTTTAAGTGGAGGTCACCTTTTTGGAAAAATCTAAAAAATCTATTATCGACAATATCGCGATAACCAGTCGATAAAATTTTGTTGTTGTGATTTTAGTGTTTAGGGGCACAAAATACGTTGAGCAGTGTAAGTATGCACAATGTACATAATATAAAAAATGAAATCTGGTAACCGAACAGGAACCCAAGTTCTCAATTTAAAGGGAAGCAGTTATGGAGCCGAGGCGTTGTGTGGCTCACTGGGTAGCGTGTGCCCCTATTGTGCGGCAGGTTGTGGTCTCGATCCCGACTCGAAACATTTAATTAAAAGTTTTCTCTTTAAAAAACTTTTACATATAAGGTCACCTTCACTAGCTGGTTGGCGTCAGTTATGAAGTATGTAGACATGAAAAGCTTCTTAAAAAGCTTCCGATTCGGCGTTAAACTGTAGTTCCCTTTCCCTGGAGTGAAAAATAAAAGACACACGAGGCAAGAGATTGAGAGAAGCTCGGCTTGGCCCTTAAAGATTTTTTTTTTTTTAGTTGTGGTTCGAACCCATAGCATAAGGATAAGGGGTCGAACTTCTATCCCGACCCACCTCGAAAGTGCCGGGACTAAATGCTCTGATTGTAAATACTATACTAGGGAAGTA
Organism: Lordiphosa mommai; assembly: GCA_018904225.1. Classification (NCBI taxonomy): domain Eukaryota; kingdom Metazoa; phylum Arthropoda; class Insecta; order Diptera; family Drosophilidae; genus Lordiphosa; species Lordiphosa mommai. The sequence goes on along the minus strand of JAEIFT010000205.1, from coordinate 50,878 downwards.
GCCATTATTGCCTCTGGTTGAGCTCGGCTTCCACTAAGCAGCCTTTTAGACCTAACTTTACTTATTTTAGAATGTGTGGCAACAAGCGTGTGCGATGGAACAGCGCGTTGTGATGCGATTACCATACAAGACTAACCAAAGTTGACAATATAAGTTTTTATATTTTTTTTTGTATTTCAGAAGACTTAAATGAACAAAAACTGGTGTGGGACTTGAGTGTATAGTGTGAATAAGATTATCCAGCGCTTGTAGAGAGTATTCATTCCCCATCCAACGAGATAAGCCCCATTCGAATCCTACAATTTTGACTGCTACCTCCGCTTAAATTAGATTGTAGTTGAGACTTTTTTTCCTGCTTTGGGATTTAATTAGGTAATATGGCGCTTACTTACCTCAATTTTTATGAGATTACCGAGACACAAATCTAATCTTTTCAGGATTAAAAATATGAAATAACAGAGATTTCCTTGTTTTGTTATGAAACGATTTTACTTAATTTGCCTAATCCTCACTGATTTCTTGGTTGCTAGCCAAGTCAGCATAAAGTTTTCTCAAAATGATAGCTTAATTGGCCCCCACTCCCACTTATTATGCTGGCAAAATAAAAGGAAGTGGCCATAATGAGCGGTAAATTGAGGCCTTCTTCCTACCTTTCACAATATGTCAATGTTTAAGGCCCGTGGACTTAAATAGAATCAATTAATAACTTAAAAATACAAAAAAAAAAAAAACAAGTAAAGCCACCTGAACCGACCGGCCGGACTGTGAAATCTGTAGAGTCTGGCCGTGTGGCCGAGGAAAATGTAAATTTAAGTGAAATAAATGACTTTTACTTACTAATTAATGCCGTCGTAGCCGGCGCCGAGGCCAACGTGATCGATGCCAGCGACGCGCTTAATGTGATTAATATGCGCTGTGTGTGCGAGTGTGTGTGTGTATGTGTGGGTCAGCCAGCATCAGCAGCAGCAGGATATCAGATGCCAGTTCATTAAGGTCCATTGTTGTTGTAGTTGTTGTCATCATAAGGCAGCGTTATTAAAATTTTGGCGTATCCAAAAGACAAAAGAGAAAGAGAGAGAGAGAGAGAATAGAACATGGCATTAGACAACTTCATCACAAAACAAAGGAACAAAACAGGAAGTGATTACAAGACCCATTTTGAGCACGCGTCAAAAGCAAATGCAAAAAAAGGAGCAAACAAAAAAAAAGAACAATAACGAACTAACCATAACAATGGCTTTGATTGATTTTCCACCACCAACTTACCCACTGCATCGTGCACCGTGGAATTGTCACTGCAGGACAAGAACTTGGAATAGAAATTGACCATTACCAGTCCGCCATTCTTGGCCAATGCCTGCAGTATATCATCCTGAACATTGCGACTGGTATTGCATAATTCATAGGCCGATGAGTGTGAGAATATCACAGGTGCTTCGCTCACTTCGAGAGCATCGCGCATGGTACCCTTGGACACATGCGATAGATCCACCATCATGCCCAGGCGATTCATTTCGCGTATGATTGTCTGTAATGATCAAGAGAAAGAGAGGGACAGTGAGTGCTAATCCTTTTACCATAATTTGTCTAAATGCCAGCATACAAAACCCCGACCTCCCCCCCCCCTTCCATGTCATAAAACATAAGTAATGAGCCGGGCTAAACGGAAAGGACTTCGTGAAACATCGTTTCATTATGCATGAACTTTTATTTAACCTTTGACTGCCAAAAGTAAATTGATACTTGTGCTCTTTGTATGTGTATGTGTGTGTGTGTCTTTTTAAGTAATTTGTATTTATGCGCGGATTTATGGGCTCTGCCTTACATAATTACTAAGCCGCTTCACCCACACGCACACATACACAAATTATTTAAGCAAATTTATTACCCCAAAAGACATTAAATTCACTAACTGTGATTAGACATTCAACTGTAAAGGAAACCCAATACTCTACTTTCCACCGTGACTCGCATTTCCGTAGGATAATTGGTTCTTATATAGGAATAATAGCTGAAGTCACGGCAAGTGAGTGTGAGATGGTTAAAAAAGAATTAAACCGGTTGAAGTTGCAGCTGAATTTAAAAAGAAAGAATTTGACAGTACGGTAGGCGCTTTCTTAGCTCAAAATAATTTGCGGCTTAGTTTCAACTTCATTTTAAAACTAGATGAAGTGCTGGAAGAAATAATGCTAAGATCCCACGGGCCAATAATAGTTATGTTTTTGCCACTGTTTGTTTCAAGTGCGGCACAATATGAAGCAATAAATATTTAAAAAAATTTCATCAGAATTTGGGCTTTAGTGTCATCGTTGTTAGACGTCCACGCGTTCCAATCATCAAAAACAATTTACAGAATGAGGGAACATTCAGCAGAAAATCTATTTGAAAAAACAGATGAGACTTGCCCTAATTTGCTTCAGTAAGAGATTTTTGTGCAAAATTTGAGCAAGTTATTAGTGTGTGGAATCTTAGCTTGAGTTGTAGGCCCTGTAAAATCTGTAGTAATAACTGATAAACAAAATTTTTAATAAAATTTTGGATGCATTTTTTGCTTTAACCTATTAGTTCGTGTAGCAGCAACATATACTCAAAAATAAGGTAATGCTGACTAGGCTGATGTTCTTACTGAAATTATAAAAAGTTAAGCAAGGCCTGTGAACATTAGAAGAATGTACAATCAGGCTCATCACAACCCTATTCCATTTTTTGAGGATGAGGCTTTAGCTTTCCTTTTTGAAAAAAATATTTCACTGGAAAGAAAATTAGGGAAATTACAATTATATCCCTACACTCAGACAAAAAAGTCCCAGGAATTAAAGAATTCGCTATTTTATAGTCGCCAAAACAAGCTCGATTAGCGTCCTGTTCTTATTCATTTAAGAATTTCGATTTGAAAGTTTTTTTTTCAATTTAATAAAATCTTTCTAAAAAGTTGAAAAATTTTTTTAAATTTTATTTTAAAATAATCGGTCTTAAAATCTGTCCCGCCAAAAAAAGAGCTACGTTACGAATCTTTCACGTTTTGGATTGATAGGAGTCCGTACTATAAGACCACGTTCCAATAAGTCCCTAAATACGGTCATAAAATACACAAAGGTGTATAATAGTCCTAAAAACGCTCTAAGACAATTACACTCAGAGAAAAAATCGAGCAGATCGTGCTTGATATCAAGCAGATTTCGTGTCAGAAGTTCGGCAAGACAGAATTTTCTTGGATTCAAGAAGAATATACTGAAATCAAACATGAATTTTCAAGCTCTATTTTTTTGTCTCACCTCCCTTGCCACCAAACACACAAAGTTTTCTCGATTTCAACCAGATTTCTTCTTGAAAATTCAAGACGAAAAAAAACTAAATTGAAGCAGATTTCAGTCTTGCCGAATCGTGCTAGATTTCTCTGGGTGTACAAACATAAAATCTGCAGTAGCTTTTCCTTACTTTACATTCTTCAAAATATTAAACAATACTTTCATAATATTCGAAAAAATTAAGATATTTCAATTCTGAAATTTGGGTTAACATTTTTTCAAAATTTTATATTTTTGAAAAAAAAAATTTTCTAATACTTATGTCCTAGTTTCACTATACATCCGTGCGAATGTTGATGAGGATGGCATTTTTATTAGGGCCTTCTATATGAAAATAAATGTTAAATGGATGCACATCAGTTCAAAAAAAAACTAGGTACATCCGAGAAATTTAACATGATGTACTCCATGTAAACATTAAGTATCAATAAATTAGGGTATTCACTAAATACAGAAATTAAGCTACCTGATTAATGGAAAAAACGTTAGATAAGTTAGTAATTCGGCCACATATATGGCCCATACAAGCATATTTTCTGTTTTTTTTTTAGGGGTTCAAAATAATATTTATATTTATCTATAATTAATGTCCAATTATATCAGATTTCAAAAAAATTCTGGGAAAGTTTCACTGGAAAATATTTAAAAATGAGCCAATGACAGCGGATCTTCGCCAACGCACAGTGGCGCCCGTAGAACAAGTCAAGTTGTAAAAATAAAAAATAGCAAGTGCGCCTACGATTTTTTAAATAAAATTTTAATCATTTTGAATGAGATAAGATGGGTCATAGAAAATTCTCTAACCATTTAAAATAAGCCACCCTTAATAAAATGCGATTTTTATTAAGATTTAAGATATATCCCTTTAAAGTTGGTCGATTTTCAGTTTTCAAAAAATTATACCAATTTTAGGTAATTTGGTCCACTTTCAGGTAGAATATCACGAAAACTAGCTAACGAATCGTCATAATTTATTTTTCTATTGATGTATTATTAAAAAACAAAAACATCACGAAAAGAGTTCGAATTCACTAGTTTTAGTTCAAAAATTATTAATCATATTAGAGATTTCTTGTCTTATGAATAGTAAAAACTATTTTGAAAAAAATCATAAAAAATTAAAAAAATAAATAAAAAAAAAAATTTTTTTTTAAATTTTTTTGGGTAAAAATTTTAAAACATAGAAACATTAAAAAAAAACAAAAATAAATAAAAAATTGTTAAAAATAATTTTTTTTTGCTAACAAAAATTTATTTTTTCCACAAATTTTGACTTTGATAACCCCTAGGTAAGCCTCTAGTAGCCGTAGCACCCTTTTCAACAATATTTGTTTTATAGGTTGAACAAATATCTATCATATGCCATTTAAATTATTTAATTATCTCATTTGGTTCAAAAGTATTGATTTTTAAAACGAAAATACTCAAACGGCGACTCTGTGCGACGTCTTCAAAAAAAAAAGTTGATACGCGGTGGACTCATAATTTAAATTAAAAAACCAAATTAATTTGATTAGTTAATATGTTTCTTCAGGAAACGCGGTCGAGTTTTTTGTTTGATTGATTTTTAAATTTTTTACAGAGCTTAGAACTCAAAAAAAAATTTTTCGTCAAAAAGTCAGACATTTTGTTTCTTTTTAAATAATGTTAAAAAAAATCTCGACAGCAATACCTCGCAATTTATGTAAAGAAAGCGTGTGCAAAATTTCAAGAGGATCGTTTCAGTAGATTTTAAGCCTCAAAAAAAACTAAGTGTAAGAAAAACACGTTTAAAGTTTCACTACAATAAAAAATTTTATTTTTATTTTCCATAACGAATGGGGTTTGGTTTTTGGTTGTGAAGGGGTTAATGTAATTATTTTTAACAGAGTTACTTTTCTTTATGTAATTTTTAAAGTTTTTGGTTCAAATAGAAGAACTTTTTAGATGTTATTTAATTTGCACAGCAAAAATTATCATTTCTATTTTCTAAAATAAACAAAATTTCGCGTTCATTTATTAGGCCCTAAAGCCAACAATTCGAAATTCGCACAGATCGGCTCTAAAATATTGTTTCGACATTTTCTGGTTGGATTTTCCAAAATCGGTTTTTATTTTGCGAACATCTTATGTGTTTAGTTACAATATTATTAATTTCTAAAAATTAAAAAAAAATTGTTTGTTGTTCTAAGTAAAATTTTTAATAATTTAGTGATTACTATTTTTAGGAATACAATACAATAATTATTTGCGTATTAATCTTTCAAGCCGAGGTTAGCATACACACACACAAGTACCGTAAATGCTTCGTAACGTTGATTGACTGTAGCAGTATTTCATTTAAAATTCAAAAACTTTGTGACTCATCAAACTGCCCCCGTATTAAGTTAAGCAGAGGCGGTGCTCGACTCATGTTTAGCGAGTTAAAAACTAGTTGCCAATGAATTAGCTCTTTGCCAGCTGGTTGTCGCATTTTAAAGTAGTTGCTTAAGCATTTCAAAGAAATATTAAACGAGGCAAATATTTCTAAGCCGATTACTGAATGTGGTTACTTCATCAAGATGCTGTTTGTTTAAGTAAGGACAAGGATAATATTGCCACAAATTTTGTATTATAAATTGTATCATAAACTAATTAATTACAGCTACTTTCGAACAGAATGATGAAAGCAATATCTATTAGTAGCAAAATGCTTAATTGCCAGAAAAAAAATAGTATCAAATATTAATTGAAAAATATACAATTTCAGCCTTTATTTCTTATAGGCATGAGCACACATATTAAGCATACGCCACGTTAAGCATTATTAAAAATAATAAAAAAAAGAACCCACACATAATCAATAAAAGCCTCAATTAAAATTGCAATTAAATGCACTTCACAAATGCCTGAAAGTCGAAATAAAGAGAGGAGAAATGCAAATATAAAAAAAAAATATATTTCAATTGAATTGATTATAATTATTATAATTATTATTATTATTGTGTAAATACAAAATGTGCTGCGGGGTGTGAAATTTTAATGCGAATATGGCGAAGGTAGGTAAACGAGCGCATATACATAAATATCATTTGGCAAATTATTTTGGTCGCTGCTGCCGCCATGGCCTAAGTAATTAATCACCAAATAATTTGGTAATTTTAATTTACTGTTCCGTGCGCTGTAAACAGTCGAATGAACACACAAAGACAAATGCAGGCATGCATGACAGTGTGTGTGTGGGTGTATGCACCGTTAATTAAGATTTAATGCCCTGCGAACTCTCAGCGCTACCGCCCATTCGATCTCTGGGCCTCCTCTTTGCCATTTTGTGTACGCAATTAAGCGACAATAAGCATTTAATACACATTTGCTCTTATGCGACTCTAATACACATATACACACACACACATATATAAAGGCAATTATTTGCCTGCGCCCTTAATGCCACGCCTGTTAAGTACACATCGTTTCGCCCCCTGCCCCGCCCTTACCCAAAAATAACAACAATTTGTGAGCTAATTTAAGTACAAACTGTCGCCATTGCCTTGCTTATTTAGTGTTATATATCGTCTATATGCGACTGCAATTAAAAATTATCTGCGAGACGGCATCACACATTAAATACACTGAACAATTGGCTGGGGCCCCCTTTCTTAAAGTGCCCCAAAATGTAGGCAATACTTTTTGTAATTTTACTTAAACTTTTATTTTAAATGATTTGGAAACTTACAAAAAATTTTTATGATTTTTGTAGGTTTAGTTTTTGGTGTAGAAAAAAAAAAAATAAAAAAAAAAATTTAAGTTTTTACTTAAGGCTCTAAAATTAATTTTTTATTACTCATACGCAGTGTGAACTTTTTATACTCTGTCCCGAAGGTAATGTGCAAATGTATGTAACAGCCAGAAGAAAGCATATCCGACCCTATAAAGTATATATATTCTTGATCAGCATCAATAGCCGAGTCGATGTAGCCATGTCTGTCTGTCCGTCTGTCTGTCTGTCCGTCTGTCCGTCTGTCTGTCCGTATGAACGAAGAGATCTCAGAGATGGTAAGAGATAGAGGTTTGAGGTGTATGGAACATATATTTCTTATACTTGCAGGCAGATAAAGTTTAGTTTTGATTTTTGCCACGCCCCCTGCCTCCCCCACAAATTGAAAAAAACCTCATATCTTCCACAATTTTGGAGTTAGGTTGTTCGAACCTTCTAGACATATATTCTACTCATCATTTCTTATCAAGCCCCCATACATCGTTTTCCAATCAGATGAAGTTTACTTATCGAGCCCCATAATCGTTTTCCAATCAGAGAACGATAGTAGAGTTGCCACCCCACAATTTGAAAAACACCTCAAATTTCCCACAATTTTAAAGTCAGGTTGTGCGAACCTTCTAGACATATATTTTACTCATCATTACTTATCGAGCCCCCATACATCGTTTTCCAATCAGATGAACGATAGTAGAGTTGCCACCCCCACAATTTGAAAAACACCTCAAATATCCCGCAATTTTTGGAGTTAGGTTGTTCAAACCTTCTAGACATATATTCTACTCATCATTACTTATCGAGCCCCCATACATCGTTTTCCGATCAGATGAACGATAGTAGAGTTGCCACCCCACAATTTGAAAAACACCTCAAATATCCCACAATTTTGGAGTTAGGTTGTTCGAACCTTCTAGACATATATTCTACTCATCATTACTTATCGAGCCCCCATACATCGTTTTCCGATCAGATGAACGATAGTAGAGTTGCCACCCCCACAATTTGAAAAACACCTCAAATATCCCGCAATTTTGGAGTTAGGTTGTTCGAACCTTCTAGACATATATTCTACTCATCATTACTTATCGAGCCCCCATACATCGTTTTCCGATCAGATGAACGATAGTAGAGTTGCCACCCCCACAATTTGAAAAACACCTCAAATATCCCACAATTTTGGAGTTAGGTTGTTTGAACCTTCTAGACATATATTCTACTCATCAATTCTTATCGAACCCCCATACATCGTTTTCCGATCAGAGGAACGATAGTAGAGTTGCCAACCTTAAATATCCCGCAATTTTGGAGTTAGGTTGTTCGAACCTTTTAGACATATATTCTACTCATCATTACTTATCGAGCCCCCATACATCGTTTTCCGATCAGATAAACGATAGTAGAGTTGCCACCTCCACAATTTGAAAAAAATCTCATATCTTCCACAATTTTAAAGACAGATTGTTCGAACCTTTTAGACATATATTTTAATCGTCATTACTTATCGATCCACCATACACCGTTTCCAGATCAGATGAACGATATTCGAGTTATAAGCAATTTAAATAATTACGCTGGGCAGCACTGCCCGTAATCGTGATGGGCAGCACTTGCGCAGTTTGTATGACCTAACACTTTTAATACAAACAGTTACAGAGTATATTACAGTCGGTCATGACCGACTTTCTTACTTGTTTAAAAATATATTTGGGTTTCATCTTTGTACACAAACTAAAACCCACATATGCAAAGCGGGCTAATAAAGGTTCTCTATCTGTAATCGGCTTCAAAATTGTCAACTCCCTCAATCATACACAAAGTTGGAAAAAAAAACCCCAACTACAACTGACTAACAATGCAGTCCAGCGTGTAACAAAGAAAGATTGAGGCAACCGGTATAGGGACAGTGACAGTTTGCCCGGCACATGAGTGACAGGACAAATTGTAAGAAAACTTTACACAATGCTCATTAATGTCGGGGCTGCTGCCTTTTTGTGTTGTATCCATCGATATGCCCGCCAGCACCGCGGGGCTGCCTTTCAGTTTAATGTGAGACATTCAGGCAAAAACCATTGTGTTGTTGTCCATTGGTCAGTTTGCCTTTTTTTTTTTTATTACGGCATCCAAAATGAATTGTTATTCAATAATTTTGTATATTTCAGCCTGAAGCTTCCGAATTTTGGCAATTAAATTGCCAAAAATACATATAATAAAAATTGCATGCTATTTGGCAGAGATTTTGCTGCAACAGCAATTAGTTTAAGCCGGGGCCAAAGCCGGAAACAAGCAAACTAAAACAAAGCCGCATTTAAATGGAATTTATTTTAAAATTAATTTAAAATTTGTTCAAATCTGCACCAGAACAAAAACGAAAAAAAATACAAAAAACTAAACGACGCAGAAAGTAAATAAATAAACTCCCAAGCCGCTAAAGCGAGTAACACACACTCGCATAGAGAAGGCATTAGGGCACAATGCGAAAACTCATTAAAACTTTAAATTGAAATGAAATAAAATGCATATTTATATGGTAGTTGGTTTACTTTTTTTTTTTTATTCCTTTTCCTACCGTCGGTGTCTACTTATAAATGGCAGAGTGCATTTTACAAACATTTTGCAAACGGAAACGTGCATTAAAGTGTACAAATGGCACATGTGTTGTGCTTAAATAACACTTTTAAATATTTGACTAACCAAAATGAGCTAAAAATTTGTAGACAAGTTTAAAGGAGAAAAAGGAAGGTAGACTTAAAATTCTAAAAACTAAAAGTAGTTTTGGTAAAAGTGATAAATATTGTACGCCTTGACGAATTAGAAATGGGTTTGAATTGTTTAGCTGATAATAATAAAAAACAAAATTTGTGAGTAACAGATCCTATTATAAATGAATTGATTAAGCAGGCCAATGTTATTATCTTTCGTTCATTGTTTTCATAATTAATTGTAATGGTTAGATCTTAGAATTATTATAAAGAATTAATTAATAAATGATCTATTTTATCTGATGGCAAATTCCGACATGGAAAGGCTTCTACTAAACTGCAGTGTATAGCGGATAAAGAAAGGTTCTTTAAATAGTTTTTAATTTGGTTATTGTAGGTGCCTTGATAGGAGACAAATTTAACTCTTAATAATTTTTCCATAACATTCAGAACAAGTGTACCAACACCAAAAGCTAGCAGGTTCCTCATACAGCGCTCTTTTGAAAGTCTCCCAACTTCCTTATCAGCGAAGTTTGCTGACTTTTTGAACCGGTAAACACTTTTAATATAACGGCAACGTTCTTGTTGAATTGGATAAAATTACTTATTTCAGTAAACAATATCAGTGTCTCACTTTTTAGTCAGTGATAAACTTGATTATTTTTGCTTAGTTGTTCGTTTTATTTAAGTTACTCACTGACTTCCTCTTTTTTGATCTGTTGTTCTTTTTTTGAGCCTACTCAGATTTGTATACCCTTTTAGTAATTATTCGCTTAGCACAGGGGTTTGAATCAGAAATTATTTTTGAGTCTGTATCTTTAATATTCCATTATCCAGATTAAACAAAAACTAACATCTGTAAGGCTTTTGAAACATTGGCTTTGTAGAACCTACACTTTACCATTTTATCATCTATCAACTTAGAAAAAGAACTTAAAAGAATCTCAAAGTAAAGTCAACAGTTGAGCAAGTGAGAGAGCAACCGAACATAAAACATAAAGATAGTGAGCAACTCAACAAAATAAACAAGTATGTGAGTAAATGAAGTACTGAACAAAAAATAACAAATGAGGGAGCAAGTGAATAACTTAATAATAACAACAAATGAGAGACTGTTGTCAGATGTGCGAAAAATTTGTGAGTCTAAAATGCCATTTATCTGTTCAGCATCAACATAAATTTACAGTGTGACCATAAATACGCCAAAGAGGCCGAATAAAGAAACAGTGAGACCCTGTTTTGTAAGTTTTTCTTTGTGTTCATTAAAATAATATTTGTTTTGAAAGAAAAATGTTAAAATAAATTGCCTATTTATACTTAAGTATTTTATTAAAATTGTTTCGCAACCTTTCTATTAATTAAATTTTGAGTTTAGCCGGCTCGGGGCCATGTTAGTAATGTGTCCATAACTTTTATCAACAAGTGTACCAAAAGAGAGCAGTTTTCTCGTACTGTGCTGTTTCCGAAGCAGAGAGAAGCCAATTTGCTGCGTCGACTGGTTTTATGGCCTGTTTAGCTTTGTTAATTTTCTGCAATTGTAGATGGCTATTCAGTGGAGTAAAATTAAAATATTTTATTAAAAAAAAGTTCACACAGAGAAAAAAAGGTCAAGATCAATTTAATCTTTGCTGGTTAAAATAATCTTTTAAAAATATAAATTTGTTCATACAAAACATAAATAATCTCTTAGGCGTTTGCTCATAAGTATGTGCGCTGGCTGACTGCGTTGAGACGTCATTTCGTACATGTTAAGTCTCGAGATCGATCCCCAGAGAAGGCAATTTTTTTTTGTTTTTTATAGAATAGTTCGTAATGATATTATTAACATATCAGTTTAATCTTCGTCATATCGGACTGAAATTGATATGAAAAAATGTGGAAATGACTGCCATTTCATATCAATTTTTTTCTCTGTGTATTTTTTCTAGTCAAATTTATGGTGCTGAGTGGAGAGGAACCGATTATTGAGAGCAGCATTCTGTTCTTTCACTGGCGTCAATGCGGCGATTAGCTGGCATTTCATTTTAAGTTCAGTGTTCAGTCAGAGGTATGAGTGAAAAAGTTAAAGTAAAATAGATGCAAATTTATTGGCTCTATTAGGCTCTTCCTTTTGTAAAATTAATGAAAAAATTAATTAAAATTAATTTTGTAAAAGGTAATTAATTTTATTATTTAAAGTGTGTATGTAGAAAATTTGCATCCGCATATATACAGGCGTATTCTTGCGGATCATATGTACATGCAGCAACAAATTTCACACTTGCAGCCACTCAATCATATGCACATACATATTGACATGCATGGCGACAAAGGCAGCGCATTCGCCCAACACAGTGGCGCTAGAAAGTATGCACCCGCTAATGAAAATTTTTTTTGGCGATTTAATATAATTTTTGGGCGAATACTTTTGAGTCTCACTGTGCACTTTCAGCACTCACAAATTTGTATTTATTTTTCCAATAAAATTTAAATTCTTTGTTTTAAGACGCTGGAATTAACTATAACTGCCTCAAAATAATGCCGCCCGACGAGGTCAAAGAGGCCTTTTAAAGAGGAGCTATCCTCATAAAGAAAGAAAAAGTTAAGAGATTTAGAGCCGATTTCTCATCTTCTAGATAGCTGCTATGTATCAAATAAAAAAAAAATTTACTTTGTCATTTGCTATGGAGTTGATGAGAAATCGATCCTTAAAGTTAAAATAATACTATGATTCCTTATTAATTTTTTTTTTTTTTTTATATTCTATTTCTATTTCTGATTTATAGTTTCGTGCAAAAGACAACACTCTGTCCCTGTCAACAAAGTGTCCAACTGGCTTTTAAAATGTTCTGGAGTCACATTTGGACGCCTTTAGATGACTTCAAAGAAATCTTTAAAATCTACAAAATTCTGTTTCTTTCATTATTATAATTATGGGCGGACTTAATTTAAGAGTAAAAGCTCTTGATTCAAGTATGGAAAATTCTTTGGATTTGAGAACACTCCGCTCTTGATTCAAGAATGAGAGAATCTTGGTTTTCAGACTGTCAAGCTCTTGATTCAAAAATGTTCTACTTGGAATAAGAATTTTTCATACTTAGATCAAGTATAAAAAATCATTCTTTGATCAAGAAATTGACTCTTGGAGAATTTTCACTCTTATCGTACTTTTGTGCTCGAATGCTCTTGATCGAAGTATGAAATTCTCTATTTTTTCTATAAGTGCACTTAAACATGAATATTTTTTTGTTTTCGCACTGACTTGAAAGTTCTATAAAACGATAAACTTGGGCAAAGATTTCGTTCTCACACAAATTGAGCGGTTTTAATGCTGCTTTTAATGCAGGTAAACATTTATGTTTATAAATTTTGAAGCTATTGATTTTGATTTAATGTAAGATTCTACTGAATACCTCTTTTTCGGAAAACAAAATTCAACTCTTATTAAACAAATTCCCAGAAAAATATCTGTTTCAGCTTTTATGGATTCAAAATGGTATTTTCTTTGTTATTCTTAACTGGAATTTCATTAGCATATTGTCTGTTGTCTGACTTTTGCCCGCCGCTGACATAAAAAAATCAAAACTGACAGTGAGTGTTCCTCCAATTCTCTCCCTCCCATAAATCTAAATGAAATTTCCATTTTGTGAGAATTGTATTGTCCATGATTTGTATCTGTGTTGGCTTTCAATGGGCAGGTGATTTAATGCATTTTTCAACTAAAAGTGACTTCGATTAGCTTGCTAAAAAATTCATTAAAAACTTTTAGCTGCCAAGATAGTGGGCCACGTGGCAGAGTCGGCAGCCAAGTTGAATATTTTATAAACTGTCGTTAGTGAGCATGTCACGCCCCCCCTCCCTCCTACCACCACCGCACACAATTTGTAGCAAGAGTCAAGCGAAGAAGAAGAAGAAAAAACGAGCAAAAACTGGAAGTGGTAGTAAACGTGCTGCAAAAAATCACTCGACCAAAGTGGAGAGTTGCAATCTCTGGCCCGTACTCTCAATGGGTGGGTTTGGGTTGAAAACATAAGATTGAGTCCGGGAAATGGATGCTCGTGTTGATGGCGACGTCTGAGCCCGCAGGGACCAAAATGCAGGGAAACAACTAATAGACAGCAGCAGGGGGGGAGGGGGGGTGGGGGGTGGGACAGGGCAGCATGTGGTCTTAAGATGGATGACAAAATGTTTGGCCAATGATGGTACGAGGGCAAGTCGATGGGGAAACTGGCCAAGCTATAAATTTGAGCACAGACTTATTAAGCTGCCCTCGCTGCAAGAGAGTGTGAGTGAGTGACCTAGTCAGTTGCAGTTGTCAGGTGCAAACGTGACATCAATTTTGTAGCATAAAAAATGGAAGGCTACATTTAAAAAAGGAAGAAATTTGGCTAGCAATTTCATTTAATGTTTTTTTTTCTTTCCAAAATTATTAGTCCAAATTGATATGGAACCCCTGCTAACGCAGCAAATTCCAAACGGCCTTTTCTTCACAATTCCCTCGCAATGACCTAATAAATCCGTTTTATGTCTTGCCTTGGCGCCGCCTACATTTCAACTGCCAGCGGCGTCGGCTTTGGCTTTGGCGTCTGTTGCCTGCCATTCGATTCATATTCAAATTCAAATTCAAATTGTGGGCGTGGCCAGGCCATTTATTGTCTGCGCCATTAGCTGCACTAATGATCCATTCAGCAGAGGGGAACAAAAAAGGAGGGCATACCCGTATTCAAATGGCAGGATGCATACACACACACACACACACAGAGAGAGAGTGAGTACATCGGCATTGTCAATATGCTTAATGGATTTTCAAATATTTAAACAGTCCCAACATCAACCGAGCTTGCGGTTGCCTCCACTTGCCTCCACTTACATAATCCGCCTGAGGTATGATTCTGACTTGTCTTCACTTGAGTTGATGCTTGTGCTAAATGCATTTAAAGCTCATTTACACATTTTATAAATACAAACAAATTAAACAATATATATATTTGTTAGTATTACAACACACAAACAGTTTGAATAGAGCGGATTACATTGAAGAATAAACTGCGGTTTGGTTCTGTTGACAATTGTTAATGGAATTAGTTGGTTATGATGGAAAACTTTGATATCTGCAAAAGTTGTTGAGACAATTAATTACACAATTGGGTTTAAAAAGTTTTGCAACGAAATCAACAGCAGGCAAAGTCATGACGGAGAGAGAGCGGAAGAAGGATGATTTATTGATTGGTTTTATACTCATTTTTCGTAGAGGAATAACGTTAATATATTCTTGCTCAGCATTAACAGTCCGTCTGTTTCGTCTGTATAAAATCCCCGATCTCAGAGACTATAAATTTATTTCCAGGCCAACTTTGTTTCAAAATTTTGCACCCTTCAGTCTCCGCTATGAAAAATGTTGGATAGCTCCTACAATTTTATAGATATCAAGCTTATGTACATAATATATTGAGATTTGGTTTTAAATTACGTAAACTATACAATTTTGTGAATTTTTTGAGCCCTGGAAATCAGAACATTTCCAATAAAAAATGTGGTTCAGTCTATTAATGGTGTATGCCCAATATCTATAATCTGTGAAATTTTCTGAAAGATCGATTGATATATAGTGAACATATCAAAATTGCAACTTTAGTCATTGTGCGCTTAGTCAGCCATGTAAATGTTAATGTTAACATTTAGGGCCGGTTTCTCATGTTCCTGTTTTTCAAATACGAATGCATTTTGAGAAAATATATGTTGCCTACTTTTAGGACGCTTTTAAATATCTAGGCTTGTGTCTAATAGAGGTGGAGAACTATCGATAGCACTATCGCCACTATCGATGGTTCTGCGCTATCGATTCGCCATCGATAGTAGCCCTACATATTTAGATAGTTTTTTTGAAAAGCTTTTACAAACCACTAAAAAGTTGGCTCATTAACTGTAAACCAAATAAATATTATACCTAAAAGACATTCATAAAATATTGTAAATGCTAAATTTTGTAAGCAAATTTCTGGTTAGGAAAAATTATTCTTGCTAAATTACCTTTTAGTTGTGTGCAATTTACCATTCAATTAATATGGATCTTTTTTCTCGTAGGAGGAGCGTTTTTCTATCAGTATGGAGCTTTGTGAAGGAAAAAATTTTTTATCATTTTAAAATGTTAACTGGGCGTAACAATAGAACAATCAGGTTTTAATTAGCTGAAAATAACCCTAGAATGGCCTCAAATTTGGAATCAAAGCATGGAAAAATCAACGTTTTTCCGTAAAAATTTGGATATTTTGGGAATATATATCTAATCTGAACCCACAACCCAATATTATGCTAAAGTTCTAATACTTATAGTCATCCGATTTTGACCTTATTTATGTTTGTTTTTAAATTTATATAATCTACAATTTTTGTTATTTTTTGACGTGAGCGTTATACAATTAAAATATTTTTGTTGACTTTCGATGGTTTTCAAAAAATTTTAAAATTAACTATTGAAAATGCCGACTATTGATAGTTCTTATCTCTTGACATAATCGATAGCACTAATCGCTACTATCGATGGTTCTACGCTATCGAGTAGCTATCGATCAAGATGAAAAACCACTATTTTGTTTATAGAATATTTTAGATAGTTTGTGTTAAAGCTTCACAAATACATGGCCACTAAAAAACGGCTAATTTTTAAAATCTTAAAAAATGGATTTTGTTATGTTTAATTTTAAGAATTTAAATGAAGAAATAAAAATCATAATTCCATGTACTTTTTATTACAAATGTAGTTTGAAATTTTGTAAGCGTTGGACCCATTTTTGGAGTATCTTATCGTAAATGGAACATTTATTCTTGCTAAATTATCTTTTAGTTGTGTGTAAAAGATTATATTTTATAATTGTGAGAATAATGAACTCAGATAATTATCTGCTATGTCTAATGTAATACCAGCCTCTACAAACGCTGTGAAATAAATATATTCAAGAACATTCATAAAATACTGACTTAACTCCAGAACAAATTTCAGCTTAAAAATATGTTACTGTTCCCTTACAATACCATTCGAAAAAGGAGGATCAATCACCAAAGGAAAAAATGTTGCAATTTTTGTTACTTGGGTCAATCAAAACCCGTTTTCATCTCTGGGCAAAAATCAGTCTCAAGAATGAACACTATTTTGTATCCTAGGATGGAAAAATACGTGTTTCAGAATAATTTGATTGCATTATTTGGTATATATATCTAATCTGAACCCACAAGCCAATATTAATGCTTAAGTCGAAACCAAAAGTAACGATAATCATAAACATAAACGTTTAAATTAACATACTATCGAAACTATCGATCACTATCGATGGTTTTCAAAAAACTATCGTTGACTATCGATAGTTCTCCACCTCTAGTGTCTATAACGACCCGCTTATAATTTATGCGCGGCCTAAGAGTAGGCAACATATATTTTCTTAAAAAGTAGCTAGTTTTAAAAGACAGGAACATGAGAAAACGGCCCTTAATGTTTAGTTTACATTAAATGTTAATATTATCATTTAATTTGAATAATAACATTTTATGTAAATATTAACATTTTGTTATATAATAAAAGGTTTTTAAATAATCCTTTCCCTGAGTAACGGCTATATCGAAGTCGGGCTGGTAAGGTACTTATTTATAACTGTGGAAACAGAACTATTTTATTCACTTAATTCAATTCAATTATTCGTAAAAATTGTGTAGTTTCCAAAATGACTTGAGTTTATTAAAATTGTTAGGATGATTTATTTAGCAAAATGACTTGAGTTTATGAAAGCGAAAATTGGTTTTGGAAGAGATTTTGTGACATCTCTAATTATTGCAAAAATACAGTTTTGTGATTTCTGCGACAGAATACAAACCAATCAAAAAATGTGAAAAAATACAAAAATCAAAAATTATTCACATGGGTGACAAAAAATTTTGTGACAAATATCTTTTCTCATTTTTTTTGCTTACACCAGGCAGCTAAAATAATTCACACACAAGTATATTACAAGCGTGGCAAAAATGCTCGTGTTAGTTACATGAATAAAATAATTTTTGCCATATGAAAATTTTTTTTATTTTCATGTCTGAAAATTATTATTTTTAGCATTGATGTTATTTATCATAGCATGAAAATAATTTTTGTGCATTTTACGAACCCTGTTATAAACTAAGGATCGATTTCTCATCTCCCACATAGCACATTCTGTCACATAAGCAAATAACAGTTACTCTGTTATGTTATGGTGTTTTATCTGCCACATAGCAGTTATCTATTAGATGAGAAATCGGCCCTTAATGAAATCAATTGAAATATTATTATCATACATTCAAGCATCAGCATTTTTTTGTGCTGTAGAAACATCTAACAACAAGATTTTATAAATAACTTTAACACAATCGGTCACCTTCTCTAGCTATTGGCGTCAGCTGTGAAGTTAGTGGCCATGAAAATGCTTTGAAAAAACGTTGCCTTACGAAACTGTAGTTTTCTCCCTTTTGTGCTTAATTTAAAAGAATTTAAGAAAATTATTTTGAACTTACGCTTTTTGTTCATTTCACATTTCGATAGTTACAAAAAGTGAATTGATTTTTTTGCCACCACTTGGAAAGGCATCTTGATGCCAGCTGTCGAGTGCTTTAAACAGCCAAATTAAAAACTTAAAAGCAACAAAAACTCCATGGAGAAAATATCTCCTTCGATATGCTTCAACTTTATGTGAGTTTTAATTTTCCAAGAGTTGCAGTTCAATTTCAAAAACGCATTTTCGCTTAGATAATCAACTTTGCCTTTACTGAAATACACGTATTTATCCAATTAAATTACAACCAGGTTGAAAAGCAATTTATTGCAACATTTTCCGCATGCTGGTGCGCATATTTTCACTTCGCTTGTTTGCTTTACTTGGCTCATATCTTATTTCAGGCTCATCCCTTTGGCCGCGCTTCCTGCTTTAGCGTTGGCAAACGCCCTTGGCTTGTAATTTCAGTTGCAGTTTTCTTCGCTTTTCCCTTTTCTCGTTCTTTCGAACTAAGCGCCTCAATTATAGCCTCAGACAGACGGAAAGACAGAACCTGACAGAAGGAACGCGAAACGCATCTGCCAAGACAGGCAAACACACACACACACACATTTTGTGCAAGTGGCAACTGGAGTAGCTTATAAGTGGCGGACTATAAGTACGAGTATCAGTATCTCATGGCATACTTTGTTGTATGCCCTGCAATTGAGCTTTAGGTAAATACGGTTTCATAACCGGTTGTTGCACTTGGCAATTTTTGATGGGTAATCTCATGACCAGTGCCCAACCAGATGTTGAGGATAACCAATGCCTTGGAACAAGGTAAACATGAAAACGGGTGCAAATCTTTTCGAAAAAAAGACTGAAATTGTGTCTTAAGCTGGACTCAACATGCATTAGCAACACGAAATGGTAAGGTAACTACACTCAGAGAAAAGTTATGGTAAGAGTTAAGATGGGAATAAACTGAATGTAAAATTTTAAATATGTTTTGTTGTAAAATTATTGGGTGTACCAATAAATTTGGAATCCTTTAAAAGAGATGACATTATTAGCAGAAAAAACTGTTTATGTTAAAGCATTAATATTTCCCTGCAAAAACAACAGACTTAATACGTAAACTTTGCCTATTTTGTTTTCATTTGAAGAAAACTTACGTTAAGAGTATTAAATGCTTTTGAAAGCATATGATTATCAATTAGAATCAACTACATTATAAAATGGTGAAGTTGACAAGGAGAAACTAGGAACATCCATCACTTTATGATGATGTTTGGTTTCTGGTATAAATAGCTTCACAGTTTAACTGACAATATTATCTAGTATTTAGTTTACCAATATTTGTTGATTTGTGATTGGGTATCGAAAAGACCCTTTAAATTGTTCCCAAAGAGTTACTTTAGGTTGCCTTCTCTTGCAGCGCTAATTATGCAGAGTTTTTGGACATCAATACAATAATTGACAACAACAACAACAACTTTATGCTGCAGCGAAACTATTCGATTTAGTTTACCGCAGGGATTAATCCCGAAACAAATATCGGTTCCGGTGCGTACTGAATTGAGAATTTCGGTTAAAGGTTCTTTTTCGGTTTTCAGATTTTTTCGGTATACCGGTAAGTACAAGTATAATTTTTTGAATATTAAACATTTTTAATTATTTCAAGATATTACAAAAAATTAATGGATTTAATAAAACTAAAAAACGGTTTTCTATGAATATGCCACATAAAGAACATTTTTTATAGCCTTTCTTATTTTTGGAATATTAAAAATATTTCTTAATAAGGGTTTAAAATCAATCCGGTTACGGTATTATTCCCTGGTTTACAGATATTTGTTTATTTGTAATTGGGTCTTTTCGACAGTTTTGTATTGTTGCAATAGGTTTACTTGAGGCAGAGGCTTATAGCGCTAATTATGCAGAGTTTTTGGACAAAAATGCAAAAATTGTCAACAACAACAACTTTATGCTGCAGCGAAACTTTTCGATTGTTGTGATTTTGACTAAAAGAGAATAAGAATCGCTCTCAATTGATTTCACAAAGGTTCTGTTGTTAAAAGCATGCTGAGACTCCAGCTTAAATGCTTTGATAATGTCTGTATGAGCGTTATGCGTTCTTTTTAAATTTTTGTTTCATATTATCTTATATCAAGGTTTTTTTGTACTCCGTACTTGATGTTTTTCCTGAGTGTAGTCCCTGTTCCTGGTCTGGGAATACTAACAAAAACAGCTTACTGTTTTCAACTGCAAAACAAAGCCCGTTACACATGTGTCAAGGTAATAACATTGCCTCAACCTGAACCGGGGAATCAAAGGGTCGGGTTCGTAGCCTCAGACAGGTGTGTGTGTGTGTGCAAGTGTGTGTGTACAATTTCCAGTTGAATCTCGGCCAGCTTTGATGGGTTTGGGTTTAACTCATTCCCCCAAAGTGTCACATTTTTAGCCCTTTCATACGTGCCCAGACAATGGCAAAAAAGGTCAACATCACTATTTGGGCATTAGCCATGCCTTCTGGGGAAGGGGGGAGGTTGGCGTTTGGGGCACTTTTCTTGGCCTAGGCTTGCAGATTGAAGCTTTTGCTTTTGGCGCTGTGTGTAAATAGCATTTAAATCCCAGGTATTTTTTTTTCTTGTGGCTGAACAGATTCGTGTTGTTGATGTTTTCCTGGTTTGTCTAAATCGCCTTTCACCTTGTTAAAATTTCGTTAGAAGCCGAGAGCCAAATGTGTGTTTGGATGTAAGAAGATATAACTAGAAATTAAATGGAATTGGCTGGTTCCTTGAATCCACAATGCAGCTTTGAAGTTTGTGGAAAAAGTGCTTAAAGGAACATAATAGACAGACCCACATATATTTGTATAAAATTGATAGATGTAAGATGTAAGACTTTGAAGTCGTTTTTTACCTTAATCAATGAAGCTTTGTTGTACCCAGTACCCTATTATAAAATAGGCATTGCACTAGTCCTAATAGGAGCCGCGCAATCTTCTCTAAAAATGGAATATGTTTCAGTAACTTATGAGGAAGATATTGTTTTTTCTTCGGGTTAAAAATGTTTAAAAACTTTTACGAATTCTTTTAAAACATATATTTAATTCATTTTATGTGTGTTGTCACACGAATACATCTACACATACACACGCTGACGCCGCAGACGCGCAATTTACTTGCAAAACTTCCGAGTTTTTTAACCGATTTTGTTGGTACTTTCAGATAAGAAACATATTTTGCCACGTGGGTCTTTCTCTTTCTTCTGAAGAATTTTTTATATCCTTCTTCTGTCTGTTACAAACATTTTGCAAAACTTTTTGATTCCCTTTTTATCTATTTTTAATGGGTACAGGGTATAAAAAGGAAGAAAAGTTCCACTTTGATTCATATAAATAAGGTATTTCTTCTGTCTGTTACATACATTTTGAACAACTTTTTGATTCCCTTTTTATCTATTTTTAATGGGTACAAGTTATAAAAAGGAAGAAAAGATCCACTTTGTTTCATATAAACAAAGGTGATATACCTTTTGTCTTTTTTCTCTCTGTTACATACATTTTGCACATATTTTTGATTCTCTTTTTATCCATTTTAAATGGGTACAAGGAATCTATCTTATCTTAGTTTATATGATACAAAGTGGATCTTTTCTTCCTTTTTATTCCCTGTACCCATCTTCCTATTCTCTCTCCAAATGCATCAAACCTAAGAACAGAAATCCCACACACCTTTCTATTTTTACATCTCTTCCCATTCCTTTCAAAAGATCCCCAAATATTTGATGTAATTGCAGAAGAAGAAAACTTGAATAAAAATTCACTTGATTATGTAACAGAATAATTGTCAAACATTTTTGCTAGTACAAAAATTCCCAAATTTGTCACATTCCCGCCCACCTTCCCACCTGTATCTTCCTGTGTGGCTAGAATTGAAACAGAATTAAATCGACACAAAAAGTCTATGTGAAAAGAGTTGATAGACAAGCGAAGGGAAAACTATTTTTAATTGAAAATATTTCCAACTTTGACACTGCAATTGACCGCAATGCAAGTGCAAGCTGGATATCAAATTGAAAAAATGTACAAAAAATACCCCCCCCGAGACCTGGGGGGCCCAACAAATTTCATTGATTGTGCATGTGAATATTTTATTGCATTTTTCCCCAAAATATTTTTTTTGGCATATTTTATGGCCTCTCTCCATCGGACAGTTGGTTTGTCTTACTTGAATAGAAGAATTTACCTGGTTGAAACAGTTTTTAAGCAATAATTTGTGGCTATTGCTGTTGTGCATAGTTTAATTAAAATTCCTATTTAGTTGCAAAGTGAATTCTCTGTCTTTTGTGGAATACAATTTTTCCCATTAAAAATTCCTTGCCTTTTTTTTTTGTGTGTAATAAAATTATGTGGACTAGAAATAGTAGGAATTTGAAAATTAGTTTTGTTGACTGGTTAAATGCTTCTCTTTTTTTTTGTGGTAATAAAGCCACAAAAACCAAGCAGGCAGGTCTGAATAAAATTTTTATTTCTTCACACATATGTAAATGTTGCAATCAGAGCAAAAGGGGGGAACTGTAGAATCAAATCTAAGCGTTTGGATGATGTAGCTTTTGTATGTTTGTCTAATTCTGTGTTACTCTGTTGTATGCGAGCTCGCTTACAAGATTGCTCATAAATTTTAATTCACGCAATATAATTCACTAAATATAAAAGAGTTTGCTGAGATGCTAGAGATGTCAAACTTTGATAGTAGTTTTTATATGCCGGGGCTTGGCAATATTTTATCCCCAAGGGGGCGAAAAGTTAGTATAGGAAAAATTTGATCTTCAACCGATCGACTTTTAACCCGTATTGTAAGCAAAGTAAACCTGCTAAACTTCGTCAAAATCGGATGACTATATTAAAAAGCTGTCAGAGCACCAATCAGCCGAAAAATGGTTCTTAGTAGAGAAGCTTTTTGATTTTGATGGTAGGGCGCGGTTGAGCGATTTTTTCAAGTGTATTATAACTTCCGCACAGTGAAAGTTGGCTCTGCCTTCTCGTTATAGTTTTTTCTTAAACATCTTAAATATAACATAAGTTTAATCTTCTAACCTAAAACTTAAAATATAATACATCATAATATCCATTCTTACACTTTGCAGCGAAGGTACAATAACTTCCCACCAGAATCAGTGTCAGCTTAATGACTGCCTCTATTACAGCCTAAAAAAAATTTGAAAGAACAAATTTCGGCTCAAGAGTTTCGTTATCGAGTAGCCAAAGAAATTCAGAGTAATCCTAATCCTAGGCTATCATAGGATACCTAAACTTGGGTATGATCAGCGGCATACAAGTTGTCAAACCAATATCTGATTCAGATTCAAACGAATTTGATCAAAACGAGCATCCTTGGTAACAGAGAAATAAAATGTGTGTTATTAAAATAAATGGTAGATTTATATATAGATAGATTTAAATCCGTTCTCAAAGTACCAAAATCATGAACATCCGTTGACGAAAGTCTATCATGCACGTTTGTTCTCAAATCATGAACATTGTGGTACGATTTTCATTAACATTTTGTTCTCACTTGGGATTTTTTGGGCTTGTTTCGTGAACATTTTGTGCTTGTTTTATGAACTGTTTGGGCATGGTTTATGAACATTTTGTTCTTCTTTTTTAAAAAAAAATTTGCTTAATTTAGTAAGACAGCAATCATCGGGAAAGGTGTGATGATATTGTGATTGGTGTATAAGCAGTTGCCAACCCCCATCCACACCACAAGTCCTTACAACGGTTTTTGGGTTCCCTTCTCCTCTAATAGGGCGGCACAGAAAGCGCTGAATAATTGCTCTCTCCTCCTCCTCCTCTCCTCTCTGCTGTTCACGCACCCCAAAAACCTTACCAGAAAAGCTTATATTCCCTCTTTGGTTTATTTATTTCTTTTTGAAGAACAAAGAAAAAACGATGAGTGTAAATAAGCTATTTGCTCTGTCTGGGATTCGAACTCGGGACCATTTACCTTGCACTCAAACGCACAAACGGATCTGCATCTTAGCGCCCTGTACCATCGCACACTTTCGTTGCTACATGTCTAAGATGCTACTTATATTTGTTGTACGATGGTTGAGTTGAGTTAAAATTTCATGAACGGAAAAATAGAACGAAATCATGAACATTTGGTCATGATTTTAGAACGTCATATTTTTCTCTGTGTATCTGGTAGATCGATTTCAGCATTTATATATATATTACAAATTGCTTAATGATATTTTATTTAAGACGGGTATACCCAAAGAAGAACTTATAAAAGCGGTTGGTAGTCAGTACCAGGATGGACAAAGCAAGAAAAAAAATGATCATAAAAGTCATGTAATAGAAATGGGTGAAAGTAACCAAAACGTTAATTTATCAAATTGAAACGAGAAGGCAAAGCTAACTTCGACTGTGCCGTTCTATGGTAGCATTGATAACTTACTCCAACTGATTTAACTGGAAAAATTTTTACGATATAGATATCATATATTAAAAATACACCAAAAAAATCTCATAAAACACATCCACCGATCGGTTCTATGGCAGCTGATTTATAAACATTTTTTTCAGAAATTGTGTGAAAGCATATAAAACTATATACCAAGATTGGGGGGCGCTACGATAAAAAACAAAAAGTTGTTCTCACTAGAAGTAGTTTTTGATTTTTATTTTAACATAATATTCCGATTTCGATAAATTTTTCCAGAATTGTGTGGAAACATATAAAACAAATATATACTACGATTGGAGATTACGATGGAAACAAAAAAGTTTTTTTCTAGAAGCTTATTTTGGATCGCCCGTTTTTTATGGAAGCTATATGCTATAGTCATCCGATTTTGATCAATTTTTCCAGAATTGTGTGGAAGCATATAAAACTACATATACCACGATTGGTAACGCTACGATGGAAAACAAAAGTTTTTTCATTAGAACTTGTTTTTGGACCGATCGTTCCTATGGCAGCTATATGATATAGTCGTGTGTTATCGAGCGGCGCGGTTCCGAGTCAAATGAGTTGCAGCGGGGGTGCTATTTGTATTTAGAAGACTTTTTGCAAAATTTGGTTAAGATAGCTTTAAAACTGAGGGAGGAGATAGCGTAGAACCAGACGGACAGACGGACAGACGGACAGACAGGACGGACGGACAGACGGACGGACAAACGGAAATGAACTCAGCTCATCATGCTGATCAAGAATATATATACTTTATGTGGTCGGAAATGCTTCCTTCTCTGCGTTACAAACTTCGTGACAATTTTAATATACCCTCTGCAAGGGTATAAAAATAATTAAAGGAATATATGGGTCATACTAGTGGTAGATAAAGTTGTCGAAACAAGTCTGTTGTAAATCGATGACGTTTATACACATAATAAACATATGTATGATGCGTGTCAAAAATTTGAATCAGTTCTTAGTGAAGCACAGAAATTGTATAAGAGTAATCAATTATATTGAATTTTATTAAAGAGTCAAGGGAATTTGTACACAACTTTAATGAAGACAATAATTATGGAAAAAAATAAATGATAAAATGGTTATGATTTATTTTTATTAAGCCGTCTAACAGCAATTACCACGATGCAAGCACTAAAAATGTGATCACATCGGGACCAAAAAAAATCAGAAGGTATGATGGTAGCATAAACCTGGCTGGTTAATACCAGTTGGCTGCCGTTTTTTTTAAGTGTCACTTTAAGTTTCAACATATGATATGGCTTAACAACTCATATCTCAGAACTATTTGCCCAATTTCGACTAAACAGTCCTTTGGCAACGTTATAGCTCTTTGTTTGACCTACAAAACATTCTTAAGTATCATATCAAAAAAATTACATCTTCATACTCAAAATAACCAAAACTTCATCCAATTTTCAATTTTTTTAAGTTTTCATCATTACTTGACAACCGTTACGAATTTGACTAAATAGGTAATTTGTAGCTTGGACTTAAATAAACAAATCAGTAAAACAAGCCAACATGATTGTGCTTTAAATAGCTTTGTTGACCCTATAAAAATGTACACTACAGGTGTGCTAAATGGAAAGAAAAAAATTGATGCAATGCTTGGGGAAGTGTGTTGGGTGGAGCAAAAAACTTTCTTTCCTATCGAAGACACCGAAGAAAATGATATGGACTTAATGGAAATAGATGTAAGCTCAATTAGGATACCAAAAATGAAGGGGCACTTAAATGTGGTAGAAAGAACTAGAATATTAATGCCTATGGAATTGAATTAATACATTTGAATTTCTTATTTTTTTTTTTATACTGGTTAAAATTATTATAATTTTATTTTAAAATTGATTTAATGAATAAATTGGTACTTTTTATTTAAGACCCAACAACTACCCAAAAAGTACAATTTGTAGCAGTTTAAAATTTTTTTACGTATTTGTGGGGTCAAAAACTATGTGAAGGCGTTGTGAATCATGTTGGATTGTTTTAATATTTGTTTATTTAAGTCCAAGCTAACAAATTTGTTGTAAGCTATTTAGTCAAACTCGTACTATTTTTGATAAGTTAAATTTTTTTTTTTATAATACTTTATGCTAAACTTAAAGAACTTAGTTAAAGCAAACCCAGCCAGGGTTTTCATACTACCATCATAACCATCAGATTTTTTTGTCCTGTGGGCCATTTCATGGTTAAAAATGTTTAAAGTTTAACAACATTACAAACTTTTTGAGAAAGTTTAAATTGTGTATAGGGGGCGATCCAATTTTATTGATAAGATTATGGGAAAAAATATTTGAAATACAGCTTGTGTTTGAGAATAACTAGACAACTTTGTAGAGACACCGACGTCTGTAGCTTAAAGAGTTGTGTAGGATAGGGTGTGCCTTTTCGACGGCTTTGAGAGACTAGACGACTGACTCGCTTTGCACTGTTAGACAGATGTACGAAAAGGGTTGGGGTGACAGTTGGATCGTCGCCACCTTACATTTATAAGAACAGATAGCATTAAGCGTAGAATTGTTAGTAAAACAAAATTGTGTTTATACTTTAAACAATATCACAAGGCAACATGGTCCAGTTTATAGATGAAGTGTTGGTGATTCTAGAAGATTAACGTCTGCCAAACTTGACTCTGTTTCCCTTCATATTATCGGAAAGATATATACTTTAGCTTTAGAATAAATTATCCCAAAAAATTCCGCTATTTTTTCTAACGAAGATATACCATTATCATGCTGCTGGGTTGCTGCTGCCTTTTCGAAAGTAGTGCATAACAGTTTAGATTGGCTATGAACAGTGGCTCCCATCATTTAGAAAGCAAATTTTGCAAGTAAATAAAAATGTTTGCGATTATAACAAAAGATTAACTGAAATAATATGGTTTATTTTTCTCAATTTTATAAAAAATAATGGTGAACATTATTTATGCCAGTATAACAACAACAACAACGGCAAACGTCAAAGGCAAAGCCACAGAAGCTGATGGAAAATATTAATTTACATATCATGGATCAAACGAATACCAAGCCAGGTGCAAAAAACCAGTTGCAGAACCAAAAAAAAAGTAAAAAAAAAAAAATAACAGAAACCCCCAAACCAAAACACGCGTCTACATACATATGCATAAATTTCACGCACAACTGAATTGCGATGCGGATGCGGTTTGATGCTGACGACGACGATGATGCTGATGGGATATGCTGCGATGTATGTAATATAATGTGTTTGTGGATGGATGCGGAAATCAGCACAAAGAAGCGCTGAAAAACAACTGGAACAAAGCAAAGGCAAGGCAAGGCCGGGTGGGTGGAAGGACAGACAGCTAAATAGACAGACCTGACAGGTTGGGCCGGGGCGTGTAAAATTCAGAAATGCTGTCATTAATCTTTATTTGCAACCCGGCGAGTGCGTGAATAATTTAGCTACCTAATAATAAATCATTGCAGTCCTGTGTGCATTAGTCGTGTTCGGGGTCTGTCTCTCTCATCTACTCATATCTACTGGCTGCCCCAGCGGAAGTGTGGAGTTACATGCTTAAATGCTTATCAAATTCTATGCGTCAACTCCCCCAATGCCGCGCCTCAACTAATGAGCATTAATTAATTGCCAAGACTACAATGGATGGCGGATCAGGATATGCCATGACCCCGTATTAAAGCAACACATTGTCAGAAAGTATTAGTTAAAATTGGTTTGCCTAGATATGTGTGTGTGTGTGAAAATTTAATTCTCATAAATGTGCTGCTGCATCAACAAAAAGATAGTTTGTAGATAGTTTTACCGTAAAGTTTTACGATATTTTGGCATTTTTAATTTATAAATCGATATTCAGTTCCTCCTTCCTTTTCAGTATTAATTTTGAAATGGTTTTACGCTGAGGAAAACCTTGAAAAGACCAGAGTCACGATAAGTTTTAACCGAAAATATTAGCTGGAAGTAGAGCATGTGCTGTTTTTTCAAGAAAAGTCACTACTTAGGCCTGAAATAGATTTATCTAAATTTAAACTGCCTCTTAAATATCGTGGACTGTCTAATCATAGTGTGACCAGATTTCGTAGAATTAGGAAAAAACCAACAACCGTAATAGTCAGATCATCCTTCAACGGTACACATGAAAATGTATTAGCACTTAAAAAATCAATAACACATCCTATAAGAAAGGTTCGATTAATATCACTCAAACATTTAAATCCAATATTTTCGAATAAATATAGTGGTTGATAACAAACTTGAAATTTTTTGTACCTTTGTACAAACCTTGTACAGTTCCTTCTATTTCTTTTAAAATAGAATATAAAATAAAGCTAAATTTCCAGTGCGACCCTATAACACAAAATACTACCGATTAGTACCTAAATACCACCAAATTGCAAACGGTCACACTGCTTTGTCTTCTGCTTTTTATACACTTGAAAAGTGTATATTAATTTTGCCCAGAAGTTTGTAACGCATAGAAATATTCATTTCCGACCACATGAACTATATATATTCTTGATCAGGACGACGAGCTGAGTTCAATTCCGTCTGTCCGTCCGTCTGTCCGTCTGTCAGTTTCTACGCGAACAAGTCCCTCAGTTTTGAAGCTATCGAGCTGAAATTTTGCACATAGTCTTCTTTTTACTGCACGCAACTAATATGTCGAAACCGTTCGGATCGGATGACTATATCATATAGCTGTAATACGAACGATCGGTCCAAAAACTAGTTCTAGTGAGAAAAACTATTTTGTTTTCCATCGTAGCGTTCCTCCATATAAACGGTCGGCCAAAACTTAGTTCTAGTGAGAAAAACTTTTTGTTTTCCATAGTGGCTTACCAATCGTGTATTTATTAGTTTTATGCTTTCACACAATTCTGAAAAAATTTATCAAAATCGGATGACTATATCATATAGCTGCCATAGGAACGATCGGTCAAAAAACTACTTCTAGTGAGAAAAACTTTTTTGTTTTCTATCGTAGCGTCCCCAATCTTGGTATATATTAGTTTTATATGCTTTTACATAATGTTGAAAAAATTTATCAAAATCGGATGACTATAGCATATAGCTGCCATAGGACCGATTGGTCGGAAAATGTGTTTTAATAAGAAAAGTTTTTTTTATGGTATCAAATTTTTATTATCAATGATTTAAAAATTTTAAATATCTGATATCTATATCCTATATATATTTTACCGGTTAAATCAGTTGGAGTAAAGTTGTTCAAGTGTATTAAAACTTCGGCACAGTCGAAGTTAGCTTTGCATTCTCGTGAAATTTAAATTAACAAATTTAAATGTCTTCTTTGTTATTTAGAATTTTTTAAGCACAAGGTCACCTTTACAGCTATTGGCGTTAGGTGCAGTAGGTCCCTTTCTCTTGAGCGATAATTCAAAGACACACGAGCCAAGAGATTGAGAGAAGCTCGGTTTGGCCCCAGTGGGGGGCTGTAACAGCCTATTTTAACTTTTAACACACTAAAGTGGTCGGGAAGTGGGTACAATATGTTCAAGTCTAGGTCTATTAAGAAAACGCCCTCTTCTAGTTTTTCATCGTGCTTAGAACCATTCGTGTAGATATTGATGGCGTTTTTCCTGCTATGGAAAAGGTTGTCCCACTCGATGTCTCGAGCAGAGCAAAAGCGGCATAAAAACAACTTAAAGGGTTTTAAGGGTTTCTATAAAATTTTGTTCTAATTTGAATTATTTTTTAAGCAAAAAGACAAAATGCTTGGCACTCCATCAGCAATAGACTCAGCAATAGAACAGGAACGGTTATAACTCGATCGAAGCGACCCAATACACATATGCAAGCCCAATTGAATGAATATTTGTCACTCGTTGCAATTCTCTGATAACAACCTTATTAAAATCTCAACTTACCAGTCGAAGCATAACCAAAGTTTACAATAGAATTTGTGGCCAATTATTATACATGAAAGCAACTCAAGTGCACAATTAGAAATATTGACAATAATAACAATAGCAATAGATTGGGTCAACAATTCATGCCACACGAAATAATGGGCATAACAACTAACATGGCAATATATATATGCATTCACTTCATTACATTATCCCAAGAGAGAGGTAAGCAACAAATAGGAAATTTATAATCATTTATGCTTATTATTTGTGCCCTGATTTACAAGAAACGATGAATGTCCATCAATAAACCGCTACGGCAGCCAGGAGCAAGTAGAGAATGTGCAGGAATATAATTGCCCCCCTCAAGACTTACCCAAGACCGGGTAACAACAATAATTTTCAATTAAATTTTCCAAGTATTTTGATATGCGATACAACAGGAGCAAATAGCAACAACAACAAGAAGAAAAACATGTGCAGTAAATATGTTGCCAATTTAGATACTCGATCCTGGCCAAGAGAGACAGGCGGAATAGCAGCAGCAACAGCTGCCTCTGCCCAGTTAAGCTCTGTAATTTTAATTAAGTGGGTGAATTCTGGCCAAGAGCAAAGGATGCGGCTGTGAGTTACCAGTTACCAGTTGGATCGAGTATAGAAGTGTAACCATGAAATATGCATGTGGCCCCCCCTAAACATGATGATGATTGATGGTGGGAACTGACAGCAGGCCAAAACCAAAGGCGGCAGTTTTGCCTTTAAAGATAAGTTAAATGTGATAAGTGGGGAGGAGACTGAAGCTGAGAATGGTCTATATACATAAGTCAAGTGGTTTATTAAATAGTTTTGCCTTTTTGCTGCTAAGCTGGTCTTATTTCAAATTAATTGGAATCGCCATGAAATGCCTCAAAGGCATTCGTACAAAAGGCAAGGCGTTTAATTATTTAAATTTAATTTCATGTCATCACAAATTAGTGCCACTCATTTTCACTTCAAGCACGTGGAACATAAAAACACACAAACGCATGTGTGTGTGTGTGTAAAGGCCAACACTTTTTAACTCATTTCCATTACGTGCCCGACCCCTTTTCAGCTGTTGTTGCTGGCGTAAATAAATGGCAAAATGTTTTTGCATATGATTATTATTTTCATGTTAATAATGGCGAAAGAACCTCAGCCACACAGGAAGCCAGGCAGTCCTTGATGCGTGACTAAATGCGTACTTGTAGGTGTGTGTGTGTATGTGAGGCAATTGGAATTGCATTTGAGTGAGTTTGCATTAGGCAAACATACACGTAGACGGTGCATAATTGAATTAGCTAAACAAACTCAAGCCCAACTGCCAGCCGCCAGCTACAAAATGCTTTAAACAAAAGGCTAATAATGCAATGCAATGCCAAGCCTGAATACCATGCCGTGCCGTGCCGTGCAGTGAGTGAGCGCGGCTTTAGGGAATTGTCGGGAATATACATGCATAAGTAGTTGTAGGGGAACGAACAATACAACTCCTCTGAATGAACAGCATCTTTTGGGAAACAAAAGCCAACGATATGTGGTAAAGTATTGTTATAAATAGCTATACAGCCCATATGCTTAATTAACTTTAATTTTTTACCCAGTTCTTAATCAGCTTCAATATCAATTTAGAGCAACAAATTGTGACACCATCCCAGTTTAAGTTTGTTTCAGATTTGGAAAATTTTAGTCACCCCACAAACCCTAAAGCCTTTAGATCTTGTGGGTAAAAAACAAATAATATTACCTTCTATACATTAGGTGAGCAGTTGCCTATGTTACTCAATAATTTGTCATGCAATCCAAATATTTTAAGATTGAAGCTCAATGCTTCATTGCAAACCAAATGCCAGCCACATTTGCACAAATGGATCTAAACTGGATAGTCGGGTAGAAGGCGGAGTCTTCAGTCTAGATCTCAATATTAAAACGTATGTTGGACTCTTCATGGAGTGTTTACCAAGCCGAGTTTATAGCCCTCAGGAGACTACAAACCTTCTTAACAACCTCTTGATCAGAGAGTCTAAAATATTCATATAATTTTACTACGTTTATGCACAAATAAAAAATCTTGATTTTTGCCCTTCAAAGTATGCTATTATATTAAAAAATATTTATTTTTTTAGACTGGTCAGACAATCTGAGTGAATGCACAATGTGGACTATGTAGGGGTCTTGCCATAACTAACTTTAAATTACCTTGTTCAAAAACTAATAATTGAAGAAATTAAAGTTTGCATACTTTGAGGGGAAACATGATTTTTGAATAGCATAAAAGTAGTCATGCTGCTCTAAAAGCCCTTGACAGTTATAATAACTATGTTAAAACGCTAAATGTCTCACTTTAACATTCAATGTCAAGGAGATGGGCGAGAGCCTCCTTATCCTTAGAGCTGGGATAGGGCAACATAGGAGTGCTACTTACGACTTTAAAATTTACAAACAAAGGAAGCTAATGGAGGAACCATGTTCGCAGCGTGTCACGTGTGTGGTATTAAGTCTTATACCTCGTTTATACACACAAAATCCATTATGATAAATGCCCTTTAAAGTATCTTATGTACATGAATAGGAATAATTAAGGAACATTTTCTTTCTTGTATTTTCCCATAACACCTTTAATATTTGTAATAACTATAAACTCTCTGACAATATAACAAATCCAGTGTTATCTATGTATGCCTCTTCCATAACCGACTTGTTTAAATAGATAATTATGAAAGCAAATAAAGCTTGCATACTTTTATGAGCAATTATCATGAACTTGGCGATTCAATATATGAATAAATCTAGGCTGCTCCATCATCTCCTTGGTAGGTGCCCTTATTGGACACTGATAGCTAGAGAGAAGCTGCAACTCAAAGGATGAAGAGGAGAATGTACATCAACTCTTCTGTCATTCCCTAGCGACTTGCCGTTTTCGGTCGTCCCTTTCTACAAGATCTCTCAGAAATCTCTAAAGTGGATGTGGCCTCACTGAAATTCATTCTGCTGTTAAAATGGTTTATAAGGATAGACCCTCCTTCTACGATCATAGCATAGAAAGGGGTATATGGTAACACAGTGTAGAAATGAGATTTCATTCCAATTCAAGCATTGCAACCTAACCTAAGACTCACTCCCGCAGCGCTTTGCCATATCCCACGTTTATGTTAAAATGGACATGCGTGTGAATAATATTTTTACAGACGTGTGAAAATATTTTTGATTTTTTGTATTTGTGTGTACGTGACAGACCGCTTATGCAGCATGTGTTTGTGTCTTCCAGTGAGGCCAACAAACGGGTAGGGGAAACATGAAGGATGCAGACCTCCACCAAGAGAAAAGAATTCCTAAAATACCTAATTGCTAAACAAAGAAAGTCAAAGCCTACAGAAAAATGCATTCCAGCAACAACTTAAAATCAAGTACTAAAATGAGTGGCCAATAAAGCAACTGAAATGTTGTGGGGATGGTTAGTGGAGCTAAGCCGTTATGGTCCAAACAGTAATATTTTGGTTTAGATTCTTTTTCCTCGCCTATTTGTATGTCTGCAATTGATAAGCAAACGCATAGCTTACTCCACAAGCAACAGCTGATCGACACATAATTAAACGAAAAATGTAATTGGTTGGCGTGATCATTTTGTTTAAGCAATCTTTCACAATCACATCACATAACTATTTTATATTCCTACATACGAAACATATATTTTGCTTGCCTGAAGATTATCTACATTTTATTCTACATACCTATCTAATGAATTATTATCTACCTTACACAACTTATCTACATATATTATATACACATTATATCTTTCTAATTTTATTAATTTCTTAGCTATTCTTCATTTATAAAACTTTTTAAAATATTCGTTTTAAATAGTTTTATAAATATTTCGTTTGATAAAAATATATATTTGGTGTTTGAAAATTTTGGTTGCCCAATAACGCAATTATTTTCACTTGAAATTTACTTTTAGTGACCATCTTGATCGCTTTTGTACTTAATAATAAAACTATGGCACAGCCAAAATGTATCCAGAATTTTTTCTGATTAAAGTTCTGTACTCAGAAATTTATTTCGACAAAATACTTCATATGAATAGAAACACTTCTGTAGAGCTTTGAAATCAGATTGCTTTTTAACATCTGTCTTATTTATTTGAAGCATAGTGAAAAATAAAATTTATGTCATCTGAGATCAGGCCTTAAAGGTCTGTACTCAGATGAAATACAAATTTATTTCATACTTCATATGAATAGAAACACTGCTTTGAAAGCTGGAATGCTTTAAAAGCTTCTTATTTATATGAAATATTGTGAAATATTCTCAAGGGAATGACATAATAATAAGAATAATAATATAAATAAGACAGCTATTCAAAAAAGCTTCTGATAAGCTCTACAAAAGTGTTTCTATTCATATGAAGCATTGTGCAGAATATAATTTGTATGTGATCTGAGAATAGGCCTTTAAACGTTTAGCCTGAGCGTTGATGAATCAGTCAATCAGACCAATAGATATCGTTAATGGAAGCTAATGCGAATCAGTTCGGTTCGGATTTAAACAAAAAAAATGGCCTAACATAACTCTGATCAAGAAATTTTCTACTAGTCCTGGTAGCTGGATTTTTTTATGTGGCTTCTTTCCCTTTGTCATTTACAATATCTTAAAGTATTTCTATTAAGTTGGTTTTGGTTTCCAACTATGTAGATTAAATTGCGACACATTTGTCAATGTATATTTGTTTGATTGTCCACAACACAGACCCATATAGAATGGACAGATGAGGCTTCAAGATGTTAGCAGACATGTTTACAATAAACCAAACCAGTCAACTTGAGTGGCAACACACCAAATGGCAGCTGCGCAGCCAGACATCACACACATGCACTTTAAGTAAATATACACACTCATACACACACACACACACACACACTCAATGGCTTACCACAGAGTCAGAGCCAAAGTCAGTCACTTAGTCAACGAGACGACCGTTTCAATTTGTCAGCCATCAACAGTATGCAATCTGTGTAAGTGTGTGTGTGCGCGTATGTGTATGTATGTGTGTTGGTGTCTCTGCTATTTGTATTGTGTGCATGTCAAAGTCTTCGTGTTAACATTAATTAAATCTATGACCTGACAGGCCATTCTGCATGCCATTGTTGGGTTCTCATTGAGTTATTGGTTTTGATTCGAAATTTTCATTAAATATTACCCATTTGTAAACATTAGAGTGGACCTTGGTTGAGTGAAAATTTAAGTATAAATTCAGAAAAAAATTTAAAAAAATATTATCACTCATACGACATGTTGCCTTAGCTTTTCTCGAAACCACGTTTTTTGACCTGGTAGCCCTGATTGCGGCAGTTCTACTGAACTGATTTTGATCAGTTATGTTGCAATCGACGAGGAATTGATGTAAATCTGGCCCGTACCTCAATTAAGAGGAAAAAACATTTTTTTTACATTAAACTGCAGAAAAAAAAATTTGTAAAATCTAAAAATTTATTTTAAATTGCCACCAATTTTTCAAAAAAATATTGAAAAATATGATTGAGGTACGGGTCAGAATTACATCAATTCTGATCATTACCTCATTTACCGTTTCCATTTCCAATCACCTGGAGTCTCGGAATCATGGCTTTTTAGACCTTAATTGGCAGGCCGATTACTTGTTGAACAGCCCTCGAATTGCAAAATATTGTTTTTTATTTTTATTATTTAATTAATTAATAACACAAAACAAAAAAACCAAATTGAAAAAGCTACTATGGTTTTCGCTCCAGAATTTATTAAAAAAAAACACTTATGAGCACAGGTAGAAGACCCCCTTAACCCAATGAGGCGCTGAAAAGTATGCTAAGAATTTCAAAAATGTTATTAATATGAACCCTCAACTGCGGGTTCATATTTGGGCAAAACTTTCGAACAAAAACCCAAATTTTTGATGAAATTTGCCAACGTCAGGCTGGCTGGCAGTTGCTTTTCATCATAATGAGCTCTTCCTGTGCAGATTTTTTTGTTTAACACAAAACTAGTTTGATATGCAACTGGCTGGTTGTATTTTGTTGTTGTTTTAGTGTTGTTCATTATGTATTTAATTACGCTTTTGTGCATTTTACAGCACTCAACCACTCAACTACCACTCTGCCTCTCTATGCATGAGAAAAAGTTTTCAGCCACATCCGCCCTTCCGCCCAAATGTCATTAACAAGGCGGCAACTTGAAACTTTACGTGTATAATTATATTACATATTATAGTTTAATATTTAATTAAATATTTTTGCAACTTAGAATCACCTACAGTGAGTTCATTTTAGGTGCCTAACAAATCCCGCTTATAATTAAATTATGCACTGTTGAATGCAAATTTGTTGCATTAAAATTAATTAGTTAGTTAGTTGTGTTTGTTGTTTTTGTTAGCCCCGTTTCGACCGATTTGTGTGCCCCTTATATATGCCATTAGGCAAATCAATAAATATTTGATTACAATTGTTTGATTTACAATTATTTAGTTGTATGTCATGCATAAATTATGTGTATGAAATAGCGGCCAGTAAATAATTATAAAATTCCGTATTTTCAAAGCAAACGCATTTTCATATATTGAAATAATTTTAAATATTTTTCCTTTGTATTAATCTGAATTGTTAAGAGCTTTAAGCATTTTTGTTATTATTTGATGGGTTAAATTGTGTTTACAAAAAATTATTGAGAGTAAACATTCAAAGAAAAATAAATAATAAATGTTATTTTATTGGTTTATCTTTATTATCATTTAAATTAACCAGGCGCTACGAGGACTGTGTGAGTTTTTAATAAAAAATATTTATTGTTGTTTTATTTTTGAATTTTTCATATTTTTTTATATTAACAAATATTGAAACATTATACAAATATTTTGCATTTATACAACACTGATTCGCCAATCCTAATTGTTAGCATACTCATAAATTTGTCTAGTGTAATAAATAGCGTAAGGGACAAGAAGCAGGATGCAGTTAACACCACGCATGAAGAGGAATACAACTACGTCAAAACGAAGCTAAATGTGAACAGATGAGTACACGCAACGAAGCTTTCTTTCGTTAGCAGCTAATCACATCTTCAATGATTTTAATCTTAATGTAAATGTGTTAGCACATCGAGAATTCCGAATGGGTAAGATGGACGGAGCAAACATTTTGAAATGTGTAACTGAAATTTTAAAACAGTGCAAGTTAGAACAATGTTTTAAAAGTAGCTTAATTGTCGCAGACAATATATCAGAACAGAATTCCATGTGCATGCCACAATTAAACCTGGTCATGACAGATCTATTCGATAAAGGGAACGCTACAAAAATCTTCTTCAACCTTCTTGGATGCTTCAAAGTCCATTTTAAGCACTCTAAACCTAATAGTAAACTGTCCACGTAAAAACAAGATGGAACTCTGTTTGCATCATGCTTGAAAGTATTTTTGATTCCTTCACTGAATTTCAAACTCTTTTAGTAGAATCAAATTATGTAAAAAGGCTGTCCAACATTGACTATTACTTTTTCAAAACAAATTGTTAACTTTTTAGTCATGCTGGAGCTCTGACAAGGTACCTACAATGCATAAATACGCTTTGTGGTACAGAAAATTATTAAATCATTGCCCAGAAAATTTATTTTACCCCAAAGTAATGCAAGAAATAAGAGGCATCTGTAAAACAGATTTGATCAAGCGCTGTGAGTCAATTACTTTTTATTATGTAGCACTGTTTTTTAATCCTCCTTTCAAAGAGTTAAGTTTCTTGTCCGCAGAAACACGGAATGATGTTTATGTAAATGTTAGATCAATGTTGGAATTCATTAAAGGTTTCGAGGGTCAAATAAGTAACAAATAAATAAACCCTTCTGTTAATAATACTTTGATCATTTCTCAAACTTTCTTGCAATTTCCCATTTTCATTCCATCATCTGTTTGCTATACTTTCCCGGATTTATTCCCAGCATAAAAATTGTTTTTGTACGAAAATTTTGTGACTTATAAATAAAAACGAGAAGGCAAAGCTAACTTCGACTGTGCCGAAGTTTTAATACACTTGAAAAACTTTGCTCTAACTGATTTAATCGGTAAAATATATATAGGATATAAATATCAGATATTTAAATTTTTTAAATCATTGATAATAAAAATTTGATAACATAAAAAAACTTTTCTTAGTAAATCACATTTTTCGACCGATCGGTCCTAGGCTAGAAGCGATAAGTCATCCGATTTTGATAAAATCTTCCAGAATTATGTAAAATCATCTAAAACTAATCTATACCAAGATTGGTGACGCTACAATAGAAAATAAAAAAGTTTTTCTCACTAGAACTAGTTTTTTGACCGACCGTTTATATGGCCGCTATATGCTATATTCATCCGATTTTGATAAATTTTTCCACAATTATGTAAAATTATTTAAAACTAATATATACCAAGATTAGTGACGCTACAATGGAAAATAAAAAAGTTTTTCTCACTATGACTTATTTTCCGACCGATCGTTCAGCTCGATAGCTTTAAAACTGAGGGACTAGTTCGCGTAGAAACAGACAGACGGACAGACGGACGGACGGACAAGCGGAAATGAACTCAGCTCGTCGTCCTGATCAAGAATATATATAGTTTATGGGGTCAGAAATGAATATTTCTATGCGTTACAAACTTCTGGGCAAAATTAATACACACTTTTCAAGTGTATAAAAAATCTCGGATGAACTTTTCGTCACGATGGCTGAGTTTTGAATATTTTCCTTTGAAAATTTCAGAAATTCTTTTTTAAATATATATCTTTAAGATGTAATCCCTTAATAGACCTATGTGTCCTTTAATTTACTACATGTGCAGTTTCGACATCATTTCGTTTTAAAAATTAAGGACTAAAAATGATAGAAATGTAAGATTTTTCAACCATTCAAATGTGTAACGTGGGGACGGTGGTGCTTTAGAGATATACTTCATTGGGCCCTCTGATGTTCAGGCAATGCAAAGCTTTCCTGGGAGTATGCATAAGGGAACATCAAAATAAAGCAAGTATTAAAAGCATGGCCGTAAAATGGTCCGAACTCCTGAAAACTGGTTCAATTTAGGTTTGTTTCGTCTCTTAAACGGAACCTTATTAAGTAATCACCTGGACCACATTTTGAAAAGGGCCTTGGTTAAAAAAATAATTTTATGTCATCTTATTCCTTAAATATTTGTTTTTAACAATTTCAAGGTCAAAATCGATCGATGTCTCGATTTTGGTAAAGTTTAATATAAAATGATATTTTGAAGTTTTCTCATTTATTTTGGTTTTCCAGTTTAAAAAAGTTATATTTTCCATAACTATGAAGCAGCTTATTCATGACACCAAAAATGTATTTTAATGTATTTAGCAGAGGTCGCAAAAATCGGTCAATCCATTTAGGTTATGTTCAAAAAAGGAAAGGGTTTTTAATAAGAAGATTAGTTTATACTTTAATTACATTTGGCTCGAACGCTTCCTTGATTTATATTTGAAACATATGAAACATAAACATATCTTAAAAAACCCTTTTTTGTCAGCCACAATAAAGAGGGAGAAAAAAACTAGTTCATTGTTCTTCCTGTTTGACGGGACAACACAGCGGAGATAAAATAGATTTAATCGATTCGATGAGTTAGTTAAAAGCGATCGCATAGCAAGACAAGAGCCCTTTTCTTTCACTGGACGCCACACCACAACAATTTACAAAATATACTTACTTCATTCATTTTTCCTTTTATTTAATAGGCTCGGCAAAAAGAGTTGTTACTGTTGAACAGATCATTGCTTTTTGTTTAACCAGAGCTATTTAACAGTGCTCATAAAGCAAAAAAAAGAAACTGTTCTGCAAAGTGAGAAAACTGATTATTTTTTTTGTAACAAACTGTGAACTTTCAGTGTCTATTTTGGAAGGCTAAAGTATTGCCAACCAACAGTTTTAATTTTATAATTTTAGCTTGATATTTTACCTACAATACAATTTCCCAAATGTATTTGAATAATTTTAGAGATTGCCAACCAGATATTTTTTGACCATATTCACCCCACCTTAAACAAAAAATTCCAAAACGGCTGAGTCAACTAATTGAAAATACACAAAAAAAAAAATCAAAATCAATCAAAATATTTGCGCATTAAAAATTGAAGATCAATAAATTAGGCGCGCTCGCCCAGCTACCATTTGCTTGAATGCGAAATAATAAACAAAACAACAACAACAACAACAATAGTATAAACCTTGACCAGATTACGCTTAATGCGTAAATCAAACAGAGGCGGTGTCCAAATACTCTCCCCAGATATCGCCAATAAGGCACTATAAAGGGACGAGGCGGAAACACAAGGTGCGGTGCGGCCATAAAATCGATAAATGACAGCACACTTTTGCTTTAGTCGGCAATAAAAAATCAACAGCAATAATAGTAAAACTTGGACGCTCGCAATGACATCAGCGAAAACACATATGAAATTGGAAAATTGAGTACACATACTGGTTAACCGGATTTCAAGCAGGACCATCAACGAGTAATTTCTATTTGAATTCATGCAGCGCACATATTGTGTTGTTGCTAGGGGGGAGAAAATTTATGCCAAATGCCAATTTGTTTTTTTGAATATTCATATTTACGAGCTATTAATACAAAAGCCAGCGCGTGGCCAAAAACAACAGAATGCAACAAAAAAAAAAAAATAAAATTAGTCATAAAAGAGAGAGAGCGAGCGGCATTTTTAGTTTTAGTTAATTAAAAAGTCAGTGGCAATTAATTTAAGGACTTTTGCTAAAAATTTATGGCATATATAAATTTTTTTTTTGCATGGGTACTAAAAATAAACTACTGCAATGGAGTATGGAAATTAAAGTTATCAAATTTTAATTAATTTCATTTTGTTTGAATATGAAGCTTTCTTAGAAAATTTTTTTAGAAATTTTCCATTTCTTCCGCTGAAAGGTTGATTCACTACCCATCCCCTGTAAAAAGAAAACACATTTGAAATTATTTTTTTGTTTTTTTGTTCTTCTCTGTTCTGCTTTGCTCTCCTCTCGTCAACCTCTAACCAATATATAATACATATTTTTGTTAACCATATTGGCTAACCGAATTGATCAAAAAATACATATGCACATTTAATCACATTTAAAAAAATAATTTCATTACATGTACAAGAATATATAGTATCAGTATCAGTGTGTTTGAGTGTGTGTGTGCGTGTCTGTTTTGTTATTTAAAGTGTACACAAAATATTTGTTATTCATTTTGAATGCATAAATGCGTAAATACAGGAAAATATTGTAAGTATGAGAGTGTAAGTGTGTGTGTGTGTGATTTGAACTCTTTGAAGTTTCATTTCAATCAATATTTTTTTTAGATAACATGAATAAAAAATACAGTTTCCAACAGTTTCCAAGCGACTTCCATTATACAGTACATAACATTTATATATATTTATATATTTATTTATATCTCATATATAAGTAGTATTTTTTAGATATATATCAACAATTGCTCAGGTAGCAAGTTTTTTTTGTTTGTTTTTTTTTTGTGTTTTTGTTTAGAGTAAACGTAATCATAATTATACATATAAAAAAATAGAGGAAAACTTAACTCGGCTTGCCGAAGGTTTTATACCCTTGCAAGATGTTGCCGATAGATTTATTGCATATTGAATATATACATAAGTATGTTTGGATTTTATTTAAAATTTTGCTTAAAACCTGCTTAGTATAACAATTGTAAGGTTCAACAACTTTTCTCAGTGAAACTAAACTCAGAACTATTGGGGATACCCTTCAATAAAATAACACAAATATTTTATTTATTTAAGTAAAAGTTGATGCTCAACAGGAAGAAGTTTATTTATCTAATTTTAAGAAATTTGTAATCTCTAGTAAGACAAACTTAACAGAATTGAGAAATCTTTCGTCAATGAGAATTTCAACCTATGTATAAATAAATATTTATAATTTTGGGTACCCTACATTAATAAATTCTTGATTGAAGATCTTTCAAAGCTATTTGTTTAAAAATTCGCATTAATTTATTTAGATTTATTTGGTATATCAGAAAAAAAAATAAAAAAAGGCTTCAAAAATAGTGAAAATGGTTCTCCATATATTCGGAAACAAATAGGAACATAATAAGTGTACGAAAACCCTTCAACTGATTTTCGTATAAACGATTGCACTTCGAATTAAAACCTTTTTGACTTTATATGGAAGTGATGACAAATATGCTGGGTTTTTTAGATCATTATCTAAAGTTAAGCGATTTCAAATGGACTGCTCCAGGTCATTCAAGTTTAGTTAAAATGCACTTGATTAAACTAGAATCTCTAGAAAAACTAGAGATTTCCACATATGGAGCATAAATTTACTTTACCTACAATAATTTCAATGTAACGCCAACATGAAATTGCTTTTCTTGATAAATTATCGAACCTAAGGGCTAACAGTTATTGTTTACATTTTTGACAGTTATCATAGAATTTACTTGATGTAACAGTACATCAAAAGACCATGTTGGTCCGATTTATCGAGTTGCTACCTTGAATCATCAACAGTGTATTAGCCCAGTTTGCAAATCCGACATGAAATGTTTGCTTATGAAAATACTTAAAAAAGTGGGGAAAACAATTCGAAAAACAAATCATCTCTGATGGTAAGTAAATATCATTTACGAGGAACTTTTCCAGTGAATTTATAAGTCCGTTGTCGAAGACTTAGCTAATCGTTATTTAAAGCCCGTTTATTTGTCCGTAAAAAGTTCGTTCTTAAAAAATAGCAGAACATTTGTTGACTATATTAATTAAGCAGGTTTTTTTCCCAGCCAGGCTCGTTTGGAGCTCGCTGAATATAAAACGATTTTTCGTCAAATGTTATGTGTTACTTTTTGGGTATACAAGCGTAGAAAGTAAACATAAGTTGGAAAAAAAAGTTGTTAACTGAAACAGAAAGGCTTTGAAGATTTATTATATCACTCCTTCGCAGTGTGGCCTTCTATCAATATATATTTTCTCATCAAATACAGTTAGAGTTGATTTGATTATCAATTGATCCAAAGTTGGACATAATACGCCAACCAAACAACATTCTATATGCAAATTGGGTGGGTAGATCTATACTGAACAACAAAATTATAAATAATTGTTCCTCTTGCTTAATGACATCTTGTTACACTTCAAATAGCAATACCAACAAATTAATGTTCTCAAATTTAAGTTTGGCAACAGAGAGTCTCAAGGGTCGTGGGCTTGAGATTTTTTTTTAATTGGAGCTTTGACCAACACGTTTTTTTTCAAATTTTCTCAAATGGGAGAACACGTGTCAATCATTATTTGCACAACTTAGCTTTCAAAGCGAATTTGAAGTAAATCAAATATGAGATGCTCAGATAATGTTATAGTTCATCTGGAGAAGTTTTAATGTCGAATTTCAGAAATTCCAACAAAACTCTAGTATGAGTTTCTAATAGAGTTATTGACTCCAATACAGACTTAACAAATTTTCACGAAGAAAGTATTGTCTCGGTGTAGACGGCTGAAAAAAGTGTCTGATCTTCCTTTTTATTACGCAATTAAAATATGAGTTTTGGTTATTCATGAGACTTTATTATTTTAAAATTTGACTTTTGCTATGTTTTCCCATGTGAAGGGCGTTATATTGAAGTGTCACTCGGTTAAGGATTTTTTAGTACGCAATCTTCATTAGATTAATGCTGATCTATTGCTTAGTTATTATTATTAAGTTAAAAAAATATTGACCAAATTAAGTACAAGTTTTTAAAAATAAAGTGACTTAGTTAGGGCTCGGTACGAAAAAGGTCGTAATTTAGAAGGATTGAGTGTGATCCGGTTCAA
This sequence comes from Lordiphosa mommai, assembly GCA_018904225.1. NCBI lineage: Eukaryota > Metazoa > Arthropoda > Insecta > Diptera > Drosophilidae > Lordiphosa > Lordiphosa mommai. The sequence continues at coordinate 6,452 of JAEIFT010000205.1, read as the reverse complement.
AGGACCAAAAAAAATGTTAATCGGATCGGTCAGTAGGGAACTAGTTCCTAGCTATTTTAATTTTAAGCTATCTGGGATTGAGAAGGTATTGCAGAATTGGAGGAATAATTTCGATCGTCTTCGAATCGAAAACCACTCAAAAAAACCACCGGCGCCCTTTGTTGATCTAAATGAAAAATGTTAGATCTCAAATTATCAAATTTTTGCCGACTTGGCCATAAAATCTTAAGGACCCCCTGATTTTAGGTAACGGACCGGGCTGTATTGTGGCAAAAGAGCCAATACGTGCACCATTGTTGATCTGAAAATCAAACATTTTATATATGAAATTAGCTAGATTTAGCCAGACACATTAAAGACCCATTATTTTAGGTAACGGACCGGGCTGTGAGGTCGCAAAGGGCCAACGCCGATCGTTGATCTAAAATCAAAAATATTTATATATGAAATTAGGAAGTTTTAGCCGACACATTGAATACCCCTTATTTTAGGTAAAGGGACCGGGCTGCGAGGTCGCAAAGGGCCACTAGGTGCCCATCGTTGATCTAAAAATAAACATTTTTTAGATATCAAATTATCAAGTTTTAGCCAATCTGCTCTTTAAATCTTAAAGACATATTATTTTAGGTAACGGACGTTGGGCTGAGGGGATCAAAAGAGCCACTACGTGCCCATTGTTGATCAAACATCGAAATATTTTAGCTTACCAATAGCCTAGACGAGTTTATAAGAATCATTTTCAAATGAAGTTTAGGTAACTAACTTTATCAAACAAAAAAGTTGTTGGTTCAAATACAAAATTCTAAGCGAGTTTTTTTAAAACAGTTTTTTTTTTTCTTAATTTTGAATGTTTTGGTTTTTGTGTGTGTCAAGTTTTCGTATAAAGTTTTGCAGACCAACGGACCTGCCTGTTCACCTTTGCAAGGGTATAAAAATACAATAAAATTTAATAGTAATAGTTTCTCCGTTTTTTTTTTCAAATAACTAAACACAACGACTAGGGTTTTTTTTTTTTACATGGCACATATACATTTCCAGATCATAAAATTTGTTGCGTTTTGTTTTGTTTTTTTTTTTTTTTGTTTGGTCCCATTTCGTTTTCGTGGTACCCTCACCCTAACAAACTAAAAAGGGTTGTTTTTTCTTTTCAAAAATGTTTTCTGCTTTTGTGGCATGAAATTTCATTCTCGTCAACAAAATACTCCTCAGTATTATTGCTTTTACAGGGCGTTGCCAAAACCAAAAGAATGCTTCGATCTGCATTTGAGAAAATGTGAAACATAGTGCAACATCAGATCATAACAACACTTATATTCGTCACATTCTCCACCAACTATGGACGATGTTATCCTTACAGTTTTTCTGGCTGAAAACATCGACTTACGTGCTAAAAGACCCGCCACGCATTCGCTGAACAATAGACGCCAGCTCGATCGGCGATCAGGAGACAACAAGACGGGTCCGTAGTCAACCTTATTGCGCCGGTATCTCCACCAATATTCACGATACACCAGCGAATTGGTCGAACTGGGCACCCTTGTGGCCCATGGACTAAAGAGGTTAGCTGAAACAATTGGACGGTACGTGTGGGCGCTTTGACGCCGGCCATCATTTCCGGTGAGTGAGACAATTTTCTTATTGATTTTGGAGTCCCATTGCTTGATATTCGTATGGCTTTTGGACATGACATAGTGCTGGAGAAGACGGGACCGTATTATTTCCATTTTTGATTTATTGGGGTAAAAGAGGGATACTGTTGCGATGAGAGGGTGGTTGACAAAACCACCACAGCGAGACATTACAGATGTAGACAAGGACAAAATTCACCCAAGGTATGCTACATGGGCCACTCGGTGACTATGCACTCACGAGGTTTGGTATAGCCATCCACGAAATACGGAGTTAATATAGTCCGTGAAGGCATTACCTTGAAATGAGTTAAGTAAGGACGAAAGTTGTCCGGTGGCACACACAAGACACCACGATTCTTCTCACGATTATCAGAATGATTACCACCCGCACAATCGCCTATGGTAAAAACGGAGTTTGCTTACAAATTTGATCTTATTCGGATTGATATTCGTCCATTTTGGTGCCGAACCGTGGAGCCTTGGCCTTGAGTCTATCTGAGAGTTCAGAGACTGGAACCAAGTTTTACTATTGATAATATGTCCTCCAGGGTGTCATAAATAAATTTATATTGCTCCACATTCTCACCAAACCCTTGCGGGATTGTCTCAGGCTTCTTCAAATAGCCAAACACATTGAAAGACTCTCCTCCCTCGGCCAGCTCCAAATTGGCATCTATGGACATATAAACTCCGGAACGTCCACCACCATCGCTGCAGTGTACTAAAATGAGTCTCTCAAATCATCCCCTCATCCCAGATAATATTACCTACGACCAAACGACACGACGACGAAACTCCAGCAAGGCATTGGAAAAGGGACAGAATGGGGAATACCATTCGGTATAATGAAATTGTAAAATCAAACGTTCATCCTTACCCGCTCCTTTGTATCATTCTTATACAAACGGAAGGTGCGACAATGAAAATTGGCAACAATTGTTCTTCTCTAGCAGCATTATAATGTGTATATCCCATAAGTCTCATGCACCTCCAGTGTTGCGTGGCCAGTATTGTACACACGCCACTTTAGCAAAATCAAAGGTTTTGGTCAACATTACAATGGCGCTTATATTCTCCTATATTACCATACGTCAGTAAGCATTACCGTCTCCTCCACCGGTCCCTGGGTTACTATATAACATTCGGTTTGAGCAAACTCTCCACATAGGAGGCATTCATATTATCCAAATCCTGTAGACCGCCAGTTTTTCCAATACCACGCGATTATAATCATATGGAATGCATTTGGGATTTTGATTCTTCTCTTGATTGTTCTTTTTTTCGGCTTGCCGACAGGTGTTTGTTCCACTTTGGCCGCAGTTTGAAATTGCAGTTTATACAGTACGGAAACTTACGTCGTAAATCGCAGGCTTTCAAAAAAATGACGTATATCGATGGTTCCATTCGGTTATGGTCTTGGATAATGAATTCTTTGTCGCGTGCCTCTAGTTTGATGCGTTCAGGATAATAGGCCACTGTTTGCATGCTCAGCTTTGCGGTATTGGGTGGGGAGACAATGGCACGACTTTTGCGTTGCTGCTTCTCCACGTCATCGTATGCGGATGACCTCGACCTGTGTTTGCTTTGCTTTGCTGCTGCTCCCCGTTGTTGTTGTTGTTGCGGCTGCTGTCATCGCGGCTGCTGCGCCCGCCTCCGCCCTCGGCTGCCTCCGTCAACTGCAGTTGTCATCATCAATCACACACAGTAGCGAGAGGTGTGTGTGAAATCGTATATATATATATATATGGGGAAGTAGTCGATTAGTTCACTTGCCTCATCATTGGCTTTAGGTTAGTATTTGCATTTAGTTAGTGTGGAAAAAACGCTATTTATTTGTATTTTTCACTTTTAAATGTATTGACCAAGCGAAATTTTTTTGTGTATATTTTTATTTTATTTGATTTTATTTTTCTTCACTTCACATTTTGCGACTTCGTCGACTTGCTATAGCGTGTTATTGTCTTGTCTCTACATTTTGCAGCTGTAGAGCTAAACGGGCCCGAAAAAATAAACCGAGCCGCAAAAAAAAGGGGACATGTAGAAAAAAATAAACTAAATTACGGAATTTTTAAAAGAATAAATTATTTTAGGAACATTTGTTTGAAATTGTTTATTACTTTGGGCATAACGGTTATTTTTGCTATGTTTATAAATTTTGTATGATAAAAATTATTAATATTTTTAAAGTAAATAAAATGTTATTTAAAAGCGCTAAAGATTTGCTTATTAAGTAAGAAGAAAGCAAAGTAAAATTGTGTAATAATCGTTAAATCAACAAATTGGTCAAAATAAAATTGGACGACTTTATTATTTATTTCGGTAGTAAATATTTGTTGCAGTCGAGAAGATAGTTCATAGTGTCAAATTAACATTGTCTATGCAATTTGAGTACAAAATTCTTTAAAACTATATTGAGTGAGATCTTGGTAACATTTTGTCATGTTGCTACAAATGGGAGGAAGACAAATTTTTTGCTTCGTAACTCGTTACGAATAAACAAATACCAATTAGGTCGTTACTTTGCCATCGAGTTGTTTACTTTGTGAGGTCACTATTGGATAGTGACTTTTTAAAAAAATTAGCTTTGAATACGATTTCGAAACTTGTATTTTAAAAGCATAAAATATTTTGAGGTTACATCCCAAAATAAATATTATTTCCCAATTTTATTATAACTTACCAATATACAAGTTAAATAATGACGTAGTAGAAATTATAACGTATGACGTGTCCCGTGCGAAAGTGCTAAAAGTATTAATAGAATTGTTAAAATATATTGTAAGGTCTTATTTGCTAATATTTAGACCAGCGTTTAGAGCGTCATCGAAGCCAGACCTAGGTAGAATGCATGTATTTCGGGGGGAGTCCTAAAAATTTATTTTGATTCGTACTTGTAAGAAAAAGTATTAAGCAGTGTAAATTTTTACCTTATGGTTCTTATAATTTACAGATTAAAGTATGGGGGTAAAAACTAAGCAAGCATTTACAAGAAATTTTAAAGTCTTTTTCCTCTACTTGAACCTCACTTATATGGGATGAAAAAATAAATTAATTTTGTCTGGTATTAAGTTTGTTGTATTGCTCGTAAATTACCTCAAATTAATTATTTCCCACCCCTGTACCAAACTATCAATGTGGTTCATTTTATATTTAAATAAATTAACATTAAAAAAAAAAAATAATGACAAAAAAGAGGCTTCTAGGGAAAAAAACATTTCGATTTTGTTTTCCATCGTAATCTCAATTCAAAAATAATTTTCCAAATAAATTAAAAATTTAATCAGGTGAATCCTATAGCTATGCCGTATAAACGGTCTTAAATACTTCTAGTGAGAAAACTTTTTGTTTCTCGTAGCGTCTCAATCTAGGTATATATCAAATTTTTTACAAGTTCGAGCCATCAAAATCGAAAACTTGCACGTTCAAACATCCGTCCAGAAACCATTATGTTTTACATGTACGAAAAAAAAAAAATAAAAAATTATAATTTCAAATATAATTCTTCTTAAAATATTTATTTTAAATGTTCAACATAAGAGTCATTTTAAACATATTCGGTTACAAATTCACTGTTTCAATAATAATCAAGTAATTTAAATATATGAGAAAAATACACGAAACAAATTTTAAAAAAAATTTCAAAAATCATATCTTTTATATTATTTAAATTTATTTACATATTTAACAATAAACAAATTTATAATTTTCTTTATCTCAATTCCAAAATATTATTACTTTATCCCATAACTCAAAACTCAAAAATTTAACTTTTCATTTAACAAAAATTTTAATTTTATTAATATTTTTCCGCCTCTAAGGTTTCCACCATATATTTTTATATCCTCTGAAAAATGTCTAAGATTTATACAAAATATGATAAATTATTTCCTTTCCTTTTTCACCTCATTACCCTACCATTTCCCTCCACTGTACAATTCACCTTTATAGTATGAATGAAAATTTCGATTTTTCCCATTGCCTGATACATTTCATCGTGGAGAAAAACAAGAAATTCCATTTAACGCCCACACGGTGTCTCATCAACAACAACTTTTGCTCTTGGCGCCTGCGCATGGCCGGTTTTCGCTTTTCACTTTTTTATTTTCATATTTTCATATTATTGATGCCTATTGTTTTGAGATGTGTAATTGAAAATTCCGCAAGTTAAATGAGGAAGTGACGTTGTATTTGTTACGTTTTGGAGGGGGATTTTGTTTTTCTTTATGTGCTTTGAATAAATTTCCATATTTATTGGAACAAATTTTAGAATTCAATACATAAATCAACAATTTTTAGGCCGCAGTAAATTTACATTTCCGGTTATGGTCAGCAGCTGTACAGCAGGCGATGGTTATTTTTTGGGTTGTTATTATGTTGCTATTGCACATTTTTTGCATTTGATTTCCGTGTGCACTTTGCGTGTTTGCGGGCCGCTCTAAATAGCATTTAGCAACAGCCCATAGCCAAAGGGAAGCGGACGCGGCCCATCGAGACAATCCCATGAAGAGCAAACAGCAAGAACAACGACAACAACATCGCCTGCTTGTAATGATGTTTGCTAGCTGGCGCTCGAGGTAATTTCGCATATGCCAAAATAATTACACGAGAATTTGTCAAAAAAATCAGTGTAAATAAATACTTGTGCAAATTATTGACTCCGGCACAAATTGCTGATTTAAATTACAATTTTCTTTTAAGGCTTCGACTCATTCAAGTGCGAAGTTTGATGACCTCCGATGATTAAGATCAAGTGAGTTGTTGGGAAGTAATGGAAGAGATCAGATAGAAATACATTTTTTTTAATGCATTTCATTTGTTTTT